>JAXIVH010000029.1:3947590-4085090 GCA_036785325.1 Urophycis tenuis | reverse complement strand
GTTATCTCGGGGAGTTATTTGCATTTTAAATCTCAAAAGGTTTGCAAAAATGAAAAATACATAGCACACCCAATCTCAAGATTCAGTCATTTAGCCTCCATTCATTGCACAAATTTGGTGTGAAGAAGAATAATATGATGAATAGAGACATCTAGATTGTTCATTCCCAAGCACAACAACTAAATGCATGTCGACGCCCACTCGCCCTTATGGCAGCCAATGTGATAGGCTGCACAGAACGCTGCTTACTTCCTGATAGGTTGAACGGAATGCTGCTTACCTCCTGATAGGTTGAACAGAATGCTGCTTACCTCCTGATAGGTTGAACAGAATGCTGCTTACCTCCTGATAGGTTGAACAGATTGTTGCTGCCAAATGCTGAGAAGGTGTTGCTCAAACTGGGGGCTCTGCCGTTGCCAATGGGACTTAGCATCCCTGGACTGCAGCACACACAGGATGTAAACCAACGCAATGTTAAACACACTGATGAACAGCAATAAAACAGTTGCAATAAAATAGTTGCAATGTACAGTTGCAATAAAACACAATATACCGCCAATGTCTGCCTCAACTGTCTAGGTTTACATATGTCGAGGTTTATAAATACCAAAATGTTTATTTATATTGTGTGTATAGATATTTGATGTTTTGATTTTAATTCAAGTTCTTCGTTTAATTCTAATAGTCATTATCGTTCTGTAATTAGCTGTATGGTGTTCTTATGATCTTATCAGCACAATAATAAATTCCCTTGTTGCAGGCCCGAGGTGAAGGCATGTCTGGTTGTATAATAGAATGAGTTTACACTCCTCAATGGAGAGCTGGGAGGGGGCGAGCTAGGAGGGGGACTGACCTGTCTGAGCAGTCGCTGTCCACAGAGCTGCACGGGGCCACACCCGGCCTGCCCATGGCGCTGCGAACTGAGCTACTGCCACCTGGTGGTCACAGAGGGAGAAGGAGTAAACGTGAACAAGTCATGTGTTGTTAGTGAGCATGTTGTGGAGTTTATCTTCATTACTTACACACACACACACACACACACACACACACACACACACACACACACACACACACACACACACACACACACACACACACACACACACACACACACACACACACACACACACACACACACACACACACACAGTAGACAGCTGCATTTCATGGAAAAGCTGCACGTTTTGCACACTGCAGTGATACTCTAAATCTTTCCACAATATTGCCACATCGCTCTATTCGGTTTGTTTGGGTTGTGTGTTGACGTACTGAGTAAACACGTTGACATCAGCTGCGACAGGAGTGAAGCGTGTGTACGACTCCGGTAATCATAGGCCGGTAATTATACACACACATGTAGTGCAGCATTATTGGAACCTTTTTTCACAGTGGTGTCATCATGGGCCACAGGTATCACTCATAACACTAACTACGGGTCTCTTGCAACATGTTTTTCTTAACGAGATCTGACTGGTTGATTACTTCTGAACGGCAAGATCGTCGGCAAGTTTAGCAATGGGTTAAAATGAAGCAAGCGGTACTGACAAGCGAATAAAAAAATTACTTTGATAGTCAAAAAAGGTCACCTTTATGCACCTTCAGGTTTAAGAGCTTGTCGCATTGACTGTGGTGTTGAAATAACTCTTGAGCACAAAGCCTCGATGAGTGACAGCTGCAGTGTTATTCACTGCGGC
The DNA here is from genome assembly GCA_036785325.1 of Urophycis tenuis. Classification (NCBI taxonomy): domain Eukaryota; kingdom Metazoa; phylum Chordata; class Actinopteri; order Gadiformes; family Phycidae; genus Urophycis; species Urophycis tenuis. Next base: position 4,083,396 of record JAXIVH010000029.1, on the reverse strand, counting down.
TGGCTGCTAACTGAAGGCCAAGCCACCTGAAAGGTAGCACAGCATGTTCCTTACCTGGACTTTTATCATAACCCGCAGCAACTGCAGCAAAGGTGGGGTTACCATTTTGCCCTGGCAGCGAGACCGACTTTATCACTTTGCCTTTAGCGGCCGGTGCTACCTTTGGTCCCAATTCACTTAAAAGAGAAAGACAAAAAGGGTGTTCAAGACAATATTTACATTGAAAACATTGACTACAGCAAGTAAAGGTTGACCGAGACTAGATAAACAGCAGTGACCATAAATGGTGTGCATACTGCAAATCGGGTTCACCAGCAGGCCATACAATCAGTGCTGTATGAGGCAGATGGACACACAGGACCAGGCCGCTTTCTGCCTGAATGATAGCGAGAAGGAGGCGACCGCGTTCAGCCAACTCCGGCTGATGGCCACCAAAACTCCTCCCACTCCACCCATTAGCGCCACCCCACCACCAGAAACACCGGAGTCACGTGGGCATTGATTGATTTGTGGCTGATCGTGGATTCATCCGTGGCATCCAAAGCAGCCATTTCTGTCCTACAGGATGAAACCACACACGGACCCCCTACCTGGGAGTGTGGACCAGGGTGCTGCTGTGCCCACTGCTGGGGTACACTATGGCGGCGGAAGGGGGTGGGGGCGGCGTCCGCATGGGCCTCTTGAGGAAGGAGTCGGCTTGCATAGTCTGGAGGGAGATCTGGTGCAGGCTGTCCACAGCTGGGGGGGAACATTAGGATCACACATGGGATCACACATGGGGACGATGAATAAACAACTAGAAAATGTATTTCCTGTAGAAAATGTGGTGAGTGTCAGAGTAAAATTATCTTGAACCTATATTAACTATATTAAATACATCTTCATGGTTTAAGACGTAAATACTGAATTGCTGAACCCAAGTGAAACAATATGCGCAGTTTAATACTTACAACTCTGAATGGAGTGTGTGCAACAGTATGAACATACAATCAATTTAAATGATGTCATACAGAAAAGATTTAAACAAATAGCTAAAGTGATAGCTAAAGTTTTAACCTAGATCTAGTAGCATGATAATTATTGGTTTGATTAAGCAGACGACCAGCCATGTACGTATGAAGAGCCTCAAACCATGGGCTGCATCCGAATACTCATACTTGACTGCTATATAGTATGCATTTTGTAGTACGTGACAAATATAGTATGTCCGAATGCTTAGTACGCATTGTGTAGTAGGCAAAATGTTTCCGAATGCGTACTACCGCCACAGTGTACAACGGTAGGACACTACGCTATCCCACAATTCAGTGGGAGTCTGGTAACCGAAGAAGAACGCCGCAGAGAAAAAAATAAAAAAATAAAAGCAGCGATATCAAGAGCCATTCGCACAGAAAGAGACATTTTAATTCACTAGCAAAGACGACAAGACGGAAAACTATGAGGTAAATTATCGGAGGTGACTTTTTAATTTTGTCGGCATCTGATCTGCTGCGCACAGAGGGGAAATACGTCATCTCCAAACATCCGGTAGCGTTTTCGGTGGTGTTCGGAAGCGTTCGGAGGCGTTATACGCACGGCTGTAGCACGTACTACATTAACGGTCAAGTAGTAGACACTGAACAGAAATAGTATATACTGAGTATTCGGATGCAGCCATGGAGTCCCAAAAACCGCTGGACAAAGTCATGCTCAGTGGTGCTAGACGAACACGTAGATGTCCACCATGGGTCTTCAAGGATGTGAGATTTGAGTGAGTGAGAAAGAGAAAGAGGAGGAGGAGGAGAAGGAGAAAGAGAAAGAAGTAGAAGGAGAAAGAAACCTGATGGTGTGTCTGCTCACCGTTGGTGTTTTTGTTGAACGGTACGCAGTCCCACTCTGGAGGGGGAGAGACGTTGCTCTCCCCCTCTGAGCTGCTGCCACTGCTGCTCCGCCCGGCTCCACCTCCCGCAGCACCACCAACACCGCCGCCAGGCAGCTGCTTGACCAGCGGAGAGGGACGCAGCTCCTCCATCTTCCCTCGGGACACTGGGGGGTGGAGAGCCAGCGATTGATCCATGAGTGCATTTAGCAGGAGCTTTCCAACTCTGCAGGGGAGGCTTTCCTCCCAGGTCAGAACGTCTCCTACCGTATTCAAATATGACTCAGACTTTTCTCATCTTTGGCAGAATGCAAAAAGAGTGATACTCTAAAAGCCGTCATATAGCATAAACAATATACATAACAATATAGAAACCCAAACATGCTGTCAACCCTTCTTAAAACAGCATAGGAAGGACATGTCAAACTAAGTTTTTGTTATCGCTGACTACAAACTTCAGGTCAGCGGTGTGGTGTCTGTAGTGGGCGCCAGACAGCTTGAGGGAGGTCCTGTGATGGTTCAGGGACGACCTGATGCATAGCGTCACCAAAGGGGACCCAACGCCCACCACTACAGCTAATGCCAGCCACCTGCAGCAGACTGCACCTTGTGTGCAAACACGATACGCAAAGACTGCATTCTTTAAGCCTATGAATAAATATCATCCGACAGCTAGTACACCTTAAGCCCAGTGTGTGGGGAATGCATTTTTTAGGCTCTGGGGCTAAGTAGGTCACTTATTTCCATACCCAAAAATCATCCAAAAAGACTCCAATCTAAACAGTGCCTCTTCACACCACCCATGGAAAAAAAAAACTCTTGCTTCAACCAATGGAAAAAAAGCTGATTCAAATGAAAGACACACGCACACGCACGGACACATGCACACGCACACCCACCCACCTCGGGGTTTTGGAGGTAAAACCTTGGTGGTGGTCGGAGAGCAATTGGCCAGGGTGGGACTGAGGCTCTTGGAGGTGAAGGCCTTCCGCTTGTTCTCCAGGGGGGTGACATAGGGCAGCTCCAGGGAGCTGGGGAACAGGAGAGTAGGGGGCGTGTGAATGAATACAACACTTCCAGAGTACAGGGTGCCGGTGAGATGAAGCCCCATAGGTCTTGGACACAACTTACCTTACGTTGTCACCGGCCCTTTAACTACACTGTTGTTATGAATTGTGTTTAAAATTGAAGAGTTGCATTGGAGAGTATCCACATAAACAATAAGGCTTAATACTCAATGGCACCAATGTCCTGAATGTGGTGAACACAGGTAGTGAAGGTGATATAGTAGCCGTCAAGATCATCAGGAACTGATTGACTTTGACTGACCATATGACCAGAGATAAAGGAATGTGTTGAGGTCAAGGTGCATACACCCAATGCATACTCTTATACTACTACTATTTTACAAGCAAGTTTCTGTCATCTAGGGTGTAGTCTTGTCTTGCGCTGTGTATTGTGTCTCTTGCGCTGCAACCAAGTAATTTACCCACAGTGATGATAAAAGTCCTGATCTAGCCATTCCTCTACACCTTAAACAGGACAATCAATGTGATATAATGTAGCAGAAAACATGATAACCACCAAAGTCTGTCAGGAAGCCGTGCAGCAGGTCAAAATGTGTCGCCATGAACACACATGATAGGTTAGTGTCGTGCCATACTAGCTTTGCAGTAAGCTAGTGCCGTGCCATACTAGTGTCATGCTAAGCTAGCTTCGTGCCGTACTAGCATCAAGCCAAGTTAGCACCATGCCATACTAGCTTTGCAGTAAGCTAGTGCCGTGCCATACTAGTGTCATGCTAAGCTAGCTTCGTGCCGTACTAGCATCAAGCCAAGTTAGCACCATGCCATAATAGCTTTGCAGTACGATAGTGTTGTGCCATACTAGTGTCATGCTAAGCTAGCTTCGTGCCATACTAGCATCAAGCCAAGTTAGCACCATGCCATAATAGCTTTGCAGTACGATAGTGTTGTGCCATACTAGTGTCATGCTTAGCTAGCGCCATGCCATACTAGCATCGAGCTAGCACAGTGCCATAGTAGCGTCACACAAAGCGAGTGCGGCACAGGCCAGCTGTACAGTATAGTGAAGTCAAACAGTGGTAGAGTCTCGGAGAGGCCATGGGGTTCACCTAGCTGGATCAAGTTGCACATCGTGAAGAGAGCAGGGGGCTTTCTGTCACTCACTGATGCAGAGCCAAGAGGTGATTTATTATTTAACAACTGGTTAAAAGAAATTCGCCCAGAGGCGGCTGTAACCTCTACAATCACCAAGCAGGGGGGGACCGTCTTGAAGAGAGAGGGGAGGGTCCTAACCTAGTAATGTGGCTCTTCTCCTTTGTGTTGGCTTGCTTCTTGTTCTTGGGCTTGAAACTTTGCTCTGCTTGCACCTCCTTCTCCTTCTCCAACGCCAGAGGCTGGTTTTTCTTAACAGCCAGCTCCTATACACAAAGAAAAAATAGCACAAACAATGTTAAAAATCAAACACCATGAATCAACAATATGTAAAGTGTATAAGTGTATAAGTGTGTGTGTGTGTGTGTCAAGGTCGTGACCTCTCTGAAGCTGGCCTCCGTGTCGGTGTTGGAAGTATCCGTGGTGATGGAAGAGTTGTCGTCAGTCTCCTCCCGCGGAGGATCCTCCCCCTGGCTCTTGCCCGCCTTGGGCCGAGCCTCCGCCTCCTCCCTCCTCTTGGGGACCTTGGGTTTACGGGGCAGCTTCACCTTAGCGCCTGGAGTTCAGCGCATGGAGCGGAGACGGAGATGACATCAACAACAACAGAGTGCAGAACCATCTCTTCCCACTTGCCGTTTTCAACTTCTTCTACACAGTTTCAAATCGTCTCGTCTTTCTGTCCCCATTGGATCTCTCTCATTCCAGAATAGTATCTTAAAGAGCGTTATACAATACCGTGAATCCTCAAATTGTGGCCAGGGTCTTTTATTTACTTACTTTATTCGCATTATACCTTATGCGCATCAAGAGTTAATCCACCCCCCTCTAGCAAATCGAATATCTATGCGCATTAGATTTTTTTTTTGTTGCACATTTCACGTGTTTCCGATTAGCTAAAATGTGCATTTAGAAGTTGGATGGAAACGCATCTAATGTCTTCCAGTGCTCATGGACTGATAGCCCTACTGGTAGGCAGTTATTGCCCCGGCTTGTATTTAGGGGCCGGCTATAAATAGAATCCTGGCCATAATTTGAGTATTTACAGTAGGAATGTATTTGTACTAATTTTCCACAGGTATTACATTACGCGACAAGCGATGAGAGACTCGGTCCATCCCCTCCGCACCTTTGATCTGAAGGCAGGGCGGCGCCTCCGGCTCTTCCGCCACCACCACCTGCTCCGGCCTCTCCAGGTCCTTGTCCATGGCCTCCAGCAGCTTGCTGTAGTCCTGCTCATCGTGGCTCATGCCGGGGGGATCGCGTGGCGAGGCGGGGCCTGAGCCCTGCTGCTGCTGCTGCTGCGGCGGCGGCTGCTGCTGCTGCTGCTTGGAGGCCGTGACGCGGGCCTTGCGCCCGGCGTGCTGGCCCGCCAGCGCTGTGCTGTCGGAGGCCCGGGGCGCTAGCTGGGGGCCAGACTGCTGCTGCTGCTGCTGCTGCTGCTGGGGGGGCGCTGGGTGCGGTGGGGCGGCCTGAGGGGAGGGCCGGCCCGTGCCGCCGCCACGGCCGGTCTTACCGGCCGGACTGGAGTGGGGTGGGTGGGGAGAGAGCGGGGAGGAGACGGAGCTGAAGGTTAGACACTGAGGGGGGACCTCATCCACAACGATGCCTGTGATGTATGAAAGGTCTCTACTGGATGTACTTGCAAGGTGCCTCTTTGCTTGCATGAACACCTCTTAAATAAACACATCTTGAATAATCTGTATAACCTGAATAACCAGACACATGTGGACCCGTGAAGCAACACAGCTTAGCTCTGCAACTCGTGTCAGTGCTCGCATCCGGCCGTCCTTCAAAACATACACCCGATACAGAAATGTTAGATGGTGGATGTGTAGAAGAAAGAAACATGCCATGTGTTTAATGTGTGTAAACACACTTTTGAACAATGAGGTCTCTCCCCCACGTGTGTGTGTGTGTGTGTGTGGTTGCCTACTTCAAATCAATCTGAATCACGCACTTCAATTTTAATGACACATCATGATGGAGGGGGGTAAATGGTTGCTCACCAGTTACCGTTGCCGTTGTAACTGCCATCGTTAATGCAGCAGAGAAAATATGCTTTGGACACTCGTACTGAACATGTGCCTAGTTACAGTATTACGATCGGCCTTTAAACAAGCCCTGATCAGTGGCCGCATCTACAAACAATCCCGGCAAACCCTGCCCCGCAACCAACACCGGGCGGTGAGGATTCCCCTGTGGATTTTGACAATTACGTGCGCCAACTTCAATGTTTCAATGTTCGAGACCGACGAAAGACAATTCCGCCTACTGTTAATGACACAAGCAATGTTTATGAGTATTACTTGGCCAAATGTCAATCACCCCCCTCCCAAACGCTGACCACGCCCCCCTGGTCCACTAATATAGAGACAGTTACTCTAGACTATTACCCATCCACTGCTAACTTCACATGTGAAGAGGTAGATACAATTATCTCCCAACTGCCAAACAACACAGCCAGTGGATATGATGGAGTGACATATGAGACACTAAAGGCCACAAAACCCTGATCCAGCCAAATACTCACAAATCTGTTTAACACCTGCCTGATGAATAGAAAAGTGCCAGAATCATGGAAGGGGGCACTTGTCCATAGAATTCCAAAGAAAGACAATATTCCAAATGATCCATCCACATGGAGAGACATATCTTGCCCGCATCCTCCCCATGGCTTGTAGACACAGGCACCCTCTCACCTAAACAAAAAGCCTACATAGACAGGCAGGGCATGAACGAGCATGTTTTCTGATTGAAAACCGGAATTGATGACTTCAAACATGAATCATGTAAATTATACACAGTATTTCTGGACTTCAGAGACGCATTCGGAACACTACCCCACAACATTATGCTGAGCGCATTGGAGGATATCCATCTACCCCAGCCCTTTGTAGACATCATAACGGATGTGTATAAGGGATCTTTTTTTGCAAGTGATCTGTGGCCACCAACTCACAGAGCCCATTCCTCTCCAGGTGGGGATTAAAACAGGCTGCCCCTGGAGTGCTGTTAACTTCATCCTCGCTATTAACCAGTGGCTGAAATGGCTCTGCCAGTGCGCACCACCACAAATCAGATCCCCAAACCCTGTCCAGGGGTACACTGACGATGTTGAGGTGTCTTCCAGGGAGGAAACTGTCATCCACAACATGCTGGCTAGAACAGACACATTTCTGGGATGGTCAAAGTTAGAGGTGAAACACATCAAGTGTGCAGCACTTTATGAAAGACGCAGCGGTGGCAACCGCTGGTACAAATCCAAATCTGACAAACCCCCCTCCTTCACAATTATGGGACAGCCTATCAAAGTCTACTCACGTCACGAATCATATACCTACCTTGGCCATAAAATCAACATTGCAGGTGAGTGGGGAGAGCAGGTTCAGGAGCTATCCTGTGCCTTCAAGAACAGAGTTGATCTAATCGACTCCTCCCCCCTCCCTGTATTCATGAAATTGGAGGCCATCAGAGAGGTGGCCCTGGCGAAGATCCAACACCTCTTTGCTAATGTTCATATCCCACAAAATGTCCTGCGGGACATGGACAATCAGACAGTCCAGGCTGTTAGGAAATGGCTTGGTCTGAACACCCATACCACCCGGGACATCATCTTCCTCTCCTACAAAGAGGGTGGGCTGGGAGTCCCAAACGTGGAATGGACTTACACCGCTACTCGGCTGACCCACCTCATCAGTATGCTAAACAATGATGACATCACTGTCAGAGAGCTAGCCAGAGCTTCCCTCCTGCTAGACCTCAGGAAGAGGAAGGTCCCTCTGGCCACAGCAGACCAAGATGGCTTCCTAGGCTTCAGGAGGAAAAGCAATGGCAAACTAGACACACACGCTGTAGGCTTTGGTGTTCGGTCAGACTGGCCGGACCTGAATGACCTGTGCACCAGAATGGGAGCCAAATTGGGATGGAGACAAGAGAATACACACACTGCACCAGAGGCATCTGATGCAGTGATCACAAACCCATCTATTTCAGTGGAGGCTACTGTCTTCCACAATGACATGCAATACACATTACAGAGCACTACAGCAAGGAGGCTTCTGCTCCACATCAAACAAACAGACACAATGCTACACTGGACCGGACTCAGGATGCAGGGAAAGTTAGCATGCCTCGGCTTTGCTGACCACTCTGTCTCCCCTCAATGTACAGGAATGCGGCTGTAGGGGAGGACATTCTCTACTTTACCACGAAAGGCAGACTGCAGGTGTTGCCTACCAAGTACAACCTGGCATTGTGGTACCCTGCAAATCACCAACCACACTGCATAGAGCATACAAATTTCACCCAACATTATGAATCTGTTGCCCATATTCTAAATGGTTGCAACATGTACAAAGGACTCTATATTGCACGCCATAACCGCATTGTGGACTTGATTGCCAGCACTGTAAAAGTAATATACCCAAATGCATCTGTGTACAAACATTCCCGTGTAATGTCAGAGTGGTTTGGCAGTACCAATGACCTGTCTAGGAACATCCCTAACACCCCTGATATTGTCTTGGTGGACAAAGATAGGAGGGAGGTGCTGATCATTGAGGTAGGCTGTGTCTTTGATCTATATATGGACATTGCTTTCTGTGAAAAGATGGCAAAGTACCAGCCTATCACATCATAAACTCACAGTCAGTGGGCTAAGACTGGCAGGTCTGTCAAAAACTAAATGTGGACAACTGGCTAAGTTCTGTTCTATATCAGCCACAATAGGCAGCCTTGCTGTGTGGCACAGGCCATGTTTTATGTATCCTTGAGTACCAAAGCTTGTTATCTCTGCAATTGTTTGAATCCTTTTTTGTACAATGTAATTTTTGGATTTAAATAAACAATTCAAATATGTGTGTGTGTGTGTGTGCAATCAGAAATGCATCATAGATTAATATCATTAGATAGTTTTTACGTTGCAATAATAAATAGGCAATCTATTTTCCCAATTTCTCCAATACAGAGAAGAGAACTACTAACTGAATTGATCGATACTGCGGTCAGAAACGCGGCCCCCGGGGCCCGTTTTACACCAGGTTTTGGGTACCAGTCCCTGCTGCCCGACAACGTTCTGCTCCTCATCAGGGTTCCCTTCCCTAGGCAGTCATCAACTCATACGTGTCCAGGTGTGTGAGTGTCCCTTACAGTGAGGCGCTGGTCTGCAGACGCACGATCTCCCTGAGGTCGAATGGCTTGCCCGTCTCCATGGGAACGATGGAAGCCTCGTAGCACATGCGCTTCTTGAAGCCTTCCCAGATGCCCAGCGCCTCCAGGTAGGCCGTCACCACCACCAGCAGGAACATGGAGCTGTGGAGCAAACCCCCCCGAGGAGGTCAGAGGTCAGGTGATTGGATGCATGCAGGGTGCAAAACCATAGGGTACATTGTGACACCCCCCATTGTAATGACCATTGTAACGACCAGTTTTGAAGCATAGGGGCATTGTGTTGGGAGTAATGTTGTTGTTTTTCATAATTCATTGTTGTTGTTTTTCAATAATTAATAGAGAATTCTGTCAAATCTGTCAGTATAGGCGCAAGACGTTGTGTTGTCATTTTTCTTTACAGTACTACAACTATCGAGACCTCTTAATATGGCGAAATAGAATCCTGTGATGCATTGATGTAAAAAGCGGATACAGCTGTAGTTTTTAAAGTTGGTCAGAACCCCTGGACCCTGACAAAAAAAACGAAAAAAGAAAACTTTAACCAAGAGATGGAGTTATCTAATGCGCACCAATCCATATGTGGTGCTGGGCTGTCCTTGAAACAGGATGTGGGATTCAGAACGTACCCTCAAATAGACAGACAACGTTGTGACATTGTAGAAGGCTACCGAGACTTGACTTCTTCCTGAATAACCCTTAAAACCGTTTCAGTATGTAAAGCAGACGGCTGCAAATTAACAGCTCTATCTGGAGTACCATTAGATGGTTGTTGGTTTCCAGCAAACACATCGCTGCATTACGCTGAATCACAACTCCCCCTGCTAACTTGTTTGAATCATAATAAAATCAAATATCCATTGATGAATCAATAACTATGTCCTCTCTGTGCAAAGAAAACAGTCAACCCCCGGGAATCATCTTGGGGTTAGTAGTGTTGGGGAAAGTCTACCTGTAGGGCATCATATTATTATTATTATTAATTATAATTATACTAACTAGTTATCTAACCAGGTTGATCAGCATGCAGAGCTTTTTCAAGTAAATCCCATTGCATCACAGATCCTGCTTCCTCCCTGGTTTTAGAGGAGTAAGACAAAGTACCGCCTGTAATCCTTTGAAGCACCTCTAGGGGTAGGCATACCTCCATTGAGTTACCCAACTAAGAGTGTGTGTGTGTGTGTGTGTGTGTGTGTGTGTGTGTGTGTGTGTGTGTGTGTGTGTGTGTGTGTGTGTGTGTGTGTGTGTGTGTGTGTGTGTGTGTGTGTGTGTGTGTGTGTGTGTGTGTGTGTGTGTGTGTGTGTGTGTGTGCATGCATACATGCACAAGTGTATGCGCTAATGTCTGTTTTTTTTCATGTGTGTGTGTGTGTGTCTGTGTGTCTGTCTGTGTGTCTGTCTGTCTGTCTGTCTGTGTGTCTGTGTGTCTGTCTGTGTGTGTGTCTGTGGTGGTTGGGGTCACCTCATAACAACAGAGATGATGATGTAGAGCTCCAGCTCCCAGCTGGGCCGCGGCAGCGCGGACGAGCAGGAGGCCAGCATGTGGTAGGGCAGCGAGGCGTTGAGGGAGAACAGGAAGTGGGAGCCGCCCGCCGTGCTCAGCCTCAGCTCCCGGATGACACGCGACGCCGTGAAGTCTGGCGTAAACCTGTGTGGGTGTGTGTGCGTACGTGTGTGCGTGTGTGTGTGAAAATACAGAGTCAACTTGTTAATTCATTCTTAATTATGCTAACAGATCATTTTCACAGAGATGTCAGGAACAAACAGATTTTCGCTCTTAAGAGTAATTATGGGTCTGCTCGTTATACTACTAGCTGTGCTAGTAGTATAATAATTATAATTAGTGTGAAGAGTGACACCCGTTAGTGCTACTTTGAGGCCTAATGAAAAGGCTCCATTAGCATGGGACCAATTGCAGGAGCATTTGATCCGTGATTTGGTTGGCTTGTGCAAAAGTGAACTCAAAAACGTTGTCAACCATACGATAAAAGAGATACACCTCTGTGAGTTGTAACTAACCTTGTAACTTTCATAAACATAATGTTAATTATTTGCATTATTGTGTGCTACATCATTGAAATTGAGAGTTGCAAGAGTTTAGAGTTGCAAGACCTGGAGTCAATTATTTAAAATGATACCAGTGAGTATGCTACTTTAACGCATGGCAAGGCCTTTGTGTGTGTGTGTGAAGTTTCACTGGCCACCATACTGCTAACTTAGTCCTCTTCCTAAAGCTACTTGCAATGGGAAAGGAGTCAATCTCCCCTTTTTTCCCAGCATGTAAAAACTCGCTGCATAGCGACTCACATGATGACGATGTCTCTCGACGTGTTGGGCTCCAGGGAGAACTCTTGACAGTTGAGCACCTTGAAGCCGAATCCCTCGCAGGAGCGACCGTTGATCTCGATGGACTGGACCTGGATGGGCAGCTGACCGGTGTTCTCCACCTTGAACGACCTCCTCAGGGTGAAGTTGGGTTCCTTCGGTCTGTTTTCTACATAAACACAAATAGTTTAGTAGGATTTTGATGACTCAAAACAGCAAATTGGTGACTGTGAAAAGGCGACGCACTGAGCGAGAGAGAGAGAGAAACAGTCAACCTTCATCTACAGAGCGTTGTCGAGCAAAATGGCAATACAACGTTTTTACTAAGGGAAATAACCACAGGCTTCCACATGTCTCAATCAGAAGCAGAACCTACTGTCAGTGCACTCCTTGAGGTGTGACTCCACCATCTTAAAGCGCAGGAACCCCCCGGGGCCCGGGGACTTGCCCCCGACCTTTAACCTCTCGTAGCAGCCCTGTCCCTGGACTACCAGGAACTCCACCACCGTCAGGTTGTTCCTGTGCACACGCACACACACGCTTGTGAAAATGCTCGATGGTGTGTAATTAGAACACATTTAACTGTGGAGGCATTCTATGGTTCCACTGAGACACATTCCAAGCATATACACACCGCGTGACCGAGTGACCAGCGGTATGAACTCAGAAAGATGTTTACTGCCAAGTAGGTTTGCAACTACGAGGAATTGGTGTTGGTGGTTCGTGCGCAACAGTTAAACCATCAACAAACAACAATAACAATAGACAGTGACAAACAACAATCAACACGATGGTGGGCATAGAATTGTTTAAAAAGTAAAGTTGAGGTAGCCGGTGTTTTAAAGTGTTTACCAGTGGTGTAGAATGCAGTAGCACAGTAAAAAAGTGTACATGTAATTCTGCATTATTGTAAACAGTAAATACAATTCCAGGCGGTGGAGGGATAAAGTGCAAGAGGAAAAGAGGAATGCAGCTAAAGTGCACACACACACACACACACACACACACACACTCGGTGCAGTTTGACCTCGTTGGTGCACAGCAAAAATGGAGTAGACCCAATATTAATGTAACAAGCTACACCTGTGTGCACCCCAAACACCCCCTGCAGCGTGGACCATGAAAGGAGCCACTGAAGTAATTACACCACGCAGCCAGCTGTGGGTGACCACTATTGACTTCAGTGTTAAATTTAGCCTTTTTTTGCACAACTGCTTCACTTAGTGAAGAGTGTATGGCATGGAAAACTTTCAACAATTACAGTTAAACTCTCCATTTCTCTGTTTGATACATTGAAATATTAAACAGCAAAATTCGGTCAACTGCAATTTTGGTGACCAAATTAATTAAATCGTCAAATCCATTTAAACTTCCATTTCGAATCTATTAAAAACATAAATGATGTGTTAATGGAAACATTTGAAAAACAAACATTTATTTAAATCTAAATGTAAAAAATCTATGTTTGCAATTTCAAAAGAAGTTGCAATACAACCAGATGAACAAAGGTGACCAATCTATCAGAAAAATCTAGATTGCATCCTGGGGTAAGCTTAGCTCTAGATGACATCCTGGCTTAATCTTAGGGCTCATGTACACGTGTCTGGGCTGTCATGTTGTGTACTGACATGTACAAAATGGCGCCACCCTAGGTGGTGCGCTACGCGGGGCACAGGCGGGCCACACAGAGCAGAGTGGAGCCCAGACGCTACGCGGGGCACAGGTGGGCCACACAGAGCAGAGTGGAGCCCAGACGCTACGCGGGGCACAGGTGGGCCACACAGAGCAGAGTGGAGCCCAGACGCTACGCGGGGCACAGGTGAGCCACACAGAGCAGAGTGGAGCCCAGACGCTACGCGGGGCACAGGTGGGCCACACAGAGCAGAGTGGAGCCCAGACGCTACGCGGGGCACAGGTGGGCCACACAGAGCAGAGTGGAGCCCAGACGCTACGCGGGGCACAGGTGGGCCACGTGGAGCCCAGGCGCATGCCCCCGGCCCGCCCTACCTGAGGATGAGCAGTGAGGTGACGGTGTGGTTGCTGTGGGGCGAGAAGCGCAGCCGTAGCCGCCGGTGCTCCTCGGGCTGCAGGGGCACGTTGTAGACGTGGGGTCGAGGCATGCCCTCCATGAAGCCCCCAGCAGCCTTCAGCCCCGCGGACTGGAACCAGGAGGGAGGGACACAATGTGTGAGGGCTGGACATCCATTGTGGGCATGTGCGTGTGCGTGTGTGTGTGTGTGTGTGTGCGCGGATTGCCTGCAGTGTGTTGAAGGAAAACTAGGACACAAAGAAGCGGGCATGGGGAACAACAACAGTATGGGACATGCAGTTCCTGCTGTTGGAGGCATTGCAAGTGAACACTAAGGGATTAACTGACTGCTACAACAAGGCTGCCCCAAGGTTTGTTTACAGACTTCGCCTTCCGACCAGTCGATAGATCTACATTGTTACTGTTTAACTTCAGTTAAACCTCCTGACCTCCGACTAATCCTCGCCTTCTCTTGGAGATCATTCACTTTTCCAAAACTTGATAATAACCTTATATCTGATCTTATCTCTTGCTGCTCTGTGGCCATAGCCCCAGAACATTCTTCATCCTTTTAAGGAGACGCTCATGTGTTTTCAGCTGGGCTTTCTTTTTTATGAAAGACTTGAGCAGGTTTAATAGATTATCCCATTGGCTTTTGAACTTTTGTGCCACTGAAATCAATAAGGACAATCAACAATTAGTGCAATATTATCTGTTTTCAATGTACAGTGAACATTTTCAGAATTGTCTACAATATGTTATGTAGAAAATCTGGGGAAAATCCATATTTATGTGTAGATTAAGTCATTCAAGAATTTGTATTGCTCTGCCAGATCAATTCTTGCATGAATACATCCACCCATCCATCATGCACATGCTACCTACCCAGCTAACCTTCATCTATCTGATCTACAACAGATGATCGCAGGGACTCCCTGTGAGAAGGGTTGCACTGGCTATGTTAAAGGCACATCAAGTCATGAATGTGTTGTGCTTAGCATGGTTCATCTCCAAGTGTCACCTCAGTATTATCCATCTACTAAACGGCAGACAGAAGTTTGAATTCAGTGGCATAGGGTTGTTGTTTCAAAATCAAAAAAGCACATTCACACAAATTCACACAAAGGGCTGTGCATGTGTCAGGCAACTCAACATCCATCACAGAGACAAGTTTATCTTCATTATTCTTCTCACATTCCTAAAACGCTCAGTGGTTACTCCCTCTGACTGGCTGTCAACGAAATGCAACAACAACGTTTTTTGGGGTAAAACCAAAAAGAAAGATGACAAAACTTTTGCAGGAATGCTTTCTGCTGACGGTCTGAATTGGGGTTCGGTCTGCGTGGGGGTTTGAACACGGATTCGGCCACCGATGGCCTTGAGAAAGGTAGCGATTATACGGCGGTGTCTGTGGGTGGAGCCGTGAGGCGACAAGGGAAACGCACCTGATTCCTGTGGATCTGGAACTCCAGGGTGCTGGCATCAAAATTGGGAAGACGTTCCATGGGAAAACTGGCATGGGGGGAAAAAAAAACAGTGGAAAGGTGAAAAAAAAAAGACGCCTTTGTCCAAAACGACCTACAAGCCGCGGCCTACTGGTTAGGGCTTCGGACTTGTAACCGGAGGTCGCCGGTTCGAACCCCGACCAGTAGGAACGGCTGAAGTGCCCTTGAGCAAGGCACCTAACTCCCCACTGCTCCCCGAGTGCCGCTGTTGCAGGCAGCTCACTGCATCGGGTTTAAGTGTGTGCTTCACCTCACTGTGTGCCTCACCATCACTGTGTTCTGAGTGTTTAACTAATTCATGATTGGGTTAAATGCAGAGACCAAATTTCCCTCACGGGATCAAAATAGAAATTCTTCTTCAATAAGTGCGTTCAACCAGGAAGATACTACTGAAAAGGCGCAAGTATCGCACAAGTAAATAAAATTCATCATTGTATTAATTTTCATGGGCCAAGATGCAGTCTGAACTGGCGAGTTTTCAGTCTGCAACGGAGTGTATGTGTGGGGATCCACAGCTGTCCTGATGTCAGTGAGGAGCTCGTGCCACCTTTGTGGAGCCAGGACAGCGTGCAAAATATGATCTAAAAACAGGGGTTCCCAAATGGTTTGGCCCGCAACACAGTTTGAAGACTGCAACTCGTACTCTGCAAGTGTTTCACTGCGTTTCAACCCAACCCGCACTCCCCCCAATATCAACATCCCGACCCTTCCCCCTCAATGTGTTTCATTGAAAAATGTTCTGCCAAATATGTACTGTTTGTAAGCCCCAACCTCATGCTCCCCATTCAACGGCAGCGCAATAAAAGGAGCATTTTGTAATGAAGAGCACACTCATGGCACACGACCTCGTCCCCATACGAGGCCGTGTGCGACCACTTACGTTTGAGCCAGCGTGTGAGTGATGGCAGCGGGGTTGGAGTACAGCGCCAGAGGTAAGATCTGGATGAAGAGACGGCTGTCTGCTGGGTTCTCCAACATCACCTCCACCTCCTGGAGGCCCAGACAGAGAGACCAAGACAGACAGGCAGAGAGTGTGCAAGAATATTTTTCAGAAATAACCTCGCAAATGACCGTTTCTCACATTTCTAGAGAATGCTACCATAAATTTGACATTGTTATGGGAGATGTGAATGAAAAACATTGACCCAGTATTCCATCTTAAAATTGCTTTTGTCAAGATGTGAATATTAAAAAAACGTGAATATTAAAAAACGTGAAAATCTTAATCATATGTTGTTTTTCTTGTAACTAACTGACTAATGTTCTAGTAATCATTAATCATCAAGCTGTCACCATTTGGTACCATGTTTACCAAATGGACCAAAAGGGACCAAAGGGACAGATATAGGAAATCATTCCTACCACATTCCATTACACTGTACAATAACAGCCAATAACTTATTGCAACAGTCTCCTTGCACCTTATATTTCATTTCATTTCATTATATTCTGTACACTGTTTCTGTGGGTCTGTGTTTCTTTAAAAATATTTGCACTAAAAATTAGTTTAGGTTAGTTTAGATTATATTTACCGGTAGTTTACATTTTAGTTTATTTAGTTTTAGTTTATATTTTATATTTATATTTTCAATATATATATATTTTATTTTTACATACACTTTTTATTTCTAATTGCATCTCTTCTGTGTATTTTAATGCTGCGGCTACATTGCAATTTCCCAGCTTGGGATTAATAAAGTATTTCTATTTCTAAATGGTGTTCATGGTGTTCCACCAAGCTAATGGTGTTCTTGTGAACTAGGATTTTAATTCATATATTATTCAAAGGATGTGGCCGGTTAGTCAAGATCCCTGGTTAGTTATTGACTGTCCACGTTGAGACGTAAGTCAGCGTTTCTTTTGTTCAACTCTCACGGTAGACATGTTCCAAAATTGTGCATTTGTTGTGGCATTTCAATAAGTCACATATTGTGGCATTTCAATAAGTCATGGTGCAGGAGGGGGTGTTTTTTTAACTTAATTGGTAAACACAGAATGCTTATGCTGCGTTCAAATCAGCCCTACACGTCGTGGCTTACTGAACACTGCTCTGCATTCAGAAATATGCACACACTCCCTCAATACACACACTGTCCGTAACGCAAACGCCATCTCTGCACAGGATTCTACCTGCTTGCCTCAGTGTCCTTGAGCTGGCGCAGTGACGTGTAAGCACAGAATCAAAAATCGTGTTGGTTATTTGGTGGACACTATTAGACAAAGCACCCTCGGTATGCTTGTCTGGGTTGGGCAAAACAAAGACACAGCTATGGGAGTGGCTAAACACTCAATAAAATGCATCTAAACTAATCATCTACTGCCACATTTCAGAACGCGGATGTGTTGTGAGAGCTGGGTTGAACAAAATTAAATTAGCCATTTTAGATCTCGACATGGACAATGTTTTACCTGGGGTAATTAACAAACCAGACAAATCCTTTAAAACGGTCGGATTAACCCTAACTCCTATGCTATATAATTATATGTGTTACTGCAGTAACTAATGTTACTGGAGGGGAGCAGTAGGTGACAGTTGCTGTGGGGGTGACACCATATCAAACTCAAGATTCAAAGAACCAAAGAGAACCAAAAGAGCTGCGCACGCACGCACACGCACACACACACACACACACACACACACACACACACACACACACACACACACACACACAGTCTTATGATCAACATGTTAATCTCTTCAGCAGAGCATATCTGTTACACTTTCCGCACTTCTGAGTAATGACTTTATAGTAATGACTTAGCATTTTAGTTTTCTACTTTTTATGTTTAGAGTGCAGCAGCTGTTTGTGGAAGTGTTTTAGGTTGAGGTCTGTATTGGATATCATACCACGTTATACCACATTGTTTCGTATTTGACCCTTGACAGGTCAAGAACGTTCCAGGGATGTGCACAATTCTTCAATGACAGGCCACCACTGCCTTTTAACAGTTCTGAATCAACATGCTTCAAATTCAAGATGACAGTCAGACCCACCTATCCACCAAATGTGTTCTTGACAACGGCAAAACAATATGCTCAACGCACCGAAGAACATTTCAATTTCCGCCGGAGTCAATCAAACACTGCTAATGTTATAGATGCGAGGCACATCCAACTGTAATACATACACCGGGCCACGGTGGACCAAGCCTTACGCGTTGGGGGTCTAGTTAGAACTAGTAGGGTGGGGACTGTGGGATCCATCAATGTGTTGGGCGGTGCTTACCGAGGAGCTGTTAATGCTGGTGAGGGGGAAGATAACGTGGCGGGAAGAGTTGATGATGGAAGGCCACTTGAGCTGCGCCACGACCCTGGTCTGCATGTTCTTCTGGAGGTCCGCGTTGGCCTCAAACACCGCCTCAGCTCTGGAGAGGAAGAGGACATGGTGTGAAGAACAACCAGATGGAAGAGGATGACTCAGCTTCACCTTACGTCGGTGGAACTTCATTTTGAGATCCGCATACACATCACAATCATCTAAAAAAAAAGTCAAAATGTATTCCTAACTATCACACAAAGCCCTTTTCCACTAAATTAGCTCTGGTTCTTGAACCGGTTCCATTCAGGGTTCTTGTGACTCCATCAAGCTAACTGGCCTGCGTTTACACCAGCTTTGAGCCAAGCCGTTGTACTCATGGATGCATTGTAGTGAGTTGAAATGCTCTCAACGGCTCATTAGGCGTGTGAACTAGAACAGCACCCTTTCCATGTTGGTGGAAAACTTTAAAATGAACACAGGAAATAGGTCTGCATTGGATAAACACCTGTTAGTCCACAAAGATACCCAATTCAGACACTATTCACCCATGATAATGTACATAGTGACACATGCTGTTGTTGTTTCTGAACACACACACTGTAGTCCTACCATTACCGTATCTGGTCTTATAATCACCTGTATCCTACATACACCATAATGTACACAGTTGTTTTTGATCCTACACATGCCATATACTATAATCACCAATGAATTTAAAAAAAAAAGTGTTTAAAGTTATTCATACCATATCACTGATAATATAATTTTGATTGGTGTGTTTTTTAAGATGCACATGCTGGATTTAATCCATTACCACGCACAATAATATAAAGTACTGTTATGAACCTACATGTGCTGGGAGTTTTCCTTCAGCTGCTTCCATCGCTTGTTTAGCATCTGATACAGATCCACGTCTGCGTCCCACATGTCCTCCTGCAGGAACACACCGGGCCCTGGAGCCTCGGCTGAAACAAGGCCATCATGTGGTCACTCAAACGTCTCCCTCCAGGGATCATGTGGTGCCCACCCACATGTAGTCATGGCAAACCAGTGATGTTTTGAGCAGGGTCTTCTCTCAGAAGGGAAAGCCTCCTGCTATAAGAGTCATATTTTTCAATAAAAATGTCATTTTGTTGACATAACATACTTACACTTCAGAATAAATGGCAGCCCTACATAACAGTAGTCACCACACTGCAGGCTGGCATCAAAATATATTTTTGCCACCTGAGAAAAAAGGGAAAACACACACATTAAACATTAGGACATTCAAATTACAAAACTGTATATTTAGTCAGGAGTCACTTTCAAACATCATCTAAAACATTCACTAACTTCAAAACAATACACTTTCATCAGCCATTACATCAAAACATTGTTCAAACAATTAATAAACTGAAAAACTATACAACTGAATTAAGGCACAACAAAAAACATTAACAATAAGCAATAATCTACGGTTGGTCGTTTTAAACCAAAATATCATGCTGGAAGATAGGGTTGCATTGTGCAGCCGTTCGCTGCATGCACAAGTGATCATTCATTTCTGAAGCATCTCATTTACAATAACACGCCATCCACAATAACATGATGTGCAGCTGATATGAATAGCATGACTGTGTGGGAAGCGGTTATCAGATCATCAATGCAAATGATGTCGACCCGGAGGTCCAAACATCAGCCAGCGTTCAGCAAATCATCTTCTCTTTATAACTGGCAGCAGCCCTCAACTCCACTGTCCAAACTACTCAGTTCTGCTAACATCATCTTACCTACTTTGGGTAGCTCTCTTTAGCCATGCAAGGACATGGCTAAGAGAGAGAACAACGTAAACTAATGATAAAGTAAGGCCTTTATCATAAGTTTAGGTTGTTCTCTCTCTGTATGTTCTGGTTGCCTTTCACTGATTGTACACCGTTTTTAGTTTGAGGAAAAACACCCCGCCTTTGTTTTGAAAAGAGTGCTGTGTTAGCAATGTGTAAATGACCCGTCCTGAAAAACCCAATAATAATATACAATTCTGATAAATGCCCCATGTACTGTGGTAAGGTGGGGTTCGCACCTGGGGGTGGACAGGAGGGAGAGAAGGGAGGAAGGGGGGGTGACAGGAGGGATTGGGGGGGGGGGGGGGGGGGGGGGGGGGGGGGGGGAGGGAGAGATGGGGGTGGCTACCTTGGACTTGCGCTTGGGCTCCAGCTCGTCGCGGCTGGTCTTGAGGCGCCTGTAGAAGAAGCGCTTGTCTTCGCTCAGCGAGCGGATGTGCAGCAGCTTGACCCGCTGTGAGAAGGAGCTGATGATACTGAAGCTCTGGTGCACCGTTTTGCCCTGCGTGGGAGGAGGCCACACGTGTGTGTGAGAACCAGTCTGACTCTGCACATCGTCCACTACTTATTACCCATAATGCATCGTCACAGAAGTGTACAGTTGATGCACACTCATTTCCCATGAAGCATAGCGGTTTGCACTTTTTTTCCCCTCAAGACAGACAGACAGAAATACTTTAATGATCCCCGAGGGAAATTGCATCATCCTGCAGTTTGTGTAGGACAAAAACACTCAGAAATGACCAGAGCATGTCTTAATTGACCATTCAAAACAACAGATTAGATGAGAATCAACACTCTTCCTTCCTTCTTTCCAAACAGACACCTGTCCCTGACCTTGAGACAGTGTGTTTGGCAGGTCTGTGTCCTGCCCGAATGATTTACAAAAGACAACGCTTTGTTAACACCCAACACCCACCGGAAAGGACGGAGGTAGTACGATGTGTTTTGGGTGACTGGTCAGGGTGCCCACGGCGATGATGGCGTTTACCGGTATGGTTAAAATCTGAGGACGAAACACCATATTCAACACATGATCAGCATCATCACAGACATGCATGCATGCCAGTCGGGCAGGTGGGAATAATTAACAGTAAAAACCAATAAAGACCTAAATAAATATACCAATAAAGAGCTTTTACTTTGAGAAGCCACAGACACAAAGCTTCTGCATCTACAAATAGATTGTGTGTGTGTGTGTGTGTGTGTGTGTGTGTGTGTGTGTGTGTGTGTGTGTGTGTGTGTGATCATGAAGTACCAACCCATACTGACAAAACTAAGTTACCGAGGCTATCAGTGCAAGCTAGTGGTGTTGATTTTTGGCAGCTTGGGGCATGTCCACAATCTTGTTTTCAGTGGATTGAGGCTGGCAGGGCTCTCCAGCAGAAAAACAAGACAGCTAGCAAAGTTTTGCTCCATATCTGCAATTATAGGCAGCCTTGCAGTGTGGCACAGGAGATGTTTTTGTACCCCCGAATACCCTTGAGTGACAAAGCCCTATCTCATCTCTTGAAATATTTTAATCCCGTCTGTTGTAATATGATTTGTGGATTTACATAAAGAATTAAAATGTGTACGTGTGTGTGTGTGTGTGTGTGTGTGTGTGTGTGTGTGCACATGCACACAGGCTGGTACCTCATAGTCTGTTGTGATGTGTATGGCAGCGTTGTAGTGGCCCTCGAGGCCTTTGGCAGACAGCGTTACCCGGAACACAGCATAGTAACCAGACGCCAGGATCACCTGGAGATTCAAAACAGGACACTTGTTTACATCCACTTTGCATATCAGCCAGCAAGGACAAGGACAACACTCCAATTAAACGTGGGGACCAGATGACTAGAGCAGCCCACCACAGGGGCCTTGCTGAAATAAAACACCGGGTGTCTATCTACTTTCTCTACTCAAAACCATAGAAAACTGATGTCATTGGACTTGGTCCCCCCATAGAGATAACTAAAATCTTGGCAAACCTAGGAGAACCAGCAATCTATGCCCAGTCTTCAGTCATAAATATCTAAATAAATATAATATATTTATTTAGATATTTATGGCTGAAGACTAAATGTTAATAAATAATAATAATAATAATAATAATAATAATAAATAAATAATAATAATAATAATAATAAATGTTAACTAAATGTTGTTAAGTCAAGTTTTAATCATTTGAGAAATATAGGCAAGGATAGGTCTTATATTTAACCCCCAGATCTAGAGAAACTCATCCATGCATTTATTTCCTCCTACATTTAATATATATCGTAGCTCCCTATAAACCTGTCTTTGTCAGAAATCAATACATCAGCTCGTCAAAAATGCTGCAACTCTGCTCTTAAACCCATCCAAAAAAGGTTATCATATACTTTTTAGCATCCTTGCACAGGCTTTTAGGAGTCATCAAAAACATTGTACCTACTTCTAAAGGCAGGCTGACCCCTCCCTATTTCTGGTTTCCATCTGCCTGGACACCAGCCTGAGATACTCTGATAGAGTTGCTAACTCTGAGTTGCTAACAGTCAAGGCTGATAACCAAAGCTGACAAAGGTGCTGTTAAAGCCCTTGGAGCATTCTTACCATGTTGTCTCATGCAGACTTTATGAACGGGGACAACCCAATGACATATTTTACTTGTTACAAAGCTCGGAATATAAATTTAAAATATCATATATCTATTTTCACCAGGCCCGACAACTTTGCCAAAAAAAATTGAGTTTTCATATAGGGTCAGATAGCGCAAATCAACCTCAAAGTTCCTAGAAATAATAATAATAATAATAATAATAATAAACGGACCAATTTCAAAAGGGACCTCGTCCTGTTTCACAGGCTCGGTCCCTAAAAAGGATTATGGGCTACCATTCACCAAACTGAAACAAAACATATGTAGTATTTGGTGTGATTGTATGCAAATAATCTTGTCATGTTGTTTGTTTTCATGAAAGGCTGAATAGTGTGTCATTTTAAATGTTTCTACCCAAGGCAATGGGGTCCCTTATCTCCCTTCCTTTGGTAAAAGATAGTCCAGTGTACCCTATGCTCAAGAAGATAAGGAAGGAAGCACGGAAACTTCCGGGTCGTTTCACAGTAAGGAACCGTCCTGAGCAACAAAGACTACTCAGCTGCAGTGTTAAAGCTATGTGAATTTACATTCATGAAAAGGTGAACACTTTATCTAAAATATATAAAAACGTAACAAAAAATAATAATAGTAACGTCTCCTTTATCAAACAAACGGCTCCTTTAAAAAGTCTGTCTGTGCTTGGTGCTACAATATCACAGCGTCATCTTACCTGAACAGCTCAATATCCTTCATATCATCCTTCATATCACATCATATCTTAAAATGACAATCCAAATCATACCCATAACAACTCCTGGGGCACAGAGCAAAGGTTTTGGTGAGCAGGCATATGGAGCATAGAGAGATAGATGGGTGCTATACAGATAAAGTTAATATTACTATAACGACATGATTGGGCACTCATTGGACGTGACTCACTCAAGACAGACTCATTTATGGAGGCAGCAGCTTTGGAGGAAAGGCCTGAAGGAAGGGGTGGGTTGGACCCATTATGTCGGTTGGATACTTTCGAAATCCATCTTACTCAATGAAGTTTCGGCTCGCTGCCTGAAGAGGTTCTGTTCAGAGACTGGCTGCCGTCTCCACGTCCGTCTCCATATCATTAAATATAAATACAATTCAACCCATCTTGCTTTTCTGACTAATCATATACAATGTGTCACTGCCCCTGCAGAGATCTTGTTTCAAAGTTTAAAAATCTCTCAGGAGAAACAAGTGGTGAAAAGGATCTTCGGACAGGTACACCATTGTTCGTTTTCTCCAGACACACAACAAAATTTTGTTGTTAAGACCTTGTCAAACTTCTTTTCCACAAGAACTAAGCCGGCTGCTTCAGCCGTGCCTAAACATGGGGCGGTTGTTGCCTCGCCTTGAACAAAAGGTGAAGAAATGAAATCCAATTATTTAAATAAAGAGAAAGTGCGGAGGTCAGCACCCGTGTGTAAAAGTTGGAACGGTGGAGGGCCCAAAACTTTACCAAGCAGCAGCATCGAAGGTGAATACCTCTTTCTGTACAGAACCTATTGTAGCAGTAGTTTGTTTTGCAGCTCTCTGGTCTTAACGTGGAAAGAGCAGAGTAAGTGTGTGAAACCAGGAGCTGGTGGGTGGGGGTGGTGGTGGTGGTGATGGTGGGGGTCTAGTACCGTTTTGTGCGTGGAGGCGGTGGCATTGAGGAGCTCCCTGGTCCGGGTCAGCAGGCTGGTCTTGTTGCCACGCTCCGTCTTCAGCAGCTCCACCACAACACTCTCCCCCGTCACCTGCCACGGCCGCAGCACCAGCTGCAACGGGCGGGGGCGTATAGTTCAACTTCCATATGGGATATTTCATATCGTTAATCTTAGTAGTTTCCCTGGCACAAAAGGGCAGGCGTTGGCCGGACCACTGGTGAACACTCAGCCTTTGACTATTGGGCTCATTCACTGTTCAAATTCAGCTACTTCACACTCAACACTGAACAGCTGTTCCTGTGGTAGCCCACGCACTTTTAGCCCAGACACATTTTCTTATGCTTGTCACTTCTCAATGAAACCGTGAGTTTCTTCCTCTTATGGAACATAAGGGATATGTTGTTTTTTGCAAATGTCACGGTGACCAGTCATTCGACAGATTGGTTTTGGGAGTTTGTAATGGCTTGATGTATGCACTTTCATATTCATGCATCCCAATTAAGATCAAAGTCCTCCACAGTCTTGTGTCTAGCAGGGTTAGAGAGGAGAAGTAAGACGCTGACGGATGGCGTACACTTACACTTATGCCTGCACGATTAATCACATTTTCATCGTCATCGCGATGTGATGTGGACGTTCGCGATAAACACATCACAAAAGCTGGTCTGTAATGCGATAAGTTCGCCACACACACTCAGGCCATCCTTAAAAATATTTTGGTTTGCCGTAACCCGACCGACACTGTCAATTTAGGACCGACCCAAATATTTTGTTTTCCCTTTTTAGTCCGACCGACTTGCCGGTTGTAAACTTGCATTAAGACCGACCGTTGTTTTAAATTCATATCGACGTATTCACTGTGACCAAAATTTTACTTTCTTTTTTATTCTTTTCTTATTTATCGCAGGTCATATCCTCATCGCAATATCGAACAGTGTGATTGCACGTCGCACATTTTGCTTATATCGTGCAAGCCTACTTACACTATCGTCCACATTCAGACGAAACAGCGGAGTGTAGTTTCACTTAGCTCAGCATACCCCTCTCACAAAACCAATATATCTTCCACAAACATTTGCGTATTGTTAATTGGCAGAGGATTCTGTCGCCCAGAGCAACATTGTGGCTCTTTGACTTGTTGTACCACATTGGGACAGTACTGAACACCTAGGGCTTTGTTGATTACATTACAGACCACAATGCTTATGAGCAGTAAAGAAAGCAATGAGGAAATGTGTATTGTTTCATCCCGGAGGCAGGGATCATATGAATACTTGTCATTGCAATAGTTACGATGTACACACAGCTTGTGCTTTAACTGGCTAATACATGATGAAAAATTCTGACTGACAGTACTGTTAAGCTCCACCTACATGCTGCCTGAGTAGCCAGACCAGTACAGTTTAGTAGCTGGCAGAAACAGCAAAGTGAGAGTACGGGTAAAACTAGGCATGGGGCCAAAGAGGAAGTTCCTGTCTGAACACTGACACCAAATATAACATGTATTTAAGGAACAACCCAGTTCTCAGAAATGGACCGATGGATTCCTCTTTCTAATGGTGAGAAGAGATGGTCCAGAGGACTACATACCTCGATGGGGTTGCTGTTGAAGACGGTGAGCAGGATGCTGCTGGTGTCGGTGGCGCTGAGGACCCCAAAGTCCAGGAAGCGATCGTTTAGGCTGGGGGGCAGAGCCAGAGGCTGGGGGGCAGACAGGGGGCAGCGGGAAGCGGGAGGGGGGTTCACGCAGTCAGAAACATGACCAACATGTTGATCTCCATGGCTACACTCAAGCTTAAGCAGTGAACATGAACATGACCATACTAAGCCAGCACATATTACGTGCTCACTTATTTGAAAACTTCAGAATCTAAAAAAATGGAATAAATCAATAATTACATAAACCCCTTTCATCACCAACCTCTTGACTGCCAGACAAAATAAACAACATTTATGTGGTACATTGTTGTGTGCGCTACACACAGCCAAAACATACGTATGAGGAAGAACATGTACATTACGCATGCTCTACATTGGCCACTCGCTCGCTCTGGCCTCGAACATGCACCCGCGCATCGCTAGGGTTACCTCCAGGAAGCCCGTGTAGGCACGGATGGGCAGGTGGAATTTGGAAGCGTTGGTGACCAGCAGGATGTTACTGTCCACGTGCGTGGAGGGCCGCAAGGGGCGAAACTCCAGGGAGAAGATGTACAGAGACTCCTGGGAGGGGATGAGCACTGGGTCTGTGAAGTTTAACACCTGGGGTGGGCGGGACACAAAGACACACAGTGGTGTGGTAAAGAGCGTGCAGCAGCATACGTCTGGGGAAAGTAACCCAGGGGTTCTGAGTGCATCGATTCAGCAACAGCAACCAATTGTTGCAAACAGTCGCTTGCGTGCCACAAGGACAAGCGCGGCCCTGGTGATTGGTTGTCACTGAAACCATGCCAACGCGGGGGTATTGGCATGGAGTATGACATCTCAAATAACCTCGCAAGGAAGCTGGTCGTCAACTACATTTAAACAGTGGACGCAAAACAAACAAAAGCAAACATATCAAATTATTGAAAAGGGGTGCACAGCGGTATGGGGAAGGATGCCAAACAATGCTTTTATTTCTGCATTCAAAATAGGCGCGAGTCCTCTACGAAACATGCAAAGAAATGTCACACTGTGTTCATGTGCTGTTAAAACAACATGACTGTATTCATTTTTTGGATCACAAATACAAAAAGAAAGGCGTTAGGTCTGGTGTCGTTTAAGTACCTTAAACATGGCACTAGCCTCGTCAGGCAGTGCCACATGGTGGACACGGATGGCGAAGTGGAAGGTGTTGGTGAGGTGGATGGGCTTTACCAGCACCTCGGTGCCACTGTCCCGAATGTGGAACAGCGTTACCGTGTGGTCGAAGCCCAGATATCTGTGACACACACACACAAAAGCGAAAGGAAAACAGAAAGTAGTCAGTCAAAAGTTTTCAAACAACAATCGATAACCTATGAGTTGCTTAATGCCCAGACAGAACAAAAAAAACTAAAGAGAGAAAATTATTATATATAACTAGAAAATGTAATTCCACGCAAGGAATTACTTGTGCATAAGAATGCAGGTAATCATTGAGATACATTTAGTTGAGGTGGGGATCAAACCGCCGACCCTCCGGTTGTGGAACCCATGCTCTACACACTGAGCTGGGTAGGAATTAGCCGAGTCAAACGTAACAATGGAAAGCTAGGCTTAGGCCCCGTCCCAATACCTCCCCTAACCCTACATTTTGTGCGTTCTCGTGTAGAGGTAGGGGTGTCCCATTACTGTAGGGAGCAAGGGGAAGTGCTATTTTCCCCTTATAATCAAACCTCAAAACGCAGTGAGGTCCGATGCAGGCTTAAAACGAAGTGGGAGATTAAATTACCCATTTCTCTGTTCATTAATTAGGCGGAGATAAACAAACGAAGCCCACGCAACAGGCAACATAACAGCTGGAACCGGCGGCATTTTTTCATGAATGAAAATAGTAGTAGCGTTATCGGCAAACTTGTCAACGAGTGACGTATGTAAGCACGTTCGCTACGTTCACTACGCTAGTGGTGTCCCAATTTCATAGGGAAAGATCTTCAGCCACTTCCCTCGGCGAGGGGAATTTACTGTTGAGGGCACTCCAAACCAAGTGGAAGTTTTAAGGGGGGAGAAATGGGACAGGGCCTTAATGTTATCTCTATGGGAGTTGAATGCGTTTTTAATCGAATATTCGAATCGAATATCGAATCGAATTATCAAATATTTCAAAACATATAAAGTTTACAAAAATTAAAAATAAATAGCACAGGTATACAGAAGTAGACCTTTGTAATACAGTGTGAATGAAATCTCGAGGTTCAGTCATTTAGCCTCCATTCATTGCAGAAATTTGGTGTGAAGAAGAATAATATGACGAAAAGCGTTACCTAGATTGTGCATTCCTAAGCACAATAATGATTGTGTCACCATCACTTCACATTCAAAACTGCATAATTCAAACAGAGATATGTGAAAACATGGTTGGAATCGACGGTTTCTCCTGATGTATAAATGCAAACAGTGATGAGAAGAAGAGATGCGAGTTCCTCCCTCAGTCCTGTACTGTGACATTCCCCCTCATGTGTTGAATATAAAGAATAAGGAAAAAACGTGATTGTGCATGCTTTACTCTTCCCTGCACAGACACACATGAGAATCACATACCCATCTAAGACCTCTGCTTGGTAAGGTATTTCCAGCTTTGAGTAGCTCTTTTCTTTCGCTTTCACAGTAATTTTTCCAAAAGACTGCGATGCCTTCTGAACCTTTGAAGCTGGGAGGAAAAACAACAAAATAAAGCATATTTTGGTAAAAACATATTACAGTCCTACACTTTGAAAACTTCAAAACAGGCTCGAGCTTTCAACAAGCTTTGATCAAAATGAGAACGAAGTAGATTAATCAAGGTATCCCCGAATCCCCCTTTGCAACGTACCATCAAAACTAATACTTGCAACTTTGGTATATTTATTTTCTCCAGCTTTGAGTGTTATTGCTTTGAAATCTATTGTCACCGCCTCGTTGGAAGGACTTGCTCGAACACTCTGGAAGAGAACGCACAAATTGGTTTAGACATGACTGCATTGGGATGCAAACAATGCCATCTCAATAGTGACCACTGCAGGTGCATTTTCCTCTACCACACCAATATCTAAAGACACAATGTGTAACATTGCACCTAGCACGTAGCTTAAAATAACCTGGATCTCTAGTCAATGTGATAGTGATTCCATAATGTTAGCAATAAAATCACATCCTATGAAGATTATATTTTACCAACAGAACATCTGATTTGAACATTTGAGTGGCACGCCTACTTACAAGAATGGGCTCAGTCATACACATTGCGAAGTAATGATGTAAGACATATTACATCATTACACATACTATCTGTGCCTTAGCGAGGCTGTCTAGTGTTATCTCTGGGCCAGCTCAGTTCAGTACAACTTTGACATCTACATTTTGAAGACTACTCACCGTAATCTGAACGTCTTTTGAGCCCGAATTGAGCAGATGTAAATTCAACTGCTTTGCTTTATCTGTAAAAGGCAGTGTGGTATTTTGAGTGTGATAGATCTAAAATGCGCGCACACACACACACACACACACACACACACACACACACACACACACACACACACACACACACACACACACACACACACACACACACACACACACACACACACACACACACACACACACACACACACACACACACACACACACACACACGTTCCATTCCAAGAGCTACACATGCATGTGAATTGTTTCGATCCACTTATTTCAGCAATGTTTGCATTACCTTGTGAGCGAAGAGTACCGAAGTCTAACATTTCTATAGAGGAATATATCCCTGGAGCTGTGGACAACACACACAAATGTACAGCCAGTATCAGTTAGAGCTGCTTGTGGAAACAATGGCAATGTAGCAGATTAATCCGTTATCTTGTTACACAAATAAAGCATCATAGGTGGTGTAATATAAAGACATGGTCAAGATACAATATAAAAGTGCCTAAAAGTGCATACTTGCATGAGAAAGCAGTAATTGCAGACATCCACAAACAAAGCCAAATAGCATGATCCTGTGATTCATTGTTCTTGTAGTGTGTGTGTGTGTGTGTGTGTGTGTGTGTGTGTGTGTGTGTGTGTGTGTGCAGTGAGTTTACAGAACAAAGAGAAATTAATTAATGGATTAGCAAGTGTTGTTTGTTGTTGTTTGGGTTAGCAACTGTCTTCACCTCAGACTTTGGACCAAATCCATTTTGTCAAGAGAAAACAACACTGTAACATCAACCTCGCTCAGCTCACCAAATAGAAATGAATGCATGACAGCAAAACACTCACGTGGGAACCCTTCTGTCCCTGACCAGAGCACAACTAGATCAGGAGGTGTTTCACATATCAATAATGTGGGCTTATCTGTTTAAACCAATGGCAGCCTGGTATCTTATCTCACAACATTTCTTCTTGTTTTCCGGACGTGGAACTGGGCAGTGCATTTATTTATGACATGGGCAGATTGCAATCAACCATTCAATGTCCTCATGCCATCGCTAAGCTGGACCCACCCATTGAGGTGAAGCAGGAGCTACAGGCTGAGGGTGGCAGTGGGATGGGCAGCACAAAGCACGGTCACAGCCTCTGGCACTGTGAGGCATCACACGTCATGCTTGGCATGGCAGACAGACAAAGAGTTTGTGTGTGTGTGTGTGTGTGAGTGAGATGGGTCATTTGTTATTTTGAGCAACCTGTGAGCAGCCATTTTGAGAAAGCCAGATCAGTGCCCACACAATGGGGAGGGCGGGCGGTGGTGGGCGGTGGTGCTGGGGGGGGGGGGGGGGGTGGGGTGGCATTGTCCGTACCTGATGTGACCTCTACCTCCACAGGGAGGATGATGAACTGGTCGGGGTCCGACGCGTTGGTCTTGATGCGGATGAAGGCTGTGTGGTTGTCGGCCTCCCGCGAGGAGAAGCTGGCCCGCATCACACCCTTGGTCTCGAAGGGTGGGATCTCCTGGACGTGGACAGGAACGGCGGAGGGCAGAGTCAGAACAGGGTGAGCGGTGTGGGCGACAAGCACAGCAATGTCAAGAAATTCCAGCAGATTCGGCGCAACGGCCGTTTCGGCGGGGAGAGGAACCTCGCCAAACCTGCTTCCAGTATCTTAAAAATAGGATTTGTAGGGCACTCCTTTATTACAGGTTGTAGGCTACTCAAACACTTACTTCCCTTTACCTGTCCGAACGTGGCCCTGCACACGATGTGCAGCCGTGTCTGCAGACGACACGAGCGCTATCACTGTTCACCCAATGTGCGTGCGTGCATGTGCGTGTGTGTGTGCGTGTGCATGCGTGTGTGTGTGTGTGTGTGTGTGTGTGCGTGTGCATGCGTGTGCGTGTGTGTGTGCGTGTGTGTGTGCGTGTGCATGCGTGTGTGTGTGTGTGTGTGTGTGTGCCCACCCATAGGTGTCGCGTGCCGCCCTGCTGTCCCGTGGGCAGCTCCAGGTGCAGGTCACCTCCGCTTGAGTACATCTCCACCACCTGTGACGAGAGGTTGATATGTGCATTTACATGATATGTGCATATATACGTCGTTTTTCAAACTGTGTTTGAAAAACTGTGTTTGTTGAGTTCGGCGCCGTAACACTGGGCTATGCACTGGAGCATCCACATGTAAAGCGAGGACTGAAGTCTGCATGGCAGTATGCTGCACAGGGACCGCAGTGTTGGGGGGGGGGGGGAGGGGACGCTCACCTGCAGCGGCTCGCTGTGGGGGTTGTGGATGTTTATGAGCGGCGAGAAGCTGCTGTTGACGGGCACCCGGGCCCCGATGAAGGGCCGCAGCCTGTAGGGGTTGGGGATGCCCACGCCAAACACCTGGGGCACAGTGTGGGACTTTAGGTGCACGCCGCAAGTCTTTTAGAGCTAAAAACATCCATTTGTTCGAAAGTGACAGACGCCATTGTGGGGCCGACCTCATACAATAGCAACTACAATGGCTGCTATAGAAGATAAACCAAATATTGAAGTAAAAACATAAGGGCAGCATAAGGAAGCTCACTAGAGTTACCTACTGTGCTACTGGACATGTACAGTGTTTCCTCTCCATTCATTTAGGAGGGGCGGCCCGTCACTCCTAAATCCTAGCCGCCACACCTTCAAATTTATTTTCCAATACACCACTGCCACATCTCTCCACCATCACAACAGAGTCCTGTCGGGTACTTGTGAGCGCTAAGGTAAACTACAGATAACTATCTTGTTCAGGCCATCCTTAAAAATATTCTGGTTTGCTGTAACCCGACCGACCCTGTCAATTTAGGACCGACCCAAATATTTTGTTTTCCCCTTTTACCCCGACCGACTTGCCGGTTGTAAACTTGAGTTAAGACCGATCGTTGTTTTTTTTTACTCTTCAAACAACTAATGCAACTACAATTAAACCCTATTAATTATATTTTAGTAAGTATCGTGAATATAAATTGCCTACATACACACGTGGGCTACGTTCTTTCTTTTATATTCGCTTCATTTCATCAATGGTTCGCGCTTGTCTGCTATGATGGCTGCTGCTGCAGTAAAGAAAATGTTTGCGGTCACCGTTCAAAGTTATACGGGTTCAGGCACCATAGCAATACATTTAAAAAATGCATTGTAATATCTCGACACCACTATAACGTGACACAAAGTTCTGGAAGACCTGTGACCAGATCAGTGGGCCACCTCTCACAGCGTTTCCCTACCACAGAGCCTTAGAGCTCTTCTTTAAAAAACAAAGAAAAATTCACTGTTCTGAGGCAGGGTACAAAATGTGCCACTGATTCCAAGGCCCCGTAAAGAAATTATTATTTATTGTTTTTACTTTTATTTATTTCATTTCTATTGTTTTATTTATCTATTCATTTTATTTTATTCATTTTTCATTTTTACAGCAGGCCATTGAATAAATTTGTTGTAAATGTAAAATCTGCAGTGTCATTTGTTTAAACCGCCACTTCTCCCCGGGAACCCTGCCCCCGCTGCTGGAAAAAATCCTAGAGGAAACACTGCATGTACAGTATATTTTAACACTATTGTGAATGTGCCATCTCATAATGTTGACACTGAGCAGGTCTTGTCCAGGCGACAGTGAACTCAGGCACGTTGTTGAAGTTGCAGTGTGTGTAACAGGGGACTCACCTGGTATGTAAACACTCCGTGATGAGAGGTATTAATAAATAATGTGTTCTCTACGTTCCCCACCACTCGCGCCAGGAAGACTACGTCGAACGATGTGTTCCCTCCGGGCGGGATTATCTGTGAAAAGACCAGGGACACCCAGTGAAGGAGTCAGGATTAGGGCGAGGCTTTTTGGCCAGGAAATAAAAGCTCAAAAGCTTTTATTTTTTTGGAAAAGGTTTTTTTTTTTTTTTTAAGTTTTTCCCCAAACAGCCTCTTAAGGAACCCCTTCGTTTCCACTGTATAAAGGGGACCATTTCTATTGCGCTCCTGCGTCTGTTATTGTCTGCCACCGGGATCCTTGGTTGTCGGAGTGACGGCTGAGAATTCTGCTAACAAGGTTACCCGCTTTTCTACAGGCGCTCTGTGGCTTGAGCTGGCATCGGCATCTGTTGGTGCTACACACACCTGTCATGTCTCTCTCTCAGGTACTGGAATAAGTGGGTCTTGTTCCCCATGAACGCGGCTGACATGATTAGCAACATAATTATCTATGCCACATTATCAGGTTACTGAATTAACACCTTCCTTTCGTGAAAACACCTCGTCAACGTTTCACCCGGCTTTGAACGCAGGTAACCGCCCTTTCATGACGCCCAAGTGCCGGCTAAGAATATCCTTCAACGTCACGACCAAGGGACACCGAAGACAAGGTGTGTGGCATTCTGGGCTTGTTATAAAAAAGCCGTCGATTTTGACGGTGGCGTCCGAGGCAGGGTTGGGCTTCCCAGACACCTGTAGCGTAACGCCAAGGTGTGGCGCTGCACAGCTCCGTCTGAGCAGCAACATTTTGATGTCCACGTCAGAGTGAGGGTCACGCTTCTCAGTGTAACGCCACCGAGCGAGGCGCTGTTCCTACACAACGACCGTGCCAACACAGTACTTGAAGTTGCCGTGAGCCACAACGCACTCGGCACACACATGTGCCCATAATGCATCTTTTAAATGGTGTTGGAATCCCAGTGGAAACAGCGTGTTCTCTTGGTCTTTAAGGCAGAACAAACATGCGGAGGCTTGAACCTCCCTACTCAGCCATTTCACAAACCGTAGGAGGGTAAAAATGCTAATTAATCAATTAAATTGATAAAATAAATTAGGCCAACCATATTCAGGATATGAGTTTTTAACGTTGCCCATTTAACTTTGGAGAAAGACGACAACTGCGCAACAAGGCGATTTGTGTGGTCACAATTTCAATCATCGAGGCTTAATAATGAGACGAGCAAGGCCAAACACAGAATAAAGGTTTGGTTCATGTTTACAGTGTAAACAGATTGCTGCCTCTTCAGTTCATATTGAAACAGTAGTGGATAGATTGGATTCCGTAGCGCTGTTAGTACCTTTAATCCCATTTCTAGGTAACAGATAAATAAAATTTCTGGTACGTCAAGATACCCTTAATTTAGCTGAACTGCTGACTCATTAAGGCATGATGACTCAATGCACCAGATGCATTTGTAAAGGGCCCCTGTTTAACTACGAGGTGTGATGTTGATAAGCCACCACCCAAAAAATGGCTTGCAATGGCTACATGGCTCAACATCACACCTGGTGGAAAAAAAAATGAGGCTGGGAAATAAATGATTGAGATCTTCCAATGGCAGCCACACACACACACAGCAGTGAATGCATGGCTGAGCTAAAGACACGCCCCGCTGCAACGCGGCCACATCCACTGAATCAGAGTGGAATGTCTCACTCTTCATGGTTGAGATAACTCCGCTAACATGGCAGCGGGCAGCAACCTTACACAAGTCAATGTGACATTGTGGCCTCTGTGTACTTAATGCCGTGTGCTAGCCAAACAGCCTGCTTCACGCAATAAAAATCAACAGGACTTGACCCAACCTAGACCCGGCGTAGTGTTAATCGCCGGACCCATCCGGTGAGCAAGGCACTGCGCCCAAGGGTGCCGGCGGCCGTGTGACAAACTCTCACACCTGTGCCTGGTTTAGGTATAAGAGCTCTGTGCCTTTACATTCATCTTCACAGCACTTAGCACCTTGCTGGCTCAGGACTGAGCAGGTTAAGCCAAGGGGGCCGAGCCAGTATAGCCTTCTTCAACAGGTTTACGGGTCATTCTCGCATGTCGGTGGTCTGTTCAAACACGTCTGGCTAAATGAGTCAAGACATATGAAATTGTATTTAATCTCATGGAGATTTCTTTGCTCTAGGGAGAGATTTTCGTGGAAAACACATGTGACAGCATTTGAAATCATACAACGGAGGGCCGGACATAACAAAAAGAGTGTTGCAGGTTGTAAATCATTATCAAAAACAAGGAGAGAGTCCTTACCCTGTTTTGAAAGAACGACGCATGGAAATGCGCTGTGGTAGCCGATATGGATATCAAACTAATTTCTTCTGGGCTGGGGTTGTGCAAATAAACTTTTTCCATTTTCGGCATGCCGACAGGCCTGGGAACAGAGAAAGGGGGAGGGGGGCGCACGCACACATTCAAAGCGGAGACATAAATAGTATTCAGTAACTTTACAGCTTCAGGCAACAATCATGAGATATCCCGCAGAAGCGCCATATCTCATTTATTGTTGACGAAAATCTGTTTCTTTGGCATATTAGCAGCAGGGACAGTTAATGAATGGAAGGGAGTTAAAAGTATACCAACAATTCATCCCGAGTAAGGCTGCAGGGTGAGAGTCAACACCAAATTGTGTGTGCTTTAGCAGTGGAGAGAGATGCGGGCTTTAAGGGCCTGTTGATTTTAATGGGTGTGGTAATATAGTGCCGACCAAAGTATTGCTGTACTGAAATGCTGGGAAAGGTGATTTGCATTCAATGCAAAAGGGCCTGATATGTATATGCATTTTCCTCGGATGTCTGAGATTAGGCAGAGCCAGCGGCATAGCTGCATGACAATATTGCACAATGGACAAGATAATAATAACAATTGTAATAATAAGCCTCGAGCTAATCTAACAGTCTACTGTGATGTAAAACAAATCTTTCTTGTTTATGTAACAAATGACAAGGTGGCTGATGACACAATTCTGCCGCCAATTGACCTTGAAGAGGATCCCTTAACAGTGGCTCCCAATCTGACTTTACGCATTCCGACTGAAAAATCACTTCCTTGAAAACATGACGAACCCTGACTTTAGCAACAGCCCACTGCAACTTGCGGACTACTATTTTGTATGCGGGTGACCAGTGAAGATATGCTGCAGTGTAGCCTCACTGAATTCTGCTAATTGGGACCCGGTGCTACGCAAGCTGGACAGGCAGTCCTTGCGCTGCTTCGTTACCATACGTGCGCACAAACCGGAGCGCAAAGTGGAGGGTGGAGGGGGGGGTCTGCTACTTACTGTTCATGGAAGTCGAGCATTGGAGGCTCGAAGCGGATGGGTCTGCTGTTCCCTCCCGGCAGGGGGAAGCTGGGGGAGGAAAGACAGAGTGAGAAGAGAAGCCTGGGGGGGGGGGGGGGGGGGGGGGGGTAAACACAGCTTTGCTTGTGCAGCGTGTTTAAACACACACAACTGCACTGTCTTTCAAAAAAACACCATTCTTGCCGCACATAAGGGCTGTGTGTGTGTGTGTGTGTGTGTGTGTGTGTGTGTGTGTGTGTGTGTGTGTGTGTGTGTGTCCCAACAACAGGAAACTCGTCAAACCAGCTTCCTGCGACCACAGTGATTGGCTATCTAATGCAAGTGCCGTTATGTTGGCCGATATGAACGGGCGACGTGGAAGCAGACTTGTCTGCGGGTAGAGGCTTCCACACACACAAAAGCGCATTATCAGCATATATTAGAGACAGGACTAATTAGTTCCACAGAGAGTTGACCCAAAATACCTGCCTAACCACTTGTCAAAACAAGAGGAATGATTGAATTGATTTTTTCTTTTTTTCTTTTTTTTTTTAAAGGATAAATACATTGAAAAAATGACTGAAAAAATGATGCTGAAAAAGCTGGTAGAAGAGCCAGCAGGCTGACAGCGTATCTTGAGTGCAACACAGAATACTGAGAAGGGCTTGTTGGTGCGCTCAGAGCTCCGGCAGCTCGGCTGATGGAGCAGCGATAAGCGAGGGGAGAGACAAAGCTGCTAAATGTGTGGTTTAGACGACTCGAGAGACAATTTCGGTAGCATTGTCAAAGTGGTTCCTGTAAATATTTGAGGTTGCTGGTTCAAACTACAGCAAAGAGACCGACCAAGTTATATCTGGTTGGGTGATGCTAGAGATAACCTCAGATCCTCTCCCTTGACTATCAAAGAGAAAACTGTAAAAAAAAAAAAAAAGATATATAACTTTAAATAACTATACTAATATAAGTACTTTTAGACTTGCTACAGCGTTTACACTGCACTTAAGTTGGATGGTGGCACCTTGTCCAATCTAGAAACAGTGTATATTTTGTCAACCTGCAGATCAGCCGAGCAATTAAGGATTGAGGTCATGTTAAATTGTATAGTGGACCATTTCAGTTCCCAGAGAAAAAAAAAAAAAACACACACACACAGGACTGAAAACGTGATTATTTTTCTTCTTGTTATTCCAACCAGACTCCAAAATTTAGCTTTTGTTTTATTTTTATTTTATTTAAAAAATTCAACGGATAAAGCATAATACAGGGCTGAAAAACGCTTTTTTGTTGAAGCAAATGGATTCCACCTCCTCGCAGAAGCCTGAGGAGGTGACCCCAGCGTCGGGGTCGGGTGAGGAGGTCGGCGGGGTTCCCGCAGGCTGTCGGTGACGGGCCAGCAACAGCTGTACCACGCCGACCTTGGTTCTGTCCCATTTACACACACAGGCACCGTTTGTGTCCGTGTGTGTGTGTGTGCGTCCGTGTGTGTGTGTGTGTGTGTGTGTGTGTGTGTGTGTGTGTGTGTGTGTGTGTGTGTGTGTGTGTGTGTGTGTGTGTGTGTGTGTGTGTGTGTGTGTGTGTGTGTGTGTGTGTGTGTGTGTGTGTGTGTGTGTGTGTGTGTGTGTGTGTGTGTGTGTGTGTGTGTGTGTGTGTGTGTGTGTGTTTACCCAGCTCACGCTGTTCCAACAGGGAGCCCTTCCAAACAGAGAGGGCCGCACTCAGCCTCGACCAGGGGAGGAGGAAGAAGGCTTCTAAATACTTGGGATTCATGTGGCAGTGTCGGCCGCTGGGTCCTCCACAGAGGAACACACTGAGAAACTGTTTGGCTCCACGTCCAGGGAGCACTCTGTGTGGATCACTTTTTTGCACGCAACCCAGAGGAAAAAACTAAAATGTACTGCATCTAAATCGGGGTGGCTTGGTTTGACGCGTTTTGGAGAAGTACGGATTATAAAACTAGGGCTATGATTTAGGATTATCTTCATAGTCAATTCACCAAGCGATTCTTTTTTTCCGATTATCGGTTAATCATTTGATCGATGACATGTCATAAATAACAACAAATACATCACAGGTTATCAGACTCCAAAGTGATGTCTTTAAGGTGGTTGCTTTATATGACAAGCAGCCAAGAAAAACTACTAATATTAGAATTAAAAAGTTTAGTTATATTATACATTGCGTTACATTAACGCACAGTGTGTACAGTGTGTACTCATTCGGGACCACCATTTTTTCTATGCATGCACTACTGCTCCGTATTCCATATTCATTGTACATTGTATATACTGTATATATTTATAGTTATTTTACTTACTTATATTTTTTTAATACTGCTTTTCTCTTGCAACAATTGCACCAAGACAAATTCCTTGTTGGTGCAAACCTACTTGGCAATGAATCTGATTCTGATTCTGATTATTAGAAAAACAAGTTACTATTATACTACCCTTATAAATGATCCAAATATTTGAATTTAACTGCAAATACTGTACTTGATAATCCCTTATCACAATAAACTACGATGAATTCTCATTCATCCGTTTAATCATTTCATCGGCTAACGGTTGCAGCCTACTCGTATGAAAGAGTTGAACTTTAGGTTTAACACCAAGACATGATCAGGCTTGTCAGACCAAGACAAGGCCGGGATACATTAAGCAGAAAGTCCTGAGCAGCAGAGGACTGTCCTTATAGAGAGAGAGGTGCAGACATGACAAGAGCCACAAGGCTGTGAACACTTGGAGTTGTGCAAATTCCAGAGCAATATAGTGTACTGAAGAGGGGAACGGAATCGCAACAGAAAAAAAAGGCGCTTGGTAAAACGTTCACCCAACCGACAAACAGGAACAACATCACAATTGAAAGCCGCGTTCCTGTGAGCCCATCACCTCGCACATGCATCACGGTGCACTTAGAAAGCCACCGCATTACAGCATGCCCATGTAAGCAAACCGAGCTGCTAGCAGAGGGCGGGTGGGTGGGGCTCTATGCGGGCGGGCGCAGGACGTGATCCGTGTTGCAACACAGTTGCAAAAACCCCGTGCACAGAAGTGGTAAAGAGAAGCGATGGCTTCCGCCATTGAAGGATAGTGATGACGGCTCGGAGGAACTGCGCTGTTTGGGGTCAGCGCTGATGAGTGGTGGCCGACGTTGAGCACACATGTAAAACCTAGCTCAGAAACAAAGACAATGAGTCTGTCTCAATCCACGTACTTGCGCACTTAAACTTCCTTTTTTGAGTGCATAGTGCGTTCACACTGGTAATTGCAGCAAGACGCAGTACACTGCTAGCACCCGGATGGTGCACTCATAACGGTCAAAAGCTGAGTGTACAACGCTGGACACTTTTCACCCTCAATGGTCGCCATTTTGTCTACGTAACGGAAGGGGAGGGAACGCCAGCACTTTCCAAAAAATCTGATAAAGATGGCAGACAACACCTGTGGACCGTTGGCCCAGACCACTCCTTTTAAATGTAAGATATAACGTTACACATCAATCGAAAAGTGGTTATTTTTCGCTGGCGTTGAAGGCGACGGACTTTGGAAATAAAAATGACATCCATGGTGTCTTCTCTTCAGTGAATGCTAAATGCTAAAGCGGCTACTCGTTTGTTTTTTTTGTTTTTATGTGAAAATCGCGGCAAAACGCTTGTATCGTCATTTCCGGTAAGTGCAAAACGGGAGTGCTTCATTTGAGACGGTACTACTTAGACGGAATTCACCCAACTACATCAGTAAGTACATAGTGCACACAGTGCACGTACGGAAGTGTACTCGTGGAAGTACGTGGATTGAGACACACTCAATGATTATCTGTGTACTTTCTGGGCGTGGGGTGTGATGTGTATGGTTGGGGGCGGTGGGGGTGCTTCTTCTGATGCATATAAGTTTGTGAATCAATGTTGTGCAAAAAGTGGTGTAAAGTCGGGTGGGGACAAACGAGTGAGGGACTGGCCATGCAGAGTAGTGAGCTCAATACCGGCATCAAAGTGATGTGCATGTGAGAGGCATGTGCACACAGGAAGCGCTTCTTACAGCCAACTGTCTGCGCGTAGGCAGGGCCTGTGAACCTTTGACAACTTCTGCAAAGTCAGTTATTTACATGTCTGTGGGGAGTGTCTGGAAATAACCAAGCCAAATAAATACAACTTTTTTTTCCCTTTCTATGGTTTCTGTTTGCGCAGTCAATTGGTAGATAAACGGATGAAGTAAATACACTTTGGCTTAACAGCCACAGGTTGGAGGTTCAGCATATTAGCAGCATATCAGTTATTTTGTTTGCAGGCAGATGGAATTGCCAGTCTTTCGAATGATTTAATCTTCCTTGTTTCCGCACTCAAGCTTCTAGAAGACACCCAGACATAATTGTCATTCAAATACAATGGCAATTTCTTTACACCTGAGAAGTATTAGCGTCCACAGTGCCAGGCTTTCAACCTGCCGCTTCAACCTACCTACCCCCCCCACACACATAAAAACTAGGGGTGTACCACCCAGTCAGCAACATTCCCTCCAATAATGAGTGTGGGGGGGGGGGGGGGGGGGGACCAATCAGATTTAAAGCAAATTTCACACTTACGATAAACGTCCAGGAATGTGTCTTGCAAACAACACATTGCATTTGTACGTGGTACGCAGACCAACATGAAAGTAGGGAAAGGGCTGCCTTAGGCTTTACTACAGTCACATGCTATCTAACAATTACTGTGAGGTGATCAAGCCCATATCCTGTAGTCACTCATGATATGTTAATATAGGGCACAGTGAACCAAGCATCCTATTCACATCTAATCTTCATAGACATATATACATATAGATGCCAGATTGGCCTTTGGAGTGTATCAACGTAGACGACTGGCCTTTAAACAAATACAAGTAATCGGGGGTCAGGTTACACATAAAATTACTTTCAGTCCAACAGGTGAGCAACATAAACCCTGATTGACTGAAGCTACTAGTGCGCTTACACGTGTCAGCGAGGGTGTGTTTGCAATGGCAGAGCACTGGCCTCTCTGATCTGGAGGCCTCTGATTGGACAAAGCCCAAAGCAAATCAGACAGATCGTCTGGCTTAAGGAATCTGGAATCTTAACAAACTCCCATGCGCGCGCACACACACACACACACACACACACACACACACACACACACACACACACACACACACACACACACACACACACACACACACACACACACACACACACACACACACACACACACACACACACACACATTAACGAAAGGCTTTAACGAAGGCGTAGGCTTACACACTTCTACGGGCTTCTTATGCCATCTTGGACCATTTCCTATATATTTTATTAAGGCTAATTCACACTTGAAAAGGTGTTTTTAGGTCACCCTGTTAACTTGACATACACTGCTCAACAGATGGTTTAGCCATCTCCCTCCCTGCCACCCCTTAGAACACACAGGCAGCCAATCAAATGCAATGACACTATGACAGCTGGGCTGGAAGTCAAAACAAGGTGGCCCAGTGGCTGGTATGTTGCACGTGTATGAAGTTGTTTTATCTGTAAGCATTGAAAAGTGTGCAGGGTGCATAGTCAATGCAATTACAATGCAAAGTGATGCAAGACAACAAGTCGCCTACGTCTAAATAACTCGAACAAATCGAACAGTCGTGTCAGTGAAAGTGTGTGTGTGTGTGTGTGTGTAACAGAGGGACGCTGCATCAGGCAAGATAGGGGTGCTAAATGAGTGATGTCACAGCATAGCTAGGCTTCTAGAAAGAAAAGGCTAAACATAGAGAGTGTATTGCCTCACTGCTTCTATGTCCACAATTTTCAAGTTCATAGTGCAAGTTCACAGTGAAGTAAACCTTACATTATTGGCACATTAGCACATTGGATTATTGTTGTGATGTACGTGTATAATAAAATATAAACATGGAATCTACATCTTAAATGTTTGTCGTGTTCTTCAGTTTGGGTACCGGGGAGATACTATATCTCTCTTTTGGATCTTGAGGTGAAAAAGCTTTGAAAAATAAAAGGCTGGTCTAGAACGCAACACAATGTCAGCAGAAAAAAACTTCTAAAGCTTTACAGACTATCCCAAAAAAGTTAAATGCAAACTGTCAACAGCAGCTGTCAGCATCATACCACAGCATCATACCTCAGTCGGTACTCGATGTATGTAAACACCGTGTGTAATCAGACGCAGAGAAACCGAGCTCTCCCTCTCCAGACACTGATTGATTTCATTGACGGATGCATACCATCTTAGCCCTTGTTATTAGTACATCAGGCTGATAGTGGCCTGTATTTCCTGTCAAATTGAATGCAGATGACATGAACGGACGCACACATTGTTGTCACATTATGAAGTTAATTTGTTGAGGCGAGTGGTCGGTCATCTGGCAGAGGCATTGTGGCTCGCTACAGTCAGATGTAGGGAACCCTGATAAGCCAATTGATTATTTTCAGATGTTTAAAACCATTTGAAAGTCACAAACATTTCACATCATTGTGCCGCAAATAATAACAGTCTTCAACAAAAGACTACATACCAGTAACATGCCCTCAAATCTATATAACCAAAACCTAAATGGAAGCCAAGAAGCAATACAACAAATGCTAAGAATGCTTCTTTAGAACCAATGTTTTACTTGCATTAAA
The DNA here is from genome assembly GCA_036785325.1 of Urophycis tenuis. Classification (NCBI taxonomy): domain Eukaryota; kingdom Metazoa; phylum Chordata; class Actinopteri; order Gadiformes; family Phycidae; genus Urophycis; species Urophycis tenuis. The sequence continues at coordinate 4,040,262 of JAXIVH010000029.1, read as the reverse complement.
AGTAGACAACATGAAAAAGCATGGCTTACCTTTTGTGATGATATGAATTTATGTCTGGCTCTGCCTGTAAAAAAGAAAAACAATGTCAGGGATAGGACACAACCAACACACACACACACGGCGATGGAAAGGACGAACAAGGCACTTCTAAATGAATCTCAGAGATTCTACTCTTTAAACAGATGCATTGCAGCACAAGTCTAACAGCTGCCATTTGTCATATCTGTAAATTTGTCATCTCAGTAAATTGCTTGTTGATTGTCCTTATTGGAGAACTACATGTCTGTGTGAGCATGTGGATATATATATATATATATATAAGAGAGGGAGATGGAGGATGAGACACACACCTACACCTATCTATATATTGCACCTTTTTTTCATTGGTTGCTAACCTATACCTCCCGTGCCCTCACATGAAGGATCAATGGCAGCTTAAAAAAAACCTGAGACTTCATGAATAATTAAAGAACCAGGGCCCTGTGGAGCCATGTGAGCCCACAGTGCAGGTGAGTTAACCAACCTACACATAGAACAGACTCAGGCTCAATGAAAGAAAAGAAAAAAAAACTACACTGCAAGGATCAAATTGCAGCATTACTGCATTATGAAGTACATGTGCTTCATAAGGCACACACATGTGTAATCGTGAAAGTGCCACTTTCAAAAATTGCAATTAAAAGTCAAAAGATAGCTAAAGCCAGCTTTTTAACATGGTGTCCTTTTAAAAGGGGGATAACTAGTAACTAGTCCATGAAAACAGCACCAGAGGCACGTGCTGTCCGTACCTTTGCTTCACCTCTCAGTAAAATGCTCTTAGTAAGCAACAGGGCAGGATATGTAGTAAAACACAGATATGGATAGGCAAGGCCAGTGTGTGTGTGTGCCAGAGAGTGACAAAGGCTGGCTGTACAGTGGGATAGAAATCTGGACTTCACCCTGACTGATATGAACAGGTAAGAGGACACTACAGATAGGGGGCTTTCACGTTCTTGTTCTTTGTGCGTGTGTGTGTAGGTTTTATGGGGGTGGATGGTGGGTGCACAGGGCTTACTTGTAGGAGGCCTTCATCACCAAAGTGAAACACCTCAAGGATGGTGTCTGTTTGGATAAAAGCTGTGGAGGAAAACAATAGAAACACATCCAAGATATCAATACGAGTATTAACGTATTAACGCATTTGTGGAAAGAAATGTAATTGCAACCCGCTGGTTTATGTAGCCGGCAGAAAACAAACGCCAGAAGATATGTACAACACAGATACCGATCATCCTTTCAGCTGCAGCATACACATCTTGCTACAGTTAACAGCTTTACACGTTATTGAGGTCAACTACTTCGCATATAGTAGTATAAAGACCAGTGTGGGGTTAATTCGTCTTTTAACTATACCACTGGCAAGAAGTGAGAAGACGAGCAAGCAAAAGATACGGGTATTTCACGAACATAATGTACAAGCGCTATTCGCGTTTTTTTAGTACACGGGCGTCGTGCTATCATTGACAATTGTGTCAATAATAATTAACAATAATGTTTTTAAAAAAATCAGTGAATAGCACACCACTATTCACTTCCCAAAAAGACCCAGGGTGGACTGGGCTTTGGCATTATAAACACTAGCACGAGCCTCTTGGTCACCACTAGTACAGAAGTACACCGCTACTGTCCAACGGTGTTAGCCACACTACAACATAAAGAGGGGTTTCGTTCTTATTTTCACAAAGACACAACGACTTAAGTATAGGACAAGGACGGCTAATGCATTCAATGAACAGGTGTGTTTGACAGCTGAACATTTTACAGGCTCTTTACAGGCGACAAAATACAGTTATTTTACGATGAGGGGGGCTAACCAGCTAACTGTCCTGTCATGTTTGGACATCCAGAGACCTCCAATACCTCACAGCTAGCTAACGCTAACTACCGAGCTACAGCAGCAGGGTTTGCGACCACTAAGCCCAGCCAGGGTTCCAGCTCAAGGTCATTTTCGTTGATACTTTGACGTGATTATAATAGTCAGCGGCGGAGGGGAGCGGTAACGTTAGCTCCCAATGTGTGTTAACTGGCGTTAAACGCTACATAGCTAGGCTAACTTCCTCACGGACGGTAACGGCTACACACACACACATACACATACATAGATACCTACACACCAGACACAGCTCAAGTTGAGCGACAAACGGTATGCTGTAGTATTCAATGCGATCCAAACACAAACCTTGCTTGTTTGCCTGAGCCATTTGAAAAACCGCGACTAAAAATATCCGAGAGAATACGGCACACGTCCATCTCGCTCTTGCAAACTTTGAGAAAGTCGAGAATCTTTCAGCTTGCGCCATTCTTGTGCGTGCGCTGGCGCTCTCTGACAGGGACTGAATAGTAACTCGGGTCGTCGCGTGTTCCTCCCCAAACAACAGCGACAGGCGGAGCGACAGTGACACGCAGCGTTTATGTGGACGTGTTCGGGCAGTGCAGCGCGGCGCTGGGGCCCAACGTTGAGGAATTCAGTCCCACATTTCTTTTCTTTTTTTTTGTTTCACGCAGCCTCAAAAGAGAAGAAAAAATATTTGCGAGTTCAAGTATGATGTATGAGTGAGTGCGTCACCACCTCGTACACACCTTACATTACTTACTTTCATTTGGCTTTGTAGGAATTTCTAACTATCCTAATTGTATGACCACTATAATATAATATAATTATTAGGGCCCGAGCAGATCACGACCTTTCGCTATGTTTATATTTATTATTGTATTTTATGCGAATCAATTGCATTTTTCACTGCCGCCACATTCCCAAAAACTCACGAAACTTGGCATACATACATTAAATTTTAATAACAACAACATTTAATAACATTTTTGTTATTTTATTTTAGTTGATTATTCATATGTGTCTATAAATATGCATTTATATAGGTATGTATGTGAATGTATATTTCATGCTCTATTTTTTTTAACTCACACATGCCTCCCTATATCTTTCTGTTGAAATAAAATAAAATAAGAATGATCACAAAAAGAAACTTGGCACACATACCAGGCTTGGCGAATAATGTTATAATCTGTGGTCGTTGTGACTTTCCACCTCTATGTGGCGCTATAATAATGACCAAATTTTTTGACCTTTTTATGCCTATAACTCCTATATTTATCGCACATTCGGCACATCGTCTCGTTCTTCTGAGGCCCTGTGCAAAATTTGGGGACATGACCACTAGGTGGTGCTCTAAAAAGTGAAGATTTTTATATCTCAATATCAGCTTGTCCGATCGATACGAAACTTGGTACAATTCTTGCTGATGGTCCTCTGAGGTTAGTTCATGAAGGGGTTACCGATCCGCCTACAGGTGGCGCTCTACTGGCAGTTGTCGTTGAAATTGGCCACTGTGCCCACACCATAACAGTTATTCAAATAAAATTCATAGGGGTGGTAAGGACTAGGTCCTGTAACAAACACACCAAAAATGACCACTAGGTGGCGCTATAATCCGGAACCACGTTTTTTTGCCAATAACTCCCACAAACTATAACGCACATTCACAAACGTCATATCAACGTGTTCCCTGAATCGCGCTAAATCTCTTGATATAGGCCACGCCCACTTTCCCCTCCGTTTTTTTTGCTAACTCGCCTAATATGCTTCGCCTACTTTGGCGACCTCCTCCTAGGCGATATCACCTATGTGCACTAAAATTTGCATTTAGCATATGAGGACCCTCCTGACGAAAAGTTTTCAAAATAATTTTGGATAAACAAAAAAATTTGCAAGTTATGAATTTATTTTTTTTGCGATTTTGTAATCAGGGAAAACGTGTTTTTGCTTGGCCACTGTGCCCACGCCATAACAGTTATGCACAAGAAATTCATAGCAATGGTAGAGACTCACTCCTCCAACACACACACCAAAAATGGGTTTTGTTGACCAACAGGTGGCGCTATAATCCGGAACCACGTTTTTTTGCCAATAACTCCCACAAACTATAACGCACATTCACAAACGTCATATCAACGTGTTCCCTGAATCGCGCTAAATCTCTTGATATAGGCCACGCCCACTTTCCCCTCCGTTTTTTTTGCTAACTCGCCTAATATGCTTCGCCTACTTTGGCGACCTCCTCCTAGGCGATATCACCTATGTGCACTAAAATTTGCATTTAGCATATGAGGACCCTCCTGACGAAAAGTTTTCAAAATAATTTTGGATAAACAAAAAAATTAGCAAGTTATGAATTTATTTTTTTTGCAATTTTGTAATCAGGGAAAACGTGTATTTGCTTGGCCACTGTGCCCACGCCATAACAGTTATGCACAAGAAATTCATAGCAATGGTAGAGACTCACTCCTCCAACACACACACCAAAAATGAGTTTTGTTGACCAACAGGTGGCGCTATAATCAGGGAAAACGTGATTTTGCCAATAACTCCCACAAACTATAACGCACATTCTGCACATCCTCGCGTTCCCTGAATCGAGCTGAGTTACATGATACAGGCCACGCCCTCTTTTCACCTCCGTTTTATTGGGCTACGTCGCGTAATATGGTTCGCCTATACTTTTGTATAGCATCTGAGGACCCTCCAGACAAAAACAATTTTGCATGAACAAAAAAACTAGCAAGTTATGAATGTATTTATTTTTTGCGATTTTGTAATCTGGGAAAACATGTTTTTGCCAATAACTCCCACTAACTATGCCGCACATTTAAAAAAAAAAACACAAAAAACATCATATGTAGGCCTACGCGTTCCCTGAGCTGATTGATGTGAGCTGAATCCATGGATATAGGCCATGCATGTAATTGGATAAACAATCAGCAGGCCAGTGCAGGGAATCGAACCCCATCCCAGAAAACCAGGACTCACCTGGAGAAGTCCGACTGACTCTTTGGGTAGACTGCAGGGAGTTCTTCTGGCTCCTGCACGCTTTAATCCCCCCTTTGAAAAGTCACCCGTCACCGACTGCAACCCCCATGGACTGCAACACTCCCCGACATGCATGTACTGCGAGGGCCCGTTCATCGCTGCTTGTAGCTATATATTTATACTAATTATTATGGAATCATCACACATGGAATCACGTCGTTGTGACTTCTACGATTAACAAACAGTTTAGCTTTTATACACCAAACAACTTCAATATACAAATAATTAGCCGACATTCAGCTTTCTATTGCCATATATTCGTGCACAATTAGCTCAATTTCTGAGACACGGGGCTGTCTGAAGAGGGCAGTAGAGGCACGTCTAAATTAAGACGTGCGGTTATGATTAACGAGGTAAATGCGCATTCCCCACCGGCAACATCGTCTCCCTCTGACCTCCCGAGCAAAACAGACGTATGTCGTAATCTATTAAAAGGTCTCACTAACAGAATATCTAGAATGTAGAGCAGTCACAGATGTAGCTTTAGCCTGTGACCCCATAGCAGATTGACATTGTATACATTTTTTTGCATAACATAAATATTTGAAGCTGTGTGAATCAATAGGCAGTGTGTTCATATACAGGGCCTTTGCGAGAACTTTGGAACCTTAAAACCATATTATAAGCAGTTCATGCAAAATGTACCATCAAAAATCTACAGCTTATTAGTCAGTAGTCTCCTGCGACCAAATATGCAAATAAGGTGACCCCAAGTCAGGTGATGACCCCAAGGTTAGGACGCGATTCACCCTTGTACTGACACCCTGACACCAGGCTAAATCAAACACAACAAATGACTGATATCTTTTTGCATGCATGACGTGGATCTATGATTCTCATCCCGGGGAAACAATCTCACGTAGGCAGCACACTGCTACGGCATAGAGATGTTTAAGTAACCGGGGAGGTCAGACGTCATGCCGTGTGTGTGTGGGGGGGGGGGCAAAGTGTTTTTGAGAAACACGCATGTGTCCCTGGAGATACAAGTCAACCACTCATTGTGCAGAAGGTATAATTAATTTAATTGCACTTGGCTAGCTTGTTAGCTCGTCAGCACCACTGGGAATGGAATTCAAGAAGAAAGAAACCTTGCGTGAAGCTCAAATACAGCTTGCACGCGTTGTGTTGTTTTGTTAAGGTATATGGGTTCCCAAGTAAAAACCATAGCCCTCACACGATAATGCAAAATGGAAATTCAGCAAGAATGGCTTTCAGTGCAATAGCGGTATTCCACATGACAAACATGATGGTAGCCTATATAGGCCTACCATGATGCAATCGAAAAAACATTTTTAACCCAGATAGGATATACATCACAGGTCTTAAATAAATGTGTGCATGTTATATGTATTCATCTGCACAGTCTATGAAAGTATACACAGGATGGCAGGAGTGCATGCACCATACAACTAGCACTGAGTGACTACCATCCATGTAAATCCAGGTTGCCAATTATCAATGCCCCTCGGGGGGGTCGCAATTTGCGCTTGGGCAAAAACCCACAGCACAATCAAGTGAGTTATATGGAGTGACTGAAGAACAATGAGAGACCACGCTCGTCCCAGTGGAGAACAGTGTAGCTTCAGCGCAGTTGTTTTGATGATGGTGCTGTGCTGTCGGACAAAGGTTAATTTAGAGGGCAAAAAAGTTTGAATATGAATCCCAAAATCCAAAAAGTAATTAGTAATTTCATATAGAAACACTTCTACGAATACAGGTATAATTGCTTCAGTTAAGGCAATACTCCCAAAACCTTATTGATTTGTTCCAATTCACATAATGAAGGGGTGAATTACATCCTGGTATTTGTCAAAACAGCACAAAAACTAGCATGGAGTTCCTACACGATCCACCATGGCTGCACCTGTCACTGCCTTGGAACAGCGTCAGAAGATTATGGACAATCTCATTTGTGGCAACTAATCTCCCCATGCCGTCTGCCTGAAGACTTCTTTGGTATTCACATCAATGTTTTTTGACATAAACACAATGGCATATGGACATGTGATTAAATACATGCATAACCACTTTTCTATGCTATGTTTGTTTTGCTTGCTTAAGATATACCATACATCATATAGGCCCATCTATATCCAATAGAATATGTAATTATATGATAGAATAAATAAAACAGGTGTAGATATTTATTTACATTCATATTAGAAAATAGTTCAATTTTTCCTTTCAGGAATAGTGCAGATGTTCGCCTGCTGGCCACTGAGGTTATTCTTAGATACCACCCTCTGACGGGTGCCTTGGCACATTGGCACAGCTAGCTTGCCTTTCGCTTTCAGCAAACCATCTGGGATAACTAGCTTAAGGTCTTTCTTGACAGTGTGTTTAAACTCAGGGGCCCCGGGAACGCAGAAGCATTAGCAGAGCTCAGGGAAGCACACTAGACCCTTGGTTGAGATTAGCAGCTTTTCTTTTTTGCAGTCAGCCGAAAGGATTTCCCATGTGTTTTCCTCAGAGACCTCCTGTCTCATTTTAGCTAGCAAGTGGTTAAGAGGATTGTGTGCTCCTGATTGTGTTGCCATCAAATATGGCCCCAGAGCATGTTTGCATATAACAGAAATAGTGTCTTAACAGTAAAACAGATAGAGGGTAGACTCTATCTGTATAAAAAAAATAAAAAATAAAAATATTTATGTATATAATACTTTTATACAATTAGTATTATATATAAGTATTATATATTGTATATATATTTTATATAATATACTATAATGTTATATATAATATTTATATATACAATTTATATATAATACTAATTGTACACACGCACATATAATTTATTATTGTCAGTTATGTGAATTACAATGGCATCAAAGTATAAAAGTTACTTTGGTTACACTGTATTGCATTGTTATTAACACATAGGCTGTAGGCCTACAGATATTACAACACTATTTTGTTTCAATAAGGTCCATGTGAAACATTTATCATGAAGCTCCAAAGAATGTCAACATACAATTGCTGACATTCAATCTCGACAACCATGATTTTTATAAAGTGTAGGCTATAGACTGAAGGCAGCAATGCAGCTGTCCCGTCTGTCCTAAACATAGCACATCGTCTCCTTTAATATCTGTAAAATTATGTTCTTGTAGCTTACGTTGTAAAACTAAAACAGTGTACAGTAAAATAAAAACATTGATCAATTTAGCATCTAAAATTTGGCCTTCACATTCAATTTAAAGGAAAAACAAACAAAAATATACGAAGTAATTATAATTTAAAAAAATAATTGTTTACAACGTTTTTTCTAGTCTGCAATGATTTAAAAGTGTCAGCAATTACGAATAAAACTGATAATGCAGACTTGGCATCATTCAAGAAACAAATGAATTCAGAAGGGCCTGGAATGCAACAGTTTATGTCCATTAGTTGTCATATTTTCAAGATCATCTTTCATAGGTCGCGCTGACGCTTACCCAGCATCATCTCCTCCTTCGCATGACGGCACAAAAACCGCGAGAAGAAGAGAAGAACATGCGCATGAGAGGCGCAACGCGAGGAGCTGTCCAGCGAGCTGGGTGATACTATGCACGATACGATGACGTGAGGATTGGAAAACGGCAGCGGACTGGAATGGAAAACTGCGGCGTGATTCTTGAGAGTTTTCTGTGAGTTTTTTTTTATAATTTTTTTTTTACTATCCGTTGATTTTGTTTACGATGAAGTAGGTGAATAACTAAATACAAAACAAAATATGAAAAATACAAAACATGGAATTAAATCACAGTTGAAGACGACTGTTTTCATTTTTGTTAAACTGAATGGTCTCATCTACCACACTAAGGTAAAATACATTGATTATGTCTACGTTTTGCTTTAGTATGGTTCAAACAACAGAGTAGCCTTTGCCTGCTTGTTGATGTCTTAACACGAAGAGATCAACAGGTTGGCTATACTACCGACTTGAAATTCTAATTTTAGCCGAACTAATCTAAGAAAATGAGATTATTTTCTGAGTAGCAGTCTTTAGGCCTAATAGGACTAAATACGGTGCATCTCTTCCTATTGATCGATCGATCGATACGAATGAAATATCACCGAATAAAGAACTACGGTACAGACCGGAGGGGTCATTATTTACACACAGGTCCACAGCACTTTTTGTACACTTTTTGATTTGGAAGATAGTGTCCCCGTTATCAAGAGGATAATTTGTAAAATAATAATCAGGAAAAAAAATAGCCTGCGCAAAGAAATATTACCTTGAAATGGGAACACTTTCAGAAGGATGCATTTGCATCACAAGAAAAAACGCTTAGCCTAGACTATGACCTTCTGATGCGCCGCGTGATTATCTACTCTGACCTCATCGATAGGTTTTTGATTTAGGTTGAATTTATGTTGATGATGTCATTCTAATGTGCACAACAGTAAACACACTGCATGTGAACCAATCAATTATTTTCAAGCTTTTTGGTATTACACTGGGTAATTTAGCTATAGCATGGCTATAGCCTATAGACTGCAGAAATCAATAATGGCAGTGTTCAATTCATTGTAAACACTTAGATCATTTAATTTTTCTTTTGATTTTTAATGTATAGTTATATAATGTCAATAGGCCTATAGGTTACTTACATATGTAGGTACGATTTAAGAGCAAGGTTCGCATATTTAAATGGCCCAGCCATATGCGCTGTGGTGATATCTGTTTGCGCCTGCCTCTGAATGAGACCGGTTAGATTTCAGACCGACCCTGTCTTATTTTTTTACCATCAATGCATCTTTTCCGTAATTAGTTTGGTGAGCTATCGTCCCTTTCAATCACAGGTGCGTGAAATACAACACTTCTCAATCGTGGAGAAATGTATGAAGACAGTGAGCAGAGAGGGAGGAGAAAGTTTTTGTTTTTGCTTAGTTTCAAAGACCTCTCTTCTGCTCTTTTCGGTTCTCTCTCTTTGCAACTCTCAAATCCTACCTAAGCTTTAATACTGTATGTCTCATGTGTCTTAACTTAGTGTCCCAATTTCATTGAATGGACTCAATGTAATAGTAAAACTTGGTAGAAAATGATGCAGATTCCGAGTTCAGTTCCTCCCACCTTCCATTAAGAACCAAGATTGAACCAAGAAGGTTAGGCGAACACAGCCCATGGCAGCATTGTGGCGAGTGGCGGTCTATAAGTCACTTCATCTAACCCCACCATCTCCTTTACTTATCAGGAGCATGCAACCTGACACACAGCAGATAGGTTGAGAGACAAGCTACAGCTATGGCGACAGTGTGCATGGAGCGGTCTTCCTACCCAGGAGAGGAGCTCAGCGACGAACACAACAGCAGGTTGGTGAGATGAGAGAAGAAGAGGAAGATTCCCAGATTTGCCACCAGCCAATGCAGGATTTGACCATTAGATGGTGAAACCAATTCATGGTTACATATTATTATTGGCTAGTGGATTTTTATAGTGGATTTCTCCACCACTGATTGCTGAAAATGGTGCCAGGTGGTGTTTGCACATATATTACACATAACATTTCATCCTCTCTACTCTCAAGGCCAAAAGAAGATGGAGTTCGGCCACCATTACCAGAAGCCAGAGCTACGTCCAGGTAAGGGTCATGTTTTGGGCAAAGGCATGGCTAATAGCATTAGCCACGCCCTAGTGAGCCTTGAGCCTGCTACCTGGGTGGAGCTCCTTTTAATGGGAAGAATGCAATTAAAACCCAGTAGGCACCAGATTGAAACCCGAGCCTTCGGTGTGGAGGTGTCACATCAGCCAACAGAATGCAGGTCCACTTGGTCTTTGTGTATGGGGTTCATATTGAAACCTATCTTGTTTAGACTCTCCAGGCTGATGCACTACGCACTTACCTGGAGCCCCCAGTACAGAGACAGCAGCGTGGCCCCTGCAGACTGCACCGCGGGGAGCCACGCTGCCTTCAGACGCGCCTGGCAGGCCGAGAGCGCCTCGTCCCCCAGGACCTCCGACAGGAAGGAGTGAGTATTGAAACAGGTGACCTGTGGTCTCAGGTCCCACATCAATATTGACTCGAGATGGGATTTGAGGGACACCACATAATTCGTGGAACGGTAAAACCGTCAATGTAAATGTACCGAATGGGGCTTGATATTGTATTCTTTCATTTGGGAATTTGTGCAGAAACGCAAATCACCAGAGGTCGACTTCATTGCTTCAATTCATCAAATTCAAGATAAAACTCATAGGAATCCTATTGGCTAGCTTATTTTCCAAGCTCATCTATAAGGCAACATGTTAGAGAATTACGTGAATGATAAATGTTTGATACGTGTTGATAAAATCAATCAAAACTATTTATCATGTGGAGATTTGTTTTTTCTCCACATGGCCACAAAAAGCTGACCTATTGAAAACTATGAGCTGACAATCATGTCTTATTTTATTGCTTTTTCACCAGTAATGGTCAGTGGCCCCTGGCCGCTCTGAATATGAACAACTGCAACAACACAGATGAGTAAGTATGCAGGTCTTATGTGTGTAAACGTTAGGTTATTTAATTTCACACATGGTGTCGATTTTCACTAGATGGTTCTCTGTTTGATACTGTGAAGAACGATGAAATATAAATAACAGTGTTGTTCTTGAGCTTATTCTTTGTGTATAATAAAAAATAATTTGTGATGAAAATATAATATTAGCATTTAGAACACAGATCAGAACATAGTCAGCTTACTATGTTTCAAAGATGTCCCTTTAAGCAATTACAAAAGTAGTAATTATCTAAGGATTCAAATGCAGATTCACCGCTCAGTGTTTTGTCACATTCATTCTACCGGAAGTGAGAAGGCACTTCAACTCATTATGCGTATTATGGCGCCCTCCTCTGGCGGCATCCGGTGGTTTCTGTTCCACATCTTACCCCTCTTGACTGTGTGTTCTCAGCAAAAAGGACGACAAGAAAGGTGAAGATAAAAACAAAGATGAGAAGAAGGATGAGAAGAAGGACGAGAAGAAGGACGAGAAGAAGGATGACAAAAAAGATGAGAAGAAAGACGAGAAGAAAGACGACAAGAAAGATGACAAGAAAGATGACAAGAAAAAGGAAGAACCACCGTGAGTGTCCACGTGAATCTGTTTGTGCCAATACAAACCCAGAGTTTCTGCCATAAACAATGTTTCTTTGCTACCAATCAACGTCACATTTTGTGATGAAAATATTTTCTATTATACCCCCTATAGTTATATTAAGAATGTGACTGTGAATGGAAATGTGATTGTCTTGGGATATGAATACTAATATATGTCATGCTATAGAAAAACTGATTAATTACATTAGTTGTAAATTACAAGTTGTCTGGTCTTATTTTGAAACCCACCCCAAAAGCCTTTTTCCTGCTCTTTCAGGAAGGAGGTGTGGATCATGGACCCTGCCACAGACATGTACTACAACTGGCTGTTCACCATATCCATCCCTGTGTTCTACAACCTCATGTTGCTGGTCACCAGGTGTCCACCACTGCTATATGCCTCCTGTTAATTAGGCCTACAACAAGGATGTTTTTCATTTCTGATGTTTGCTATTGCAACTGTTGATAGTCAACAATGCTTTAATTCTGCTTTCCCCTAGGTCTTGTTTTAATGAACTACAAATTAAAAACGTGACCATGTGGCTGGTGTTTGACTACAGCTCGGATCTCCTCTATTGGGTTGACACATTTGTGAGAGCCAGAACAGGTTAGTTTCTAAAAGTAAAACGGTTTGAAAAGGATTGTGTCTGCTTTGTAATGAAATATATAATATTACATAGTATACAATATTTAAAAAAAACTATTCTCTATTCACAGGATTTCTGGAGCAAGGACTGCTTGTGAAAGACTCAAAAATTTTGAAAGACAATTATATGAAAACACTACAGTTCAAATTGGACGTCATATCCATGCTTCCAACCGATATCGTCTTTCTGAAGATCGGCATTAACAACCCGGAGTGGAGGTTCAACCGCCTGCTCAAGCTCGGCCGGCTGTTTGAGTTCTTCGACCGGACGGAGACTCGAACCAATTTCCCCAACATCTTTCGAATCGGCAACCTGGTGCTGTACATCATCATAATCATCCACTGGAACGCCTGTCTGTACTTCGCCATTTCCAAAACCCTCGGCTTTGGGTCAGACACCTGGGTGTATCCAGACATCAACCACACAGAATTCGGCAAGTTGTCCAGACAGTACGTCTACTGTCTGTACTGGTCCACTCTCACCCTGACCACTATCGGGGAGACTCCTCCCCCGGTGCAAGACATAGAGTATCTCTTCGTGGTCATCGACTTCCTCACCGGCGTGCTCATCTTCGCCACAATCGTGGGCAACGTCGGCGCCATGATCTCTAACATGAACGCTGCGCGTGCCGAGTTCCAGGCCAAGATCGACTCCATCAAACAGTACATGCAGTTCCGCAAGGTCACCAAGGACTTGGAGATCCGGGTGGTGAAGTGGTTTGACTACCTGTGGACGGAGGAGAAGACCTGCGATGAGAAGCAGGTGCTGAGGAACCTGCCAGACAAGCTGAAGGCCGAGATTGCCATCAACGTGCACTTGGAGACCCTGCGGAAGGTGCGCATCTTCCAGGACTGCGAGGCGGGCCTCTTGGTGGAGCTGGTGCTCAAGCTGCAGCCGCAGGTCTTCAGCCCCGGGGACTACGTCTGCAAGAAGGGCGACATCGGCAGGGAGATGTACATCATCAAGGAGGGCAAGCTGGCCGTGGTGGCAGAAGATGGGGTCACGCAGTTTGTGGTCCTCGGCGACGGTGCATACTTCGGCGAGATCAGCATCCTGGGCATCAAGGGTAGCAAGGCTGGCAACCGACGCACGGCCAACATCCGCAGCGTGGGCTACTCGGACCTCTTTGCCCTGTCCAAGGACGACCTGATGGAAGCGCTGACTGAGTACCCGGATGCAAAGCACGTCCTGGAGGAGAAGGGGAGGGCCATCCTGATGAAGGACAACCTGATCGACGAGTCGCTGGTCTCCGCCTCCGATGCCAAGGAGCTGGAGGACAAGGTGAGCCGCTTCGAGGCCAACCTGGAGATCATGAACCTCAAGTTCAGCAAGATGGCGACACACTATGAGTCCTATGAGAGGAAGCTGAAACAGCGGCTAACCAACATGGAGAACCAGGTGCGAACACTAAGAGTGGATGAATAGGAGAATGCTGCTACAGGCCAACAGGAAGAGCGCGGGACTCTTATAGCCTTCGTTAGTGTCTCTATTGTGGCCCCAAAAGGACTGGACACCCAAACTTAGGATGGACGAAGCCATAGCCCCAAGTACCAACATCTTGATGTGATGCTCTACCACGTATAACAGGACACCTATAACAGGACATGTTATTTATTGTAGTGGGAATGTTAATGCACCCCAACATGGACTACAATAACAAACAGGTGTTTTTTTTGTTTTTCCTTTCATGGTGTAGTCAAGGAGAGAACTAGCTAACACTTAACAATTTAGCTGTTGGGTGACTCAACCTTGGGAAAGGCATAGTCATCAATGGCTCTGTTCACTTTATTCTGATTTATTTATTCATGGCAATAATACTACCATCTATAAATTGTTGTAATTAGTTGCAGCACGATGCATCTTGTTCATATGAAGATGTGATGGGGCTGGGAACTATTCATAAACTAAGATTTGTGTAAGAAATACAATTGTATTTTTGTGATTAAACTTGCAAAAAAATGTCACCACCACCACTAATTTTCCTGTGTTTTTGAAAAGAAATGTAAGCGAATGATTAGTAACATTTTGGCCTGTTTATTGTCTCCTGTGAATCCATCAAAGGCCTACTATCACATTTAATACAAACTGTTCTTTTTATTAGTAAATCATTTCTGTAACATGTACTTGATACTATTTTTGGCCAATGAGGTGTTAACTCCTGCCCTGTTATACTCATACAGTTGAATGATATTTTATTATTTTCATTATTATTAAGTAACATATAGGATACATGTCACATTTTTGCTACTATTACTATTATACTCGTACTCTCTAAAAGCCTATTCTGGGAATCCAACATTTACAAGGCAATCCAAATATTACCAAGTACTCCACTGTAGACTTCAGACCTGTAATATGCAATAGACTTTGCTGTACATGAATGTGCATTGAGCAATTGTCAGGATGGTATAATCGCAATTGCCAGGCGATACAAGTGTGAAAAAAAGCTTTTTAATTTTTTTATTTAGCATGTTTACACAACACTGAACACTTCATAACCTTTGTCCTTAAATCATTTGTATCCCTCAAAATGTAACTGTTGATTCAAAGCCACCTCCAGATGAAGGGTTCTCCATTGCCTAACCTTATTTTAATGTTTTCACCTTTCGCCTCCATTTGGGCTCTAGAGTCCTATGCAAGTCCATGTGAGCAGCATATTCAACAGTACAAAAAAAACTAACAAAAACGAGAGCAATGGAAACGCTGAAGCCACCATATGGCCCAAACACTTCTTTCATGGAATAGGTTGGGTTTTTTTTTTTAGACCAGATCAAGTTCTGGCCGGGTGGTCAGGGTTTGCGGCACCAGGACAACAAGGAAGGGCGCCGTTAAAAAGAATAAAATAAAATACAAATTGTATTCATTCAATAAAATTACAGAATTGTTCCTTGATTGCCTCATTTATGGCACTTGTATTGTCACTAGTGAGCAAACAAACCCGAGCCACCTGGCTAGCTCTCAAGCAGGTAAAAAAAGAAAAAAGAACCCAACAAATAAAATACGAAATGAGTCAAAACTATTGGGGATTTCGGATGGAAACTAAGGAGGGGTTAGGGCAAGGGCAACAAAACAGCAAGGACGGCCCAGGTAATGTTATTGTGCCAGTGGGTCTTCCTCTTAGTGGCATAATGGAAGCTAACAGAGTCAGCCTCTCAAGACAACTTTCCAAATTCCAACAACTTTTACCTCCACCCAACTTTTAACGGTGTGTGATCGGAGTTATTAACCAAGATGCATGCTGGGATATGGTCCCTGCCAGTCTTGTAAAATCATGTCAAACCAGTCCCCTTGCTCGCCTGGAAATTGGGGGGAAAGGGGGGGGGTGGTCATGACGACCACGTGGTGAATTTACACACCGGCCAAGCAGGGAAGCAAGTGTCAAGCAGCAAGTGCGTGAATTGTTTTGCATTCATAACGCAAGTGGCTCTCTCCTTTCTCCCCCCTCCTCCCACACTGCTGGGTTTGAGAGAATCCAGTACGGACTGCAATGGTTGCCAGTTGAACATGCCAAACCCATTTATTGAACTGCCATTAAAGTGCCTTTGAACAAGGCACTGAGAAGTTGAACCACCCCACCACCCCTCTTCCCATCACCCCCAACCCTGCCCCCCCCCCTCCCCTCCACCCCCTCCCCCTGGTGGGGGTATGTGGGGGATGGGGGAAGAACCCGAAAGGAGCCAATGGGACAGGTCAAAGGTGAACTTGCAAGGATGAGCTCGGACTTGGCGGCCCTTGGATCACGCCCCAACGCCATCTTTGATTCCAGGCTTAAGGCGTCACCATTTGCTGGGCGGCAAGCCTGGGAGGGGGAGGACTACGTCCCTCTCCATCACACTCAAAACACCCCCGCGTTTATCTCTTTAAATAAAAACGAGCCTGAAAACAAAAAGACACAAATCAAAGTAATAATAATAATTAATAAAAAAATAAAAATAATTCACAATCTGCAAGGCGGGGACTGAAGTGCTGTGAGCGACAGCTGGCAGGGCTCGTCCGCAGACCCTCTCCCAGAGCGGTTGGTCGGGTTAGGCCGTCCTTCAGCACACACTGTGGCACACCACGTGGACCTGGGTCTGCCAGGACCCGCGGGTCCAAACCGTCTACTCAGGAGAGGGCTGAGTCTTTCAGAAGTGAGGGGGAGACGTTGTTGGGATGGGGGGGGGGGGAGACGGGGGAGCCTGTGTTAGCACACGCTACGCCATGGAGCTGAACCTGACTCACCCGGAGAGAGAGCACAGCGGTCTGCTCATCATATACAATACTGTTGTATTCTCGGTTTCGCTTTTTTGAGAATCGCCATCACAGGAAGACGTGGAAATAACATTTGTCCGAGCACATGTGGCCAAAAGAAAAAGAATCAACAGAAGAAACATTCAGAAAATGTCTAAGTGCACTTACTCAGCTCTCACTTTAGTCTAACCCGAGGACTTTCCCAAATAGCGAGGGGTGGGGGAGGAGAGAAGTTATTAATAAGGATGTTGCTTTCCACATGCTAGTAGTATGATGAACAACCAGGAGCTGTATGGCTGGGGGAGGGGTGCACAAATAAACAAACAAACAAATAAAAAAGGGCTTTCTTTCCAATTGATCTTTTCACAAGGCTAGAATTTTGGTCAGTGACCAAAACGCCCCTGTGTCTAGCGACCTACAAAGAGGATACAGCTCGGTTGTCGTAATATTCTTCCTTCTCGTCAGGAGAGTGTGACCTTTGTCATCGTCGGTTGCTGATCCAGACTGTCCCAGTCTGCACCATTTCCATGCCGACTGTCCCAAACACATTCACCACCACTGCAGGAGGTTAAGGGTCACGATAAAAACCGAAGGAAAACTAAAACTCAACCGACGTCTTTAAAATAAATACTACGAAAACAAAAATTGAAATCCTCGCTGTACATAAAAAAGGAGGGGGTAAGCCTGGGTTATTACCTAGGGGGGGGAGGGGTTGGTGATGGTGGTTGTCGTAGCACATTCAAGTATGTATGTGGCGAGGGGGGGAGGGGCAGCTGGATGGCACCAGGTTCCCCGTCAGAGGGAGGGCAGGGGAGGGGGCGTGGTCAGGGGGGGGCTAGCAGTAGTAGTAGGAGTAATAATGGTAGCAGTAGAAGTAGTATCATCAGTCTAGTGGGACTACAGGTTGGTTTTGTGCGTCATTGGTTTGACGGCCACGCGTCTCCCCCCCGCCGCAACGCCTTGTGTGTCTTCAGTGATCAAATCCCCCTCTCATCCCCTCTCGGCTCCCATTTTGTTTTTTATTTACTTTTCATTGCCATCTTTGACGACAGCATTCAAGACTAAGGTGTGTGTGTGTGTGTGTGTGTGTGTGTGAGAGATGAGGCGGTGCTGGAAGGGTGGCGGTTATGGGTTGGCGGGGGTTAACTCAGAGCATGCCAAAGCCCTTGGCGTACGTGATGGCCTTCAGGAGCCGTTCCCTCAGCTTGTCCTTGGTGCTGTACTCTGGCAGCAGCAGGACGTTGAAGCAGGTGTGGGACGTCGGTAACCTGGAAGGCACACACACACACACACACACACACCGGAAGATAGGCATGGGGAGGCAGCTAAAAATTGCTGCCTTGTTGTTATTTTGTGCCAAGTGCTAGACTAAGTGGGCTAAGTGTTACATATGCACCAGTATAATCATCAACAATATGATACAACCATAGACCTAACAATATGGACGCCACCCAGGGGTGAACACATCGCGGTTTTGAGGCCGCTTTACGAGAGCCGCCATTACTTGAGATTTTTACCACCACCAGCAAAAAAGTTGGGGGGGGGGGGAGGAGGATGAGGGAGGGTGGGAATTGAGTGGTGGGCCATAGACACAGTTGTCTATGGCCAAAAGTCACCGATATTCAACCCAGAAGATGGATAGCACCAGCATGGTCAAAGTATGTTTACTTGACTACTATACTGGTGCACTGATCCTATCAGAACGAAGAACCTATGTGTTGGTTCTGTGCAACACAACCAGGTCCTACCTCTCTGTGTCGGGCCCGTTCTTGGCGATGATCATCTTGAGCTTGCCCAGGCCGCCCACAGGGGCGCGGTCCGTGCCCGTGGTGAACTGCAGGAAGAGCCGCTTCTGGTCGTCCCCAAATGAGTGCAGCGTTTCCCAGAATTCCCTGCGGGCGACGGAAGTATAGAGAAAGTAAATATAAGACGAGCCGCGGCACGGTGTGGATAAGGTAAGCCTCCTATCCAAATGAGTCTTTGCCATGTACACTATTGGGAACTCTCATGCTAGGATTCATAAGATGTATTACTCATGTCTACCGTTTCCTTCACGTTGAACTGCGGCTGTAAGGCGCAGTTGGTGTCATCATCCAGTAATTAATGTGGGAGGGAGTGGGCTGCCTCCATTTGCCATTACGTCACCAGGAACTAGATATACAGACCCATTTCTGTTCATGAACATCAGCACTTCGATTGTGGGAGGAGCGTAGGGTGGAGGCAGAAAAATCCCTGAATGCGTAGCAAACACTGACTAGTAATTTTCTGAAATGGTTTATCGGCTACATTCAGCCATGAACCTTGAATTTGAAAGCACAGTTGCTTTCTTTAGGCTGTCTTCTTTCCAACCATTTAAAGTGTTTATTTTGAAGGCTTAATCGGGTAAGGATGTCATTGTAAGGTCTTCGCTCAACCTCAACACCGCCACCACCATCTGGAATTTTAAACCCTCACCATGAGGTTTGAGTACACAATACAAAAACGTCCTAATAGGATAACCGTCATTCGTATTCTCAAACTTGCAGGTCAAGAGAGCCCATTTCAATACCGCATAGCTGCTGCCAAACACACACACACGCACACACACACTCTGACAGCTCTCTCTCTGGCATTAAGATGCAGTGTTTAATCCCTCCAATGGAGAGGTGTTGAACCTCATGACATGAAAACCATCTGTAGCACTAAGCCTAAGATCTGCACCAAACACACATCCCAAACGAGAGTGCTTGCCTCAAATCCAGTGTTTTTGTTTGTTTTGTTTTGTTTTTTTACTGACTTGATGATTCGTGAATCTTTGTTGTAACCTCCGTCATATTCTGTGGTTTCTTCAAGTGCCAAGAAGTCGAGATTCTGTGTACATCAGAGGGAGAGAGACGGAGAGATAGAAGTGTAGAGATTAACACAGGATATGCTTTACATTTCTTATTCACTTCTGTATATTAAAAAAAAACCCATGATTGACGCATTGACATGTGAACTTCCAAACAATGGACAACACACACACGGACAGAGATTAGATGGCAGAGATAAAGATATAAACAGAGATAAAGAGAGGGCTCGGACACAAGAAAGACACCGCATGTGTCACCATGCGCCCTTGGGCGTGACCATGACATCGAGGCCCTCTTCCTCACCCTGCTGCCACAGATGAGCAGCTCGATCTCCTCAGGTCGAAAGAGGTACTTGAGAGGCGACTCATTGGTGACCATGTGGAAGCCTCGTCGGAAGGCCTTGAACTGCTTCTCCACGCTCTTGTTCAGGACGTACTCCGCGTACTGAGCCACAAACTCCTGCAACGGCAAAATAAAGGTTCAGGCCATTTCACAGCAGTTCCTTTTCTTTTAATGAGTGTTGATGTTAATCTTTTATGGAGTAGAAAACCAGGTTCAGGTCATCAAGACATGGTGACTTAAACTAAAGGCTAAATAAAATGTAGCGTAACACAGCCTTATAAAGCTTTCATAAAAACAGTAATATTAACAACCATTAACTAATAATATAAATAGCGAAATTGTGTTGAAACATTACATTTCTTTTAACATCAATAAATATATTCCATCATTGTTGTTGTGGAAGACTGAACTCAAACATGAAAGCATATTTAGTCCTATTTATTAAAATTATATTTACATGACCGACAGCAATCAATAAATGGAATGCTCTGACAAAAATGGCTGTCGTTGGCCTGTGATAAGCCATGATCGCCGTCCAGGACATGAAAAAAACGCTGTACCTTTCGGTTGTCATTGGTAACGGGGATCTGGTCTCCATTCTCTCGCAGGTCGTGCATAAGCGGGTTGCCGAACAGGTCGGTCTGTGAGATCTGGAAGGTGATCATCATGTCTTCCTCCACACTGCCCTCGTACGACAGCAGCTCCGTCAGGCTCTGGAACAGCACCTGGTATGCACACATGTTCAGCCTCGCTCATCTCGTGTTGATACACGCCCGGTTACCTGAACCATTAGCATCTTTCGCTAAAAGGCATATTGTGAAGTTTAGCACGCAGATACGGGTCATAGCGAGACTTCAGCTAGCTTTAAGATCCCCATTGCCTCTTTTCTGGTTACCAATGGCGGTTCAATGCTGGTTTCTGATTGACAAATCATTTGTTACATTTTTTCTTTGTTTACAATCTCATAAGCCTTGAACATGCTTATGTTCAAGGCTTGAGCACCAGTAATTCACTTATGAGGGACATGGGCGGGCGCATGCACACACACACACACACACACTATATAGTTAATACTAACTGTGATTACTATTCTAGGAACATTGTGGGTACTTATGGTCTAATTAAAGAATGCAATATATCCTATATCCATAAAACCATAAAAGCAAAATATGACATTCCATGACCATATCTGTGTGAGATTCAATATTGAGCAACAAGGACCGTCAAAGAAATAAATGAAAACATATCTGAACTGGGATGGCACATTTCAAATTTCAAGCCTCCAGAAATAAACAAATAAATGAATAAAACCGTCATTGACAGAGATAGGTCAGTTTAGGCCTATCAGTCTTCATAATGTAGAAGGGAAAGTTTTCTTTAGTGTTGTGGCACAGAGGTTGTCCAGTTACTTGGAAAAGAATAGCCTGATTGACACTACGGTGCAAAAGGCTGGTATCCCAGGCTTCTCCAGGTGCTTGGAGCACACTAGTATGATTAGGGGCCAGATCCAGGCAGCTCGGCATGAGAAAAGAGACCTTCATGTGGTTTTCCTGGATCTGGCAAACGGGTTTGGTTCAGTAGTACCGCATAGTCTGTTATGGGAGGCTTTTGATTTCTTTAGAGTGCAAGGTGCTAAAAAGAGGCTAGTTAAAGCTTATTTCTTAGATATTCAACTCTGTTTTACTACAGCAGAGTACACTATAGCTTGGCAGCAGCTGGATGTAGGTATTATGGCAGGTTGTACAATTTTCCCATTGGCTTTTAGCATGGCAATGTAGGTCATTATTAGAGCTTCAAAATGGGTAGTAGGTGGTTGCAGGTTGCAGGGAGGGCTGCGCCTCCCACCACCTTACATGGATGATATGATGACTGACGTCAACAGCTCCATGTAATAGGCTACTAGATAAGCTAAATAGTAATCTACAGTGGGCTAGGATGAAAGTAAAGCCAAGTAAGTCTAGGAGCATTTCCATTGTTAAAGGGAAAGTGGTAGACAAGGTTTTTTTTTTTTTTTTTTTTTCCACTTTAATTTTTATTGAGAATTTTTCCTTTACAAAGGTGCAACAACTCAATCAAAATAATATAACAACAAGTAAAAAAACAAATAAAAAAAAACACATGGGAGTCACTTTCAAAGTAATCTGTCCATATTCTATTTTCTTTTCCTCAATCAAGTGTTTTGATTTGTCGTTGTTCAGTCATAAATATTGTCCATCTCATCCATTTCTCTTTGAACTGAGCTTCCTGTAGCCTTAATCGGTGTATCATTTTTTCCATTGTGTAGATTTCTTCTACCAGGTGAGTCCATTGTTCTTGTTTAGGGATGTCTTCCCTTCCCCATTTTCTTAGCTGCTTTTAGTAATATTTTTACCAGGTATCTGTCCTTCGTTCTTATATTTTCTTCACATAGGTTACACAAATACAATACCATACAAGACATTGGAATCTTATATCCAAGTATTTTCAACAATGCATTGTGTAACATTTTCCAGAACCGTCTGATTTTATCACATTTCATAAAATCCACAGTCTCTCCAACAAGGCATATTTTTGTTCAACTGTTTACTCTTGATTTTGGGTGAAATACAAAAACGTATCAGATTTTTCCAGGAAAACTCCCTCCAGATCCGCGAATTAGTGGATGTGTGGTGTATTTTCCACGTTTAGCCACTCTTCATCTGTGATTTTTATCTTAAATTCTGATTCCCATTTTTCTTTGATGTATTTAGTTGAGTGTTTATTTGATATTAATTTTTTATATAACCCGGAAATTCTAACTTTGTTTTCTTTGTATGTATTGATTATGAGTTGGATCACACCATTCACTTCTCTGGAGGGGTCCATCCTGATCTCTTTCAGAAAGTAATCTCTAAGTTGTAGGTACCTATAGAATTCCCGTTTATCAAAATCAAATTTTTCTTTTATATTTTGGAAACTCTCCAGCTGCCCGTTCTTCACTAGCACACACCACGCTGTGATTCCCTTGGTTGTCCACTGCTTAAACCCTTTATCATATCTAGCTGGTTTGAATTTGCTATCATATGCTACCCATTTTAATGAATTAGCGTCTTTTTGAATCTTATATTTTTTTATTATGCTGAACCATAATTTTAGTGTGAACATCGTTATTGGGTTTATTTGGTTTTTAATCGCCTTGTATGTGTCTTCATCTCCTATAATACTCTGTACTGGGTATTCACCAAGCTGTGTTTCCAACTCTTTCCACTTTGCAGTGTAATCTGGTTTGCACCATCCAACAACATACCTCAGCTGGGCTGCATGGAAGTATGCTTTCAAATTGGGAAGTCCCATCCCACCTTCTTCTTTTGGCAGCTGGAGAGTCTCCAATCTTATTCTAGGTCTTTTTCCACCCCAAACAAACCTTGAAATTATTCTATTCCAGCTCATAAACTGAGACTGTGGGACCTCTACTGGTAGGGATTGGAACAGGTACAAAAGCCTTGGTAAAACATTCATCCTGATTATCTGAATTCGTGAGCTGAGATCTAGTGTTAGTGTAGACCATCTTTCAATATCTTTTTGTGTTTCCTGATTTATCTTACCATAGTTTGATACATATAATTCTTTTGTGATTGTGACCCCCAAATATTCAATTCCCTTAAGTTTCCAATTAAGTTTAAATAATTCTTGGATCTCTTTTGGTGGACTATAGTTAAGCGCTAATATTTGTGTCTTTGCGACATTTATTTTTTATCCTGATAAGTGTCCAAATGCTTCCAAAAGTTTCATCAATGCAGGTAATGATTCATTTGGGCGTTCGAGGTAGGTTATGACGTCATCTGCGAAAAGTCCTATTTTTTGTTCGTCATTTACCACCACTCCTTTGATCTCTTGTTCCTGTCTTATAACCTGCGCAAGCGGCTCTATAAAAAGGGCAAATAGAGTGGGTGATAGACAGCATCCTTGCCTCGTTGATCTCTGTAATTTAATTTAGTCTGTCAGGCTCCCATTGACTTTAATTCTTGCAGTTGGTTGTTGATAGAGTGTCTTTATGCACTGTATTGATTTATTACTAAAGCCAAATCTCTCTAATACTTTATATAGAAATTTCCAATTGACACAATCGAAAGCTTTCTCTGCGTCAATACTTACTAATACAGTGCTCTTTTTGTCTTTTCTTGCTTGTTCCACCACGTGTAGTGTTCTTCTAATGTTGTCATGTGTCTGGCGTCCTCTTATAAATCCTGTTTGATCTTCCTCTATTATTTCTGGTATAAAGGAGTTCAGTCGTTTAGAGATTATTGTTGTATATATTTTATAGTCAACATTTAATATTGAGATTGGTCTATAGCTTGCACAGTGTTATTTGTCCTTTCCTTGTTTCGGAATGACTGTAATTATTGCCTCAGCCCATGATGGGGGTATTTTATTGTTTTGGAGAGTCCAATTGAAAGAGGCAAGGAGCAGTGGTGTCAGCTCTTCTCCAAACATCCTATACCACTCTGCTGGGTATCCATCGCTCCCTGGTGACTTATTGTTTTTTAATGTATTTATTGCATCTTTTACCTCCTCCAGTGTAATCTCTGCTGTTAATTTATCATTTTGTGTACGTCCAATTGAGGGTAGGTCTAGCATCTCCAGGAATGCAATCATATCATTCTCTTCTGCAGATGCAGGTTGTGTATATAGGTCTTGGTAATATCTTTGGAAGATATTTTCAATACCATCCGGAGTAGATACTATCTCACCTGTATGGGGATCTTTAATTTTGTATATATTACTAATTGCTTGTTGTTTTCTTATACGCTTTGCCAGTATTTTAGTGGCCTTTGAACCTACTTCATGGTAGCCCAGTTTAAAATATTTATTCTTTTTTTCAATTTCGTCCAATAGTATGTCATTAATTTTTGTTTTTGTTTCTTTAATTTGTTGACTTATCTTTGAGTCATTAGTATTTTGGTATTCCTGTTCCAATTCCCTTAACTTTTCATTATGCATTTTATAGGCCTCCACTTTAGCTCTTTTTGCATGTGCAGTTTCAGCTATCAGTTTTCCTCTGATGACTGCCTTCATGGCATCCCAAAAAATCGTTGGGTCTACAGTGCCATTGTTATTTTCTTCTATGTATCTTTCGATTTCCGTTTTTACCTTCTTCCTTGTTTGATCATTATTCCTAATTCCCAGATTAAGTCTCCATACTGTATGGCGTCTTCTACTGTTTAAATTTATTGTTAAATAGAGTGGGTTATGGTCTGACACATCTACGCCCCCTATCCTGCACTCTCGTACCATATGGTTATCTTCTACATTCATAAAAAAGTAATCTATCCTTGAATGGACTTTATGTGCTGCAGAGTAATGCGTGAAGTCTTTTTCTAGGGGGTGCAGATTCCTCCAAACATCAATCATCCCCATCTCCTCCAAGGATATGTTTATGAATCTTGTCAAATGCATTTTATTCTTTTTGAGACTAGTTGTATCTATTTTGTGGTCTCTAATAACATTTAGGTCTCCCCCACAGACCAAAATACCTCCTGTTTCTGCTATGATGTCATCAAATAGACATTTAAAAAAGGATTTGTCACTTTCCGGAGGTGCATATATGTTTACTAGTGTTACTAGTTCATTCTCTACTCTTCCTTTTACTATAACGTATCTTCCTTCCTTATCCCTGCATTCCTTCTCAAGGTCAAACTTAGTTGTATTTGGTATTAGTATCACTACTCCTCTTCTACATCCTCCTTTAAATGAACTATGGTATAAGTTCCTGTAGCCATATTTTTTAAGTTTATTATGTTCTGATTGTGACAGGTGGGTCTCCTGAAGAAAAATTATTTGTGCTGTTTCTTTTTTAAGTTTAGTCATGACCTTTTGTCTTTTAATTGGACTATTTAGACCATTTACGTTCAACGACATTATTTTGATATGATTAGTCATCATTTTGTTTTGCTATTATTTGTAAGTATACCCCCAAACATTTCTGAACAAAACACTCATGAACAGTAAATATAACCACATGAACCAAAACAATTGTGACTTCAGACAATGGGGTGAACTGTGCCCCGAGTCCCCGTTGGTGGGTGAAGGGGAGATCCTCATCTCTCTTGGGGGCCCCTTCCTAGACTTGATTAGTTCCTAATTGAACTCAATAAGGTCTAGATGTGTCCAACTATAGAAAAGAAAACTAAACATCTCCTGGTCGGATATGAATATTATCAGTGTTGAAGTCTATGTTATACTGCTACCTTTCTCCAGTGCATGTTCATGTTTTCCTGTGGTATTCCTGTAGCTTCCCTCTGGCACGGTGCGCTGCTTCACGTGTCGTATCCTTTCCTCTGACCTGCTGCCATTCCGGTGATACTCGTGTCTTCTCCCTCACCGCCGGTGTGCTGTCATCGCCCGGTGGGTCTGTGATGAATCCCCTCTCTCTCATAGCCCGCGCGGCGCTGTCGTATGTTTTCACTCCGTTGCTCCAGTGTATCCGTATTCTAGTCAGCGGCGTCTGGAAACGTATTTGTTTTTCTTTGAGCACCTCTTTAATGCCCATATATGACCTCCGTTTCTGGACGACTTCAGCAGGGTAATCGTGATCAAAAAAGATCTGCTTATTTCCAACTTGTATTTTTTTCTTCCATGCCGTCTGCAGGATCATTTCTTTTGTCTCAAACTTGAGAAAGTTGACTATAATGGACCTGGGTGGTGCATTCGGGCTTGGTTTCTGTGCGAGAGCACGGTGTGCTCTCTGGATGTGGAGCTCCGTTCCTTCAGGTAGCTGTAGCTCTGTTTTTAGCAGCTGGTCTACGTACTTGCTAGTGGAGTTCTCCTCCGTCTCCTCTGGTACGCCGAAAATACGGATATTGTTCCTTCTTGATCTCCCCTCGAGGTCGGTTACCTTTTCCTGCATCTTGCGTGTCTGCTCCTGCATTTCCATCATCACTTCTCCCGCGTCTATTTTCCACTCTTCCAGCTCTGCTATGCGCTCCTGGGCCTCGGCCATATTCGCCTTCTGTGTCTGTAGCTCGTTTATATTATCTGTTAGCTTGCGCTCGATTTCTTGTTGAAGAGTGGTGATTTCTTCTTTCATTTCTTTTTTCAACTCGTCTTTTAGTGTGTTCAGTTCGTTTCGTATCTCTTGTTTAAGGTCTTTTATATCTTTGCTAATTGTAGCTAGCCTGACTCGCAGGGTCTCATTGTGGTCTTGACCGTCCATTTTCTCTGCTGCGTCGTCCTTGTGCTCGCTATCTTCGCTTTCAGAGGTCGTCTCGGGTAGCTTCTCAGTTTCGGGTAGTTTCTCAGCTTTTTCTTGCTTCTGGTTAGTTTTTCCTGTCCTTCGGTTACCTTTCCCACCCATAATATACCTTTCAGTCATCGAGTTAAACCTTATGGTGGGTTTTTTATGTCCGACTTGGGAGAGTAGTTGACTACACGTCTGCTCACTCGGCCATCTTCGAACAGAAACCAAGGTTTTTTTTTTAATTGATGATGATGTGGTGCCAACGGTGATAGAGAAACCGGTCAAAAGCTTAGGAAGATGGTATGACGCAAATCTAAATGATAAGGGTCAATGTAAGGAGTTGAGGCAGGAAATGATTCAAGGTATTTCATGTATAGACAGGTCAGGGCTACCAGGTAAGTTAAAGTTGTGGTGTCTTCAATTTGGTTTGTTGCCTCGACCGAAGTGGCCTCTGACGGTGTATGAGGCTCCCATATCGAAGGTAGAAAAGCTAGAAAGGTTGATTGACTAATTTATTAGAAAATGGCTTGGAGCCCCACGCTGTCTGAGCAGTGTGGCCTTGTATGGAAAGGGCATGTTATAGCTGCCGATATCTAGTCTGACAGAGGAATACAAGTATGCTAAGGTGAGACTGGAAAGGACTAACTCAGTCAAAGGATCCAGTGGTTAAAGGTGCAGCGCCCACGGTCCAAACTGGAAGGAAGTTGAAGCAAAAAGAGGCAGTGCAGCAAGCACAGGCAGCCCTTAGACACAGGGACATCGTTGGCCAGGTTCGGCATGGGCGTGGTGGTCTAGGGCTGTGTGCAGGAAATCTAGCATGGAGCGAAGCCTCGGTTATGGTTCCGCGTAGTGATCACATAGTGATCACGCAATGGTCACGCAGTTGCTTGGACGCAGTCATGAGACCGTGACCGGTTCTGCGTGGGGTTTACGTGTCGAAATGCAATTCAATGCCACACCGGTAGAGGGACCAGAATGACCATTCTCGTCATTACATATGGATTACTAGCGAGTAAAAAAAGTTTAAAGACATAAGGGCAAAAGTTATATATATGTTGTTGCCAATTGGTTGAAACATTTATCACACCGCGGCGGTGTTTATGAGTGGAAACCGGAAAAGCGGTCTCCAGCAGTCTCCAGCGGATGTAGTTAGCGGACCAATCACAGCCAAAGCCACTGCGTTGGTGTTGCGTCGCCTCAACGCATGTCTAGGATTTCTGGGAGGTGCACGTCAGGCCCTTGCGGTGGACGCAAAGGGGGTCCGCAAGGACGTAATGGGTCCGTAAGCCCCCTAGCGTTGCGTCAACGCGGAAGCAAAACTTAAGCATAACTTGGGCTTAAAGTGATGGTTCAGAGTAAAATTCACCTCGAGGTAATTTCCACCAATAATCCAGCCAAATACCCCATCAGATGCATTTTTAGCGACGGTCAATATTGGTCAAGTTTGGGGTGTAAGCAGAATGGCTTAGTACTGGAGTGAATGGTACAGTGTGTATATCTCGTAAATTACCCCACTAATAATGCATGGATTGTTACCCAACTTCTGTAGTAGTACATATAGGGTCTGTACTTACAAAACCAGGCATTTGAAAGTTTTTTAAGTACGGTACACCGTCTTTCCGGAAAAGTTCGTAAGCGTTAGCAGCAGAGAGTTGAAGCTATCAGGAAAGTGCTCTTTTTAATAAACTCCTGGTGTACTTAAACTTTCAAATGCCTCGTTTTGTGAGTACAGACCCTATATATACTACTACAGAAGTTGGGTAACAATCCATGCATTATTAGTGGGGTAATTTACGAGATATACACACTGTACCATTCACTTGATAAATATTGACCGTCGCTAAAAATGCATCTGAGGGGGTATTTGGCTGGATTATTGGTGGAAATACCTCAGGGTGAATTTTACTACGAACCATCACTTTAAGGCTTCAGCAGTAGAAGAGAGAAAGCTGGTAGTCAAAGAAATACATCGACAGGAAGAGTTGGTAAGAAGTACAAAGGCAGTGTCACAGGCCAAGCAAGGGCAGTGGGTGAATTGGGAGAGTGTAGAGAAGAGAAGGTTGAAGTGGAAGGATCTGTGGAGCATGGAGGCAAGCAGAATTAGATTTCTGATAGGGGGCTATGTATGATGTGCTACCATCTCCCCAAAATCTTAGCCAGTGGTTGGGTGAGGATCCTGCTTGCATGTTGTGTTCCAGTGCAAAAAAGCAATTGTTATTGACTACAATTTTTTTTCTGGATTTCGTTTAGTGTTTCTTAAAGCCAGAAAGTTGCCGTTTTAAATGTTTTGTGGCATGTCTGTGATCTGCTTTTTTTCTCCAAAATTAAACAACTGAATGAACATCCTCCAAGACTGGTGATTCCATAATTTTTGCCAGGGGTTGTAGTTAGCAGGTTTATTTTATCAAGCTCACGGCCCCCTGGGAAGACCGTGTTGACATGGCGTACGAGCGGAAGAAAGCAAGATGTGCGGAGTTAGCAGCGGACGCAGAGCAGCAAGGATGGAGGGCCCGTGTACGGCCAGTGGAAGGTGGCTGTTGCATACATGTTGGGCATACATGGACGGCTCATGAAACTGGCCACAAAGAGCATGTCCCAAGCAGCGGAGAGCGCAAGCGAGTGGCTTTGGCTAAGGAGGAAGCTTCTTCTTTTTTTTTTTACTGGGACCTATTCATTTGTCATTCCTGTGTTTTTTTAGACAAGGGAATGAAATTTGTTGCATTTGACCCATCCTATTGTACATAGGAGCAGTGGGCTGCTATGATCAGGGCCTGGGGAGCAAGTTGGGGTTCAGGGTTCAATGTCTTGCTCAAGGACACTTCAACATGCAGACAGTTTTGGAAGTGGGGATCAAGGGGATCAAACCGCTGACCCTACGGTTAGTGGATGACCCGCTCTGTCCACCCGCTCTACCCACTGAGCTACTGTCGCTTGGTAGTTGGGGTTCCTGGTAGGGACAATGGTAAGCTATGGTGATGGCAGGCACTAAATGGTGAGGGTTAGAGGGAAATGTGCGTGCGGTGGTCGCATAGAGGGGTGTGTTTCCAGGACGCTGGAATACACAGTTAAGCCTTCTTGAGGTGTCGTGGGCCTAACTTAATGAAACACTGGTGAAGGAAGGTGCCCACTTGATAACCCCGATGATCTGTTGCATACCATATGTTGCATACCACCGCGTCAATATTGCCCTATTATCTGGACCACTTAATCTGCTCGGCCATCAAAATCCACCCAAAAAAAAGCAGCAATGACTGCACATTGTTGTCTAAAAACCCATATAGTGCGATACCACAGACTTAATATGTGGTATAAAACCGTGAGATTGGATGTTGTAAATACATTCATCGTTGTCATGGTTTCCTTTGCCCACTCTGCGTCTACCAACCAACTCAATAATAAAGTTTGGAGATCCTTCCGTCATTCAAGGGCAAAGAAAAAACAAGGGGCATCTGTGGTGACAGAAAAAAAAAACACAATAAATATTCATTGGCTTGCTGCCCTTGAAGCAAATCTGCAGTGGGTGCGGATTTGAAAAAGAAGGAAAATTGCGCAGAGCGACTCTTGAAAACGGGGGCACTGATTACAGTGATGAAGGATTTGCAATAGTTATCTACATCGTGTATAGGGCTTGGACTAATCACAATGAGCGCTGCCATTTTGTGAGTATAGGAGGACTGGAACACTAGTATTCATGCTGATGTAATGTGCAGTTTTTTTTTTTTTTTTTGCCATTGTTTCGTAATTCAATCGGCTCATGCCAGACGTGGCAAAACAAAGTTAATATTGGGTTGAGTTATGGTATATATATTGGTATGGTATATATGGTATATATATATGGTATATATATATATATATATATATATATATATATAAATCAAGAGAGTTGTAATATCATATTCTATCAATATGTCGGAGTATCGCAAACAAATAATCCCATGATGCATTCTGATGTACAAGCCCTATATTACATATATATATAGATCTAATATTCATAATCAGGATTGGGGTTGGATGAGGTGGTAAACCACTGGCTCGATAGCAGGGAGGAGAAATACAAGACGGTGCAATCCGATTGATTCAGCGAATCCCCCTGACCACCGTGGCTTGTAACAGCGGTAGCTCATGCATCCGATGACAGGGAGAGTAGCAGCTGCTGTCTGAGAAGAAGGTACTCGGGCACACACTTGTGGACATGCATGCACACACGTCACTAAAGGAACAACAATGGCAGCATCCCAGAGTATGAATGGAACGCTGCAACCCAGGCAACCAAAAGGAACCAACGTTGACCAAAATCGGATAGACAAAGAACCAACATCCAACCCATGTCATCATATTAAATTATTGAACCAATTATAAAAAGATTTATGAAGGTTTATAAAACACAATGTGGTCATGACATAACAGCAATTAAAGCATGATATTTATAACAGACATTGTAACACTTAAATCATAAATCGACTCTTTCGGTAAAGAGGCATGCGGGTGGAGAGAGGGGATTGCCCCAATCCACTGAACAGTTTCCATGAAGACAGTAACCGTTTCTTTAACTGTGCGCAAATCAATTGTAATGGACTGGATCGGTATCTGGCACATAGATGCCTGAGAGAATAGACTGCGGGGGAATCAAACCCGGTATCTCGATGGTCCCATCAAACACTTCAGATCCTGTAAAAGAAATGAGTAGCGTCCTACCGGGTTGGAGTCGGCCAGGTCCCGGAAGGTCCCCTTCTTGCCCATGAGCTTGCGGTAAGCCACCATGGGGAAGTGCACGTCCAGGATGCAGTTGTTGTAGATGGCGAGGCCCAGCACGATGCCGATCAGTGTGTACTGGCCCTCGTTCTCCAGCGACGATGGGTTGAACCAGAACAGCTTGGTGTTCTCGTCGTATGTGAACATTCCTGAGGTGAGGAACAAGAACAAAAACATCGGTACGGTGGAACCCGGCTGAGAAGTCACTTGTCGAAAAACATTTAGATAGATAAATAGATAGATAGATAGATAGCTATACTATATTGATCCCAGGCTGGGAAATTCCAGTAGAGGGGAGGGGGTGGAGGGGCTCAGCTCTCTGCATTTGACCCATCCTATGGTACATAGGAGCAGTGGGCTGCTGTGTTCATTTGACCCATCCTATGGTACATAGGAGCAGTGGGCTGCTGTGTTCATTTGATCCATCCTATGGTACATAGGAGCAGTGGGCTGCTGTGTTCATTTGACCCATCCTATGGTACATAGGAGCAGTGGGCTGCTGTGTTAATTTGACCCATCCTATGGTACATAGGAGCAGTGGGCTGCTGTGTTCATTTGACCCATCCTATGGTACACAGGAGCAGTGGGCTGCTGTGTTCATTTGACCCATCCTATGGTACATAGGAGCAGTGGGCTGCTGTGTTCATTTGACCCATCCTATGGTACATAGGAGCAGTGGGCTGCTGTGTTCATTTGACCCAGCAGTGGGCTGCTGTGTTCATTTGACCCATCCTATGGTACATAGGAGCAGTGGCTGCTGTGTTCATTTGACCCATCCTATGATACATAGGAGCAGTGGGCTGCTGTGTTCATTTGACCCATCCTATGGTACATAGGAGCAGTGGGCTGCTGTGTTGATTTGACCCATCCTATGGTACATAGGAGCAGTGGGCTGCTGTGTTCATTTCACCCATCCTATGGTACATAGGAGCAGTGGGCTGCTGTGTTGATTTGACCCATCCTATGGTACATAGGAGCAGTGGGCTGCTGTGTTCATTTGACCCATCCTATGGTACATAGGAGCAGTGGGCTGCTGTGTTCATTTGACCCATCCTATGGTACATAGGAGCAGTGGGCTGCTGTGTTCATTTGACCCATCCTATGGTACATAGTAGCAGTGGGCTGTTGTGCTCATTTGACCCATCCTATGGTACATAGTAGCAGTGGGCTGCTGTGCTCATTTGACCCATCCTATGGTACATAGGAGCAGTGGGCTGCTGTGTTCATTTGACCCATCCTATGGTACATAGGAGCAGTGGGGCTGCTGTGTTCATTTGACCCATCCTATGGTACATAGTAGCAGTGGGCTGCTGTGTTCATTTGACCCATCCTATGGTACATAGGAGCAGTGGCTGCTGTGTTCATTTGACCCATCCTATGGTACATAGGAGCAGTGGGCTGCTGTGTTCATTTGACCCATCCTATGGTACATAGGAGCAGTGGGCTGCTGTGTTGATTTGACCCATCCTATGGTACATAGGAGCAGTGGGCTGCTGTGTTCATTTGACCCATCCTATGGTACATAGGAGCAGTGGGCTGCTGTGTTCATTTGACCCATCCTATGGTACATAGGAGCAGTGGGCTGCTGTGTTCATTTGACCCATCCTATGGTACATAGGAGCAGTGAGCTGCTGTGTTCATTTGACCCATCCTATGGTACATAGGAGCAGTGGGCTGCTGTGTTCATTTGACCCAGCCGTGGGCAGCCGTGGTCAGCACCCGGGGAGCAAGTTGGGGTTCAGTGTCTTCCTCAAGGACACTTCGACATGCGGACGGTTGGAGGAGGGAATGGAACCGCCGACCCTACGGTTAGTGGACGACCCGCTCTACCCACTGAGCTACTGCCGCCGCCTTGAATAAATTGTAGAAAGTTGTCAAATAGGGAAATCTCTGTCAAATACAAAAACCCAGAGGGGACATTTTCTACTGGCTGCACACCGTGGCTCAAGCAAGGTGTGTCGACCTGTTGCGATGAAACCCAACAGGAACCCAACATGTCCGTTTCGTTCCAAGACCTTTACGACCGTCATGCCCACTCAGTCAACTTTTTGAAACTCGCGGGCGACCTCCCGCTTGGACGAGGGTTCTCTGACCCTGTGAGACGACCTGCACCAACCAGGCCAGCAAACGGCTTGCCCCACCCACCTATGTCGGGGTTGAAAATCTCCTCCACCACCAGCTGAAAGAACTCTTTGGACACGCCTCCCTCGTCCACGCCCTGTTCCCCCTCGAACTCCACGTACAGCTGCTTCTTCAGGTCGGCTGGGTTCTCCATGGCGATCATCTCCAACTACACGGGGGGAGAGTGGGAGTAAAGGGGGAGATGCATGACAACTACTTTTCACACTAGTGCTGCGTTAACATATAACCCCTTGAGATTATGTTTCTGGAGATTCAATGGAATTGATTTGGAAAATTAAAATCCGTTATATATTTTTGGAAACCAAAAATATACCACACAGCACACTGCCAAGAAGCCCGAATGTAAGACACTGTACATCAGTCATCGTTTAATCTGGCAATGAGCCATGGCCTTTTCACGAGTCACATTCGTAAAATCATCCAATTTTTAAATAATTCTAAATTGGAATCAAATTCAGCTGTGTATTCACAATGAACCCGTCATTTAATAAAGCGCCCAAGAATTAACACCATGGATTTTGGGGCGTGGCGAAGACGATTCACAAACAAGCAGCTTGGCGCACGTACCCGGACAAGGGCGTCGTCGATGATGTGGTCACGGCGCACCTTGAGGCGCAGGTAGGGGTTGAGCTGCTGGCCCTGCACCAGGCTGTACAGCACCGTGATGCGCCGCTCACTGTACATACGGATGCGGTTGTCGTAGTACAGGCCCTGGTTCTTGGTGACGGCGTTGAGGATGAACGGGCACGTCATGAACGAGAACTTGTTCTCCGTCTCCACTTTGAAGAAGGTGTAGTCCTTGTCCATCTCCAGCACTTCGTTGAGCGGCTCGTTCACAAACTCTTCGAAGGGCACCAGCGGCCGGCGGCAGTCGCTGGCGCGCACGCCCAGCTCCGTTTCCAGCGGGTCGACGCGCGGGCCCTTCTTGTTGCGGCGCTCCTCACCCAGCAGCTCGTGCAGCGTGAGCTCGCTGGACTCGGGCACCGGCTCCTCGTCCTCGTCCTCGTTGTGGCCCGTGTCCAGGTCGCCGCCCAGCACGTTGGCGTAGTAGATGATCTTCAGGCAGCGCGTGGCGCCCACCACCGCGTCGTCGTCGTTCACCAGGTTCCGGCTGCTGAACTCGTGGCTGATCACCTTGTACGTGATGAGCTGCTGGAAGGTCTCCATCATGCGGCGCAGCGCCTCGGCACCGTGCCGAGACCATAGGCGCGCCAGCTTGCCCAGCGCCGCCAGCGGCAGCTTGCTCATGGCCTTGCAGAACTGCGGCAGCGCAATCTCCAGGTACTCAGGGCTGTGCAGGTTGTGGTTCTCCATGACGATGACAAACAGATTCAGGTAGTTGGGGTCCCTCGAGTACACGTTGTGGTACGTCAAGTCGCACTCCACGTTGGGCGACAGGTACACCAGCGCGTTGAGGAACGCCGCTTCGATCTTCTCATTGGAGAGCAGGTGCTCGTAGACGCGGCTCACGGCCTCGATGTCCACGGACACCTCGTCGGGGCCCAGCGGGACATCATCGCCGTCGCTGAGGCGCGACAAAGACGAGGAGGCGGGGGGGTCCTCCTCCATGGCGGTGGCTGAGGAGGCCGCCTCCTTCTCGTCCTCGTCCTTGTCCTCATCCTTGCCCTGGAGGGACTTGAGCTCCTCCTTGGTGGGAGGCTTGGAACGCCGGAAGCTCTGCACCAGGCCCTCGGCACTGGAGAACACGCGGCCGATCACGCGGATCAGAGGGGAGTAGTCCTCTTTCTCCGCGCACAGGCCCAGGATCTCATATACCTTTTCCTCAGTCAGGAAGGTGACGTCTGGAGGAGGGGAGAGCAATGTCAAACATCCCAATCCGTCAAACCCCCCCAACCACCTCCATTGTACAGAATAGACTATTTGCATAACAGTCATATTTGATATTTGTTTAGTTGGGAGTGAAAACACAGTGCAAATGCTCGGTGTGGAAATGGAATGCATAACACGCATGGAGTTGTCTCCAGGTTTCGGCAAAGACTGTAGGGTAAGGTTTCCCCCACCCTTACCAACGTGGCCTCCGGGTGACCAAGGGACCTACCTTTAAAGTCCTCCCGCACAAAGTGCCCAGCATTCCGCTGGTCCATCCGGCTGTTGCCACACGCTGCCCCGGCCAGGGCGTTGCTCTCCACGTAGGCCGAGGTGGTGCCCTTCTTGGAGGGGTGGGGGTCGCACAGCTTGGTGTTGGCCTTGTAGAGCTCCAGGGCCTGGACGGCCGCCGCGTTGTTGTCCGTGCGACAAAAGCCCGGCGAGGAGGCGCACCACGCGTTGGAGCACGTCTCATCTCCACAGCCCTCAGTTAACTGGTGGTAGTAGCGCTCTATCAGATGCTTGGCAGCTGCCCGCTTCCTGCAGGAGGGGGGGGGGGGGGGCATAGCTTGTCAATAGCTTGTCTTAGCAATATTCCAATTGATTGTTGTCGTCCCGTATTCTTTGTATTTTCATAAACTCAAGACGGGAAATTAAAACCTGCATAAGCTGGATGAAGCACACGGATGTATTTGCCAATGCACCGTGTTGTTACAGGCATTATAAAAGACATGTGCATGAATGTATGTGGCAGGGTCGAGGGTAAAACTGTGTAGGACTGTCATTGTGTTGAGGACTAACACAATGACAAGAAAGGATACTGAAGTGAGACATTTTGTACAAAACATCCATGTCACAGGAGTATCAAGATTTACATCCACGTCAATATAACGTGTCATGAAAAGCAGTCAAATCTGGCCATGTATTGTACACCAGCCAGACGCGATTGCATTTCAAGCATTGCAATAAATTGTCATTGTCCAACCAAATCATCACAGAAAATTCACTGCACGTTTTGACATAAAGGGTGTTTAGAAGTGACAATATAAGCGCGGACTAGCTCAGTTTGGTGCCGTTATCTTTCACATCATTACCCACACACATACGCTCTTAAACTAATACTGGTTTGCGGGTATTAGAAATATGAGTGCCGTCCCTTACATTCGGCTTGCTTCGGGGTTTTCTGCTTCAGTCTCCTCGTGTTCTCTGACAGAGCAAAAAAAAGCAAGGATCACAGCAACCATGGAGGTTGACACCACATCAATAATACATAACCAAAGCAAGCAATGATGGTTGTCGCAAAATATCCATGGCAAGATCTTCGTTCCCCATAAACCTATGATGAGATACTGAAGCAGCAGAGCGGGCTTCGAGACAGGCTACAGGCAAGCATGCGACACATGAGCCGGTGTTCTATACGAGCAACGTAGCTATTCTCGTCTTGATCGGTCTTCATCAAGCTCAATCAATCATGATGGTGCACCTGGACAACGCCATGAGCTATATTGAAACCCGTCTAAACATGCATAATCTCGTAGTATTAATGCGGGTAAAATATCACTCATTAGCAACGCTGTTACGGCAATACAGTGCTGAGTACATGAAGCCGGAGCGAAGTTGTCCAACTTGCTAACTAGCCGCTAACAGGCAGATGCGTAAATGACTTTCAGTGGCAGCTAATGTTAGCTAGCTAAGCTACAAATGCCATCCAGCCTCCTGGGTTCCGCTGTAATTGTTAAACAGTACTACGCACTAACGTCAAATGATTGTAAACACATGCTGTATACAGTATGCATGGCTTTTAGGTACTGGAATTATATATAACGTTTTCAGTTATCAATAACTGTTGACAAGCAGTTAGCCTCAGCGAGTAGCTGACTAGTACGCCAAGCCTTCACCGTGAATCCCCGGCTCTTTCCTGCAGCGCATACCCACCGGTCGGACCCTCCCGCGGGGCTGGTATCGGCCTGTGGTGGCGCACACTCACAGTCCTCCTTCTCGTCGGAATTCATACGAGACTTTATCCCTCAGTTGTTATTTTGTCGGTATATGTGAATACGGCGATTCCACCGCAGGACGAACACACCTGAAATTAAACGTAGGAGTCCCAATAAATGCGTCCTGGCCAATTGTGTAAAATATTTATTCAAAACTTAATTCAAGGCCTTTTTGTTGCATGCTCTTTCCTCTTTCTGATGTTTGCAGCCATCTTGACTTCACCAGTCAGCGGTCGAACCGACTACCCACAATGCATTACTGCAGGACAGGCTCATGTTTGGTCTGTAATCCATCTTCACAAGGTTCTCTACGGAGGGACTGAAGTACGTAAAATATAGCAATATTCTGCAACGTTTAGGATTAACTACTGTCAGTGGACGACTGACCAAATAGATTTAGATAGCCTTTGTTGCTTTTCACTTCTTGAAGCCCAAATATATCAAACTTTTAACCCCGCTTCCAATCAAATAACATTTAATGCTGCAGGATAACAAGCATTATTCAAAGCTGGCATTGGTACAATAGCATTTAAAATAGCATTCAATCACCAGCACAAATAGCATTCAATCACAAATACACAATAACATTTAATTGGAAATAGATGCAATAGTTGACCCACATTTATCTCAGGCTGTCAATAACTAATAATAAGAACTAGGGGCCTCATGTACAAAGACTTGCGTGGATTTCCTACTGAAACTTGGCGTACGTCAAAACCCAGAAACTGTCGTACGCACAAATAAATTCATATGTATCAAAGTGTGCGTACGCATGGATCCAACCACGTTTCTTTTGTACATCCCAGAGAGATGGCACTGGTACATCCGAGTTGCGACACTCTATGATGTCGCCGCCAGGGCAGTCACGTGGTTCATGTAGCCTCAATAGTTCCAAACATACGCTGGCTGTCATGTTCTTCTATGGGACAGACAGCAGCGATTGTCTTATTGAACGGTAAATATTAAAATAAAAACACACCCAAGTACTTTTTCAGCTGTTATTACATTATTACGTTTTTGGTAATGTCAGTTTTGCATTTGGAGAGGGGGGTGACAACGAAAAGCTGTGGTAGCGCTGAGAGGTCTGCCGCGGTCCGTCCAGCATTCACCCATCAGCTAGCTCACTTCTTCTGATGAAAGTTGCCACCCCCAGGACCACAACGTGAAACATGATGATGTTAAGACTAAGAATATAATTTTAAGATTAAGCCATACACATATTATCAAAACTATTACAGAATAAAAAACTCATTTATGCGTGTATGTTTGGGTCTATAGATAAGTGCAGAGCTATTAAGATTTTTCACTATGGCTCTGAGTTAGTTCACAGAGTCAGGGTAGCATTAACTCAACCCAAGTAACTTAAGCAATTAACTATTATTTAATAACTACTATTTCACATCCATAAGTATATGTTGGTTCTGTTATTGCACATTCATAGGAATTGTTTATTTCTTGTATAGCTGTGTAGATTATTGTTTATACTATAGTATGTAAATAACAAAACACTTGTAACTCCTGTTACAGCTATTGAGACATCAATGTAAGGATCGCTGATAAAAATGAAGGTTTTCAAATAAAATATTTTTTATTAAACAATAAACAGACAACAAGAATGTGTGCTTGCTTGTGTGAAAATTTGAAAAAAAAACAAAGGTTCCTTGGTGAAAGGGACATCCTCCTTCTCATAGTATTTCCTGGGCCCTAAAAAGCAGAGTAAGAATAGGGACAGTGGTGAATAAGGGGAGAGAATACAGTTGAAAGCAGACTCAACAGAGGACACAGCAGGTAGCGCTATATACTTTCGACAACCCAATCACAACTTATTCTAACATCACTAACATACCGTACATTGTGTCATTACCACAGTTATTATAACAGCCCTGAGCGAACACAAAACACAATGAAGAGTGAGAGAGGAGGATCCTGGTTTGGTCATGTACTCTGACCTGTTACCTAATCCAAGTCAGAGGGACATTAGTGGTTGTCGCCCGCTTTCTGTGATTTTCAATGATGTCTGAGTTCGGATGGCTATTGTTTACAACCAACATTTTAATAGATCAGTGGTCATACCATGGTTGGATGTGCAGCGTTTGGATGCTTCAATCGGTCTGAGAAGGGGTTCCGTATGTATGGCTTCCCCAAGAACCTTGAGCGAAGAAAGAGATGGATGGCAATGGTCAACAGAAAAAACCTGTGTCTGACAGAGGACAACAACAGCAGAAAACTCTGTCATGTAAGTAATGTTCACAGAAGTGACATGACTAGTAAACATTTTAAAGGGCATCATATCTCAAAGTGTAGAGAATTTTGACTCTTCAGTGACATTTGAAGTGTGCAGTGGAAACTGATTTTACAAGCCTACCTACAGGTACACTTTGAAGATGACCAATTTATTGCCAGCAAATCTGGAGGAAATCTGAGGTTGAGGCCAGATGCTTTGCCAACGTTATTTGTCCATCGACCTAAACCAAAAAGGAGGAAAGCCACATCAAGGAGTAGGCCTCCAGTGGTTAATGGCAGGAATGATGACCACACCTATTATGGCACATCAAACATTGGTATGATATATGCAGGTAACAATGTTTCCCATGTTGTATAATTCAAGGATAGACTACACTCCTAATGCAACCTTCAGATTAGTATACAGCTTAAAAACAACCAGAGTTCAAGGATTTCCTCAAGATTCATATACCACATGTAGATAATCAGATTTATTTGTACTTTACCATTGCCAATAGATTAACTTAGATGAATGTCACTATAGGAGTGTAGTGTACTCTTAAATTACAATAGGTGCAAATCTAAAGGCAGCATACACATATAACAGCAAGAATACCTTGTTATTGTTACAGAGATTGAGGGAGAAATTGAGGTGGAGATCCAAGAGAATGAAAGGGACATAACAGACAGAGAGAGTGAAAGAGATGTCAGCAGACTGCCAGGGACCAGTCAGTCAGGGGTCATCATTGAAGAGGCCAGTTTGCCAGGGTCAGGTGCTCCAGGAACCAGACTGCCAAGGGCCAGTTGTGACCGGGCTCAGGTGGAGGGTCTAATGAGGCAGCTCAGAATGGAGAAATTACTCAGAAGGAGAGCAGAGAGGGCTCTGGTAAAACAGAAAATGATTAATTTGCTAACTAGCTAGCAGGCAATGCTTGAAAATTGGTTCTAACAACCACGATAAAATATAGATAATTACGCTGTGCATAAACAAATGAAGACCAGTATAAGCATCACAAAGGGCCTCTGATACAATATAGACGGTTGAAAAGAGGTCGATATTTCAGCAACTTACCTCTGGAACTAATCGATGCGCAGCAATGTAAGTGAAAGAGATCCAACCATAGGATCCAACGCCCAAATGACAGTGTTTGGAACTATTCCGAGCTCCATACCCCGGAAGTAGGAGGGATAAAGCGCCGGCATTTTTTACAACGGAGGTCTATGGGAGTGTCGCCACTCTCTTTATTCCGTCTCTCTGGTACATCCTAATCAAGGTGGAGAGCGCATATGCAGAGGTGGCAAACTCCTCCCCGTCCACGCCCCACTTTACATATGCAAATCAATTTAAATGTTACGCACCGTAAAAAGATCGACTTCTTTCACATTGTTGTCGTGTTCTTTAAGAACGACTCGAATCTGACTACTTTTAACTGACTTTATTTTATGATTTATCTGTTAAATAAACTGCGGAGCAAAGTAGGGAATGAGTACTAAAATACGCGTAGAGATACACCCAGCTTCGTATCCACGGATGCGCTGCCTGGAGTTCTGCCTATATTGTGTAATGGGCTTTAGAGATATGGAAGCGCCGGTGTCGTGCCAAAAAGTGATTGCCTGCCAGAATCTGATTGCTGGCCGCGGGAGCGCGCACAGCAGCCCGTTGAGCGGTAGAGCAAAAACGTCTGCTTTTCTCTGGATTAAACGGTGATAATATGCAGATACACAAAACTGTATTATAATGTAATTATAGCAAAGCCATGTGTCTTCGAATGTTTAACGTTTGTTGTTACGTAATTATTGCAACTGTGGCCAAAAGTGTAGTATGTAGCGAAATCAGTCATGGCAATTACGTGATAGACACGTCTATGTGATTGGTATGTGTGATGACTTTGTTTAGCCCTGTCTTTGGAAATTGGACAATAATGAATGATTTATTGGTGGGTTTTCAATAAAGATAACTTTTGCAATGATCCTCGTGACTCTGCATTTTTACCTGACCGGGGCCCACTTGCTTCTCATGTTTGGATGTGTTTTGCGGTTTTCACCACTCAAAAACTGATTGAAGACGTAGTTACTGAGAGGTTATTTCTGCCTA
The DNA here is from genome assembly GCA_036785325.1 of Urophycis tenuis. Lineage (NCBI taxonomy): Eukaryota > Metazoa > Chordata > Actinopteri > Gadiformes > Phycidae > Urophycis > Urophycis tenuis. The sequence goes on along the minus strand of JAXIVH010000029.1, from coordinate 3,997,992 downwards.
AATGACTTGATCTCGTTCATGAGTTTAATAATGTTAAGATCTGAGCTCACAGCTTGGAATTATTTTAAAGGACCAACACAACACAAAATAGGCATTTTCACCTGCCAAAAATTGATTGAAGGCCAAATGTAGTAAATGAAGGTTATTTCAGCCTAAATACGACTTGGATCTCATTCATAAGCTTCATAATATAATCACGAGCCCATAGGACATATTTACGCAGAATAATACCTAATAAAAGTACAGCAAAATGACTTAGATTTTATTGTCTCCAAGTTTAACAGCAGCGTTTACAATGTTGACAAGTCAAGCAAGGGAGCAGTCTTTTTGACATTTTTATTCTATGAGCGCCATCAGATGGGATTTCTTCAAATAATAATAACAATCTAAATGATAAAAAAATATATACAATTCTCCGCAACAGGATTAACAGAACACAAGCAGAGTAACTTAAGAGGATCGCGGAAACAAATGCAGGCAGGGTAACCTTTAAAAAAGGCAAAAGAACTATAATAATAAACTTGAGATTCTTGAGCTATATATTTTAACAGTGTTTAAGGTTCCCTGCACCTAAAACAAACATCCCAGACAATGGATATTGGTGCTTTTGTAGCAGAGGATCTTCTAGTCCCAGGCCTCCTCAACTGCCATGCTCGGGGCAGCTGCCTGGTCGGGTCTGAACTGGTCACTCCGGAAGCCACCCCCCTGTGGACACATGACACCACATCAGACCTTCAACAAACAATCACTAAAGAGCATTACCCCCCCCCCCCCCCCCCCAGTAACAGTAAGGACAGGAAATGGCAGTAGACAGCCGAATTAAGTCTGTATGGTGGTGGTAATGACACTGGTAATACGAATAAAAGTAATAATGATAATAAATAGCGACTTTGTAAGTCACTTTGGATAAAAGCGTCTGCTAAACGCCCTCAATGTAAATGTAAGTAGAGTACACACCAAGGGCCTGCATACGCATCGTTTTGGGAGCAAACGTTGAGGTCAACTTACCTCTCTGGAATCCTTCGAGACACCCAGGTTGCAATTGCTCATACCACTGGCACTGCGGGCCAAGTCGGCCAGCCAATCAGGCACCGTTTGCTGTGCCTAAAAAACAAAATAAAATTAAAAAACCTTTCAAATTGAGCCAGAACATTTCCAGTACACCACTATGCTAACCATGGTTTCAAGGAAACGCTTAAATTAAAATATAAACAAATGAATAAAAATAAAAGTGTGCCACATACACTGGAGAGAATTTGCACCAGCGCGCGGGCCAGCGGACCGTCGGCGTCCTCGTCGTAGAAGGAGAGCGCGCGGCCTGTGTTGCCGCAGCGGCCTGTGCGGCCGATGCGGTGGACGTAGTCATCGATGGTGTCGGGGAGGTCAAAGTTGACCACACACTGCACGTCCGGTATGTCCAGGCCCCGGGACGCCACCGAGGTGGCCACCAGCACCGGACACCGGCCTGAGCGGAAGTCCGCCAGGGCCTGCTCGCGGTCGCGCTGCAGGCGGTCTCTGTGGAGGGCATCACTTTTTGAGCAGCCGTTCTCAATGTCGGGTCGCCATGATGGGCGAGGTCCCCTCAGGGTAAATAACATGGAGGAATGTGGAAGAATATCTTTTGCCAATTCAAAAGGGAATGGTCAGAGCGTCATTTTTGCCCCACGTCATAGATTTTCACAAGCAATGTTGAAGACAACACTGCAATGTTACTTCACTACACCATCAGTCTTTAATAGCTTAGATGGAGCGACCCCATAGTGGCAGAAATTACACATTAAGGCCCAATCTCAATTCTCTATCTTACCCCTTCCCCTTGGTTTTGCGCGTTCATGTGAGACGAAGGGCTATCTCAATTCTCATTTCGATCGAGGGGTAGGGCCAAGGGGAAGGGGTAGACACCCCTTGAAACCAAGTAAGATCGGGAGCTTACTTGAAACCAAGAGATACCAATGCGCAACCGGCAACAATCGCGGCCAGATCTCCACGAGAGTCCCATAAATGGAAGTATTTTCGGCTGAAATAATTGATTTAAAATTTACGACAGTATTGTTTTGTGCTCTTAACAGTCCTGTACCTATATATTTGCAACCATGTTCCTTATCGAAACTTTTTTGAAAATCGATATGCTAACATTACATTGCTGAGTGCACAACTACACATTTCTCTGACTAGCAATGAACTCCATGCATGTCTAGTTTGCTAAACACAATTAGCAGCGAATTCCGTTTGATATCAGTGTAGACAACTAGAGACAAATCGATACGTGCTTTACATATATCGTCCTTTTTCACACAGGAACGCCGGAGGAAACCCGGCAGCTGATATGTTTTCGGCACGAAAACTAGCAGAAATTTCTGAAATCAAAATACGCTTCAAAGCAAATGTGGGAGTGAGTCATGCGTTCAATGTTGTAGCCATTCATAATTGTAAATAAAGACATGTTGGTTAACAAAGACATTGTTTCTAAACATCAATGAAATTCAAAACCGTAATAACTGAAAAAGATACAAAACACCATGCGTATAAAAATTATTTTGTCAATATTTTGTCGTCAATGTATGATGAGGTAACCGTAACGAGTGTTGTCTCAATTCATAGGGGCATGTTCTAACCCCTAGCCCTTAACACTCTGTTTCAAGGGCCAAGACGTAGGGGAAGGGGCAAGGGGAAGGGGTAAGATAGAGAATTGAGATTGGGCCTAAATAAATCCCATTCAATAACGAATGAAAAGTATATGCAACCCTTGGCAAGAGTTACATGGGCTGAAGTTCAAACCGAATGACAATTGTGGGTTTTGGAATAAAACATTGCATGTTTGACCTTCACACACACCTTACTTTACCTTAATTATCAAACCTCCTCTGCATTTCAGCAAAACACAAATCAGGCAGCAACTCAACAATTGAATTTACCCGTGGATGGTTGTGGCACGAACATCCTCCTGACACAGGAAGGCTGCAATGAAATCAGCCTGCCTCTTCCTTTCAACAAACACCAACGTGCGCTCATCCCCTGCAATTAAAACCACAGGCGTGACATTTAGCTAGGGGAAGCTCATGTCGAGCCCTTCATTTAGAACATACCATTGTCGACTTAAAAAAAAAAAAAATCATGCCAATCTAAATCAAGCGGTTTAAACCGCCATTCCAACAGTCAAAATGAAACAAAGCCATCAAGAACAGCCATCGAACCAACGATAAAACAAATCCATCCTGGGACCCCAAGCACTGCTGGAAGTCTTTACCACTGCTCTTGAGGATTTCCAGGAGCTGGTCCCTCTTGGAGTACTGTTTGACCCTGATGAATGTCTGCTCCACATCAGCGCAGGCCGCGCCCACTTTACCCACAGCCAGGAACAAGTAGTCCTTCTTGAGGAAGTCTGCGGCCAGCCTACTCGAACGTCACACACACATACAAGCCCTTCCGTTACATTACAACTTCTAAAAAAGGTTTAAAAAAAACAAAAAACAAACAAAAAAAACAGTACCGCAGTGTTTCCCACAGGATTTTTGTAGACTATGATGGGGGGTTTGCGATCCTCTAGGGGGGTCCGGGGGCATGCCCCACCGCGAGAAAAAATTCAGTAGATTTCATTTAATTGCATCAATCTGGTGAATTTTGAGAACCAATTTATGACATATTAAATACTGACAAATTACTTACAAACTGCTGGTACTGATATGAATGTTGATGAATGATGACAGGATTTTTAAGTATAGCGGGGAGCGAAAATGAGCGGAGCGGCCGGAGCGAGAAGCGGCCAAGAGAACAGCCCTCTGAGAGAGGGGCGGGATATTCACACCGCTCAGCTCTGCTCACTAGCTCTGGTCCGGGCGGATATTGAAACTATGGCGGCCGAAATTAGACTATGGCAGTGCGCCATAGTCTCGTCAATGTGTGGGAAACACTGCAGTACCGTCTCCAAACAAACCTTTGGATGCTTTCAGGGTAGGTGGCGCTGAACATCATAGTCTGGCGAACCTCCCTGGGGGGCATGCTGGGAAATCCCACCAGCGTGCGCATATCTTCCTCAAAGCCCATGCCCAACATGCGGTCAGCCTCATCCAGTACCAAGTAGCGGATCTTTGACAAACCGACCTTTAAAACAAAACACAAAGCCGTCATGGATGGTGTCGAAACAACCCCATTCACAACAGGGCTGTGGCGGAACACACAGGTGGGTGGCGTGGTGGTTTTCCTATATTTCGGAAACGGTGCAATTGGTGCAAAACACACGAGCATTTGAATAATGAAGCAAAAGCACCACATCACTAGCGAGTGCCGTGCGGAGGAAGTCGGCGCTGCTTCGAACAGGGCAGCGCTTCAATGAAAAGCCGGGGGTGCGCACCAGCCCCGCGCCGCATCACAGTGAAAGACAACACGCGTCGGAAACACGACCCACCCATGTTCGGTGGGTGCTTCAAATTGTAATGAAACTACTGAGGCGATTTCAACATCGTCTGAAGTTTAAAGGAAATCGCACCGTATCACACACATTGTAGGCTGCTGTCACTATGCAAGACCATGCACAAGAAAAAAACATGCACTATTCTGGATAACCAGGAAGAGGAAAAGGCAGATTGACTTTTCTTAAAAACCAAGATCAGCCCAAGTCCTTCTAGGTAAGTCCTCTAACTCGCGGCCATATTGGCCATGCCTTTCGGGCAGCTATTTGGTCTTAGCAAGACCAGGGCCCTATGTAAATGTATAGGGGTGAGCTGGATCTTTTCCAAGGTCTAAGGGGCATTAAACAAACATGTTTGAAATCACGATGAAAAACTACCAAAAATCGCTGAGTGGTTTGGTATCAAATTAACGTTTTTAAAGTGATGGTTCGGAGTAAAATTCACCCTGAGGTAATTTCCACAAATAACCCCTCAGATGCATTTTTAGCGACGGTCGATATTGGTCAAGTTTAAGCCGAATGGCCTAGCACTGGAGTGAATGGTACAGTGTGTATATCTCATAAATTACCCCACTAATAATGCATGGTTACCCAACTTCTGTAGTAGTAAATATAGGGTCTGTACTCACAAAACGAGGCATTTGAAAGTTTGTAAGTACACCAGGAGTTTATTTAAAAGAGCACTTTCCTGATAGCTTCAACTCTCTGCTGCTAACGCTACCACTGCGTCGACGTCACTTCCGTCTTTCTGGAAAAGTCCTCTTCAACTATATACAAATAAATGGGAATATAAAATCTAAACTATGGATTTGGGGACTGTCGTACACAACAAACAATGTACATAATATCAAGTATTCAATTATTTCAGTTGTCAATACATTCCAATGGAGTGTTGAATTCACTAACTTTTTCCTTACACTTGTGACTTGTGAAGAGGACTTTTACGAACTTTTCCGGAAAGACGGAAGTGACGTCGACGCAGCGGTAGCGTTCGCAGCAGAGAGTTGAAGCTATCAGGAAAGTGCTCTTTTAAATAAACTCCTGGTGAACTTACAAACTTTCAAATGCCTTGTTTTGTGAGTACAGACCCTATATGTACTACTACAGAAGTTGGGTAACAATCCATGCATTATTAGTGGGGTAATTTACAAGATATACACACTGTAACATTCACTCCAGTACTAAGCCATTCTGCTTATACCCCAAACTTGACCAATATTGACCATCGCTAAAAATGCATCTGAGGGGGTATTTGGCTGGATTATTGGTGGAAATTACCTCAGGGTGAATTTTACTCCGAACCATCACTTTAAAGCAATTTTTCTTACAGGTAATCTTGGACTGCGCATGCTTCACGACACTATTTTCATCTACGGCGTAACAACACCGGCACTAACAGCAAGACGTCATCGCTCACGGTCAGCTATTGCAGCTCATGCTGCAATTTTGGATAAAGCAAAAGATCAACAACATAACTTTAACCTTGCCTGTATCTGATTTGGTAATGACTGCTTAAGGGTCTTTGTTTGGATAAATAAAGATGATTGAAAATAACTTCCAAGTGTCGCAAAAAGCCTGACCACATAGGACCTGCAAAATGATTGGAGCAACAGCACCGCAAGAGGCGGGACATGTGCAAACAACTGCCATCTTGGCGTTGACAAAGTTTCCCCATGCATTTCAATGGGTGATTTTTTCTGTGATGTGTCTCCTTCTATAGTGTCTCTGGAACAGTTACAATAACGTTTGAGGGCTTTTTGTAGCTCAGTTGCATGCATCCAGCCCCCCCCCCATGTTGCTCCATGTCTTAAATAAACTTCATTTATTTAGTTTGCACCTAGTTGTTACTTTGACCAGTGTCTGGTCATTCAATTGGTTATCCCAGAAGAGCCGATCAGTACCGTTAAAAGCATCGGATGGGCGGCATCGTTGAATCTTATGACCTTGACTAGAGAAGGCTCTGGAGATTGCAAAAGCTACCGCCCTCGAGTCATTGGTTAGAAAGGACACAGCCGCCAGCCAGTCAGCCATTAGTGACGAGCACTGGGACAATACCGGCCACCCCTGTACGAGACCCTTTTGGTTCAGACCACTGCAGGCTCTTTCTGACTAGTCAGGGCATCTCTTCCCTTATTGGTGGACGGAGTGGATCTCAGCTGTCGACCAGCTGCGTGAAATGCAACACTTCATAATGGTAGAAGAACATAAAAGGAGGGAGGTTGTCAGCACCATTGCTACGGTCACAATATCAAGAGTGCTATACACACTCTTTAGACTCAGTCTAAATATGCTCAGGCCTGTGTGAACAAAATGGCAGTTTAAAAGTTTCGCTCCCAAAAAATAAAAATGACGGCCACTTACCTTTTTGTTGTTGATTACGTAAAGCAGTTTCCCTGGGGTACCACAGAGCACATTACAGCCCTTCGAGAGGTTTCCAAGTTGATGACTGGTGTTGACCCCTCCATACACTATTCCCGGACGCACGCAGGTACTACAGGAAGGACGGCAAGTCAAACCATCGTACAACACTTACCATGGCATCGTCTAGCCAGTTACTGATGTTCAGCTACTTCAATGTAGGGCTAGGCGACACATTCAATTCCCGCTGCGTCGAAACATTCTCAAACGGGAGTGAGCCGATACAGTTTGAAAAGCGAGAGTTTGATGACACGTTTCTTCCGTTAAGCCATGCCACCATTTGCATCTCTCGTAACACAACCACTTTACAAGTTGGTAAGTCGTCAAATAGCCCTTTAACCCTAAAGTGCTTCACAGAGCAGGACAGAACATACAGGGCATGTACATATACAAGCCCTATATGTTAGCTATTGTGTTGTTGGCAATGGTGTTTTGTTACTGTTTAGTAATTGAGTGTCAAGTGTTTCGTTATGGAAGGACATTATTGTGTTTGAAACTGCCACAGCATTTCTAATGTGAAACACAGAGAGCCTAGGGGAAAAACTATAACCACACACCCATAAGAAAACTTGCGGGCCTCCATGTAGATCTGGGTGATGAGCTCCCTGGTTGGGGCCACGACGATGGCCTCGGGTTCCAGATCCCCACTGAAGGCGCTGGAGGCCACACCGGACGCCATCAGGTTCTGCAGGATGGGCAACAGGAACGCGGCCTGGGAGAGGGAGGGACACCGGGCGAAAACGTGACCAGGGACATCTTGTCACTCTCGTCTGTCACAACTTAATTTATACAGTTTATTTGGATAGTGCTTTTCTGGATACAATTCCTTAAAGTGATGGTTCAGAGTAAAATTCACACCAATAATCCAGCCAAATACCCCCTCAGTTGCATTTTTAGCGACGGTGAATATTGGTCAAGTTTAGGGGTATAAGCTGAATGGATTGTTACCCAACTTCTGTAGTAGTCAGGGATGCAAACAGAGGTATGGTCAAAAAGGAGTGAGATTATCGAAGCCCGCGACCCCACAGCAAATATCATATAATTACACTGCCACCAACCTCTGCCATTCAGGGCTCACCCTATACACACACAAAGTTCTATGTATGAAAATAATATGTTTCCCCTAGATTTTTTTTGTAGCAGTGGTGCTGTGTGTTGATAACCTAGCAACACGAGGGGGGTCCGGGGGCATGCCCCCCCGGAAGAAAATTTTGAAAAATAACCCTTTAAATGGTTACTTCTGGTGAGATTTTTATGAAAAAAAGTTACAGATTGAGAGAGTCAAGGTATCTGCTGAGACCAGATCATTGTGAAAATGTGCGATCACACTGTTCAATATTCAAAATATTCAAAAAGAACAGGCGCAGCACAAAATTCCAGGATCTCAGGCTGATATCAGTGCAGTGACGTGTAGGCAGCAGCAGCAGACCGGCGCAGGCTTTACGTGCGCAGCTTTCTGGTTTACTGTTTTCTTTTCATACGTATACTTCCTATGTTTCATGGACTGTAACGGCATTTGCTTATTTATTAATTTTAATACAGAATTACATTTGAATAGGGCTGCTCGATTATGTCAAAAATGATAATCACGATTATTTTGATTGATATTGTAATTGCGATTTTTAAAAACGATTCATTGATTTAAAAAAAAAAAAATCAAAACATTTTTTTGATGGTGCGACTCAAACATTGCGACTCCGTTGTGGTGGCAAAATATAATATATAATTGACACTTCTCTTGCAACTTTTCCGCGACATTCGTCATAAAGGGCAGGCAGCGCAATTATACTGAAATGGTGACGTGGTGGTAACACATACCGCTTGTCCAATGTGTTTATCAGTTTATTGAACGCCGGGTCGCTAACGGTGCTGATAGGGCACATGTCTTTGGCAATCATGTATGCGATTGCATCTGTTATTTCTTTATGCCTGCGGGAGCTGGCTGGATATGGGGTGGCATTGTATAGGGTCTCCTTAATTGAGGACTGTGTTGCGGTGGCAGGAGTGGAGGAGCTTTTCATTTTTTCCTTCATTGCTTGGTCATGTATTACTGTGTGCGGACTTTTAAGTGGTTAAATAGATTGGTCGTATTCGCTCTAGGTGCAGACACGGTCGCGTGACTGACCTATCTTGCAAGTTTTCAGGTGGGGGCGGGGCGCAGCGGAGTGCGCAGGTGGAGAAAGAAGGGTTCGCTCCATTTACCACACAAAACACGGCGGGTGGCAGAATGATCGTTTTATTACGATTATCTTGATTTAATGATCGAGGGAATCCAAAATCGTAATCGAAATTCAATTAATCGCCCAGCCCTACCTTTGATGAAAATATAATCAGACACTCTCCACCCCCCCCCCCCAAAAAAAAACTAATCGGATCTGCACGATTCACACAAGTCCCCCTAACAGCCGTGAAAAAGGCGGCATCCGCCAAAAGGCGCGCCGTTTGCAACCCTGAGTAGTACATATAGGGTCTGTACTCTTTACTAACTTTTCCGGAAAGACGGAAGGGACGTCGACGCAGCGGTAGCGTTAGCAGCAGAGAGTTGAAGCTTTCAGGAAAGTGCTCTTTTAAATAAACTCCTGGTGTACGTTTTGTGAGTACAGACCCTATATGTACTACTACAGACCGTCGCTAAAAATGCATCTGAGGGGGTATTTCGCTGGATTATTGGTGGAAATTACCTCAGGGTGAATTTTACTACGAACCATCACTTTAGGGACTAAAAGCCAATCAATAAAAGGTTACTTTCAGACATTTAAAGCATACAAATATAAGATTAATTTGTTTTGTGCATTATATCCATCTCCCTTGAATAGCAATGCATGAATGTTATCAGAAGCTTTGCAATTTCATTTATTTATTGTTAGCCATATCTTAAAATACAATTATCAATCAAAATGGATCAAACATAACTACGCCATTTGTCCCGAGTGTATCATCAACAAGTCATGGCCGGTGCTGCAGTGTGGACCACAAACCACAATAAAGCGGTACTGAGCGTCCCGGTGACCGGCGCCTTACCGTTTTGCCAGACCCAGTCTGGGCACACGCCATGATATCCCGGCCGGCTGCGATGATGGGGATGCTGTGCTTTTGCACCTTGGTGGGCGTGACGTAGCCGGACTTGGCCACGTTCGTCTTCAGGGACTCGCACAATTGCGCCTCTTCAAACGTCTGCACATTGAGGATGGGGGGGGGGGAAACAGTCACCATCTCGCAACTTCCAGTGAAGCAGTTCAAGTTGAAACCAATAGAAATGCAGAATGCACAATTCCAATAAAAACCTGTCTATTCACACGCGACACCATTAACTCCCAGAAGTGCATGCCGACAGCAGGCCACAAAAACCCCACCTAGGGGCGGCTGACACTTACAAGGATTGCGGCAGGTGGGTCGGAGCCACTGACGTCCACCTTTATCTCATCATACTTGCTGAAGTTGATGCCTGACGGGTAATGGGAGAAGATGGTCTCCTCATCTTCGGCCAGGGGCGGGGGAATGTAGGGCGGCGTAGGCTCTGTGGAAGGAAGTAACTAGTGATCAGCCCACACCCACCACAGCCCAATGGTTCAGTGTGTAAAACAAACATCTGAACATCTTCCCCTTCGATTCGAGCATTGCCCGTAGAATCTGAAATGGAGACAGACTTAATTATACAACGCAAAAAATACTCCCGACAATTACGGCAGAGCGTAATTGTAGCCTAAATTTCCCAGAAGACACAAACGCCTCCATGGTATGACGGTAAGCCCACTTCCTTTCATCACAGCTATTCTGTGATAAATGGAAGGTGGATATTCTCCCAAAGCAAGCACTTTAGTGAGGAGGGACTTATCCACATGGAAAGGAAGAATTCATATTCTTTGCCGTCTTTTCACGTTGATGAAATCACCAACCTGTCATTATTTGGGAGAGCTTTTCAGCCAGCATTAAAACGTTGAAACAGCCGCTAAATGTGTTTATTATAATGTCATTATTAAAGCCTTCTAAAACCACTCCATCACCACCACCCCTCCTGCTTCTTGCAACGTCTTAGTTCTACAGAGTAGCAGACCTGCCGACCTTGAAGACATTCAATGGGTACACACAGGCCCCGGGCACGCCGCACACACCCAACAGCCCACCGCCAATATACGCTCCACCGCTGCCCACCCACCAGTGAGACACCCAACTGTTGGGTATCTCTTGCGTCTGGGGGATGTTGGGGGCATGGGTGTACTCAGAATTTCTTCCAAGGTTGGCAGGTCTGGAGCCGTGGGAGCTCCATCATGGAAAGCCAAATCCTGTGGAGAACCCTTGAACAGTTGACATTGCTACAAGCAGTTTCAGGTCTAACCAGTGCCGACATTGGACAGCACGGGGCCATGTGCTCCCCAAGTGTGTGAACACGTGTTCTGGCAGGTGTAAGACGAAAAGTAAGGTGGAGGGACGAACACCGGACGGCTAATAAATCAAGTCCATACATTTCTAGAATCAAAAAAGAATATAAACCTAAACCACAAAAACGTATACGTCAAATTATGTCTTAAAAAGTCAATTGACTTAATGACAGATGCACATCATTTTATTGACATAAACGATGGACTTGCTTTTTGCTCTCAACAAGACGGAGCTTATTTTTACAGTTGTCTCGAACGCACCACTTGTAACACCAGTGCCATATTTCTAGATGGGTCTACTGTAATTTTTTTTTTTTTTTTTACAACTGTACTTTTTGCACAGCCATCATCTCGCACTTTATGTATCTTTGTTTACATTGTATATATTATTATAGTCACTGTCTGGATTGGTTTGTTTGTCTATGCACCTTCCACTTGCAAAGAAATTCCTTGTTGGTGTAAAATCCTTCCTGGCAATAACACGGTTTCTGATTCTTTACAGAAGATGTCTGGTTTTCCACAATAACCAACAGTAATGAAAAGGTTTGGACATTGGATTAGACTATCTCAGGTTGTTCTGTCACTTCCACCATTTACCTCCACTTCGAAAGGTGCCCATTTGTGATCCACCTTAACAAGGAACACACATTGGTTATTAATTATAATGGAAGACAACCATTTCATACCGTCCAGGGACACAAGGGGCTAATGTTAACAGGGGACTGTCACTCACTGAATGAAACAAATCTATAACAAACTTATCACTTTATGTGGCGTTGGTGGGTGTACCTTTGAATGAGGTGCTGCCACCTTTTCTTCCATTGCCCCCATCTTGGTTCCCATCATCTCCATATCCATCTACAAGTTAAAATAAATGAGTTGAGGGAAAATGCAAGCCAAGGCGTATTAGCTACAGCTTTGAAATCCAAATATTTCTTAGTTACACAAATGAGAAATTTAAATTAACTTAACATACCTCCAGAATCGTTCCTCGAACCTCTACCGCCACCTATTGAATTAAACACACTGAAATGACCATGTGTAAAGGGGCATTTATCAGATGCTTTTGTCCAAAGCGCCTTACAATCAGTACATTTGTGGGGTTTGACATGTGGACGGTTGGAGGTGAGGATCAAGGGGATCGAACCGCTGACCCTACGGTGAATGGACGACGCGCTCCGTCCACCCGCTCTACCCACTGAGCTACTGCCACCCCAATTAATCAAGTCCATACATTTCTAAATCAAAGAAAAATATAAACCTAAACCATAAAAACAGTAATTATACGACAAATTATGTCTTAAAACGTCAATTGACTTAATGACATACGCACATCATTTAAATGACAGTAACAACTAAGGACCCATGCAATCAACAAGATGGGCCTTTTTTTTGTCTTGAACGCACTACTAGTAACACCAGTGCCATATTTCTAGATGGGTTTACTAGATGTAATTTATAGATCACAAGACATGTAGTTATAGTCACCTTTGAAAAGTTTTTTTTTTTTTTTTTGTTACTTTTTATAACTTAACAATTTGTATTTTTTTGCACAGCAGTCATCTCGCACTTCATGCATCTTTGCTTACATTGTATATATTATTATAGTCACTGTTTGGATTGGTTTATTTGTCTATGCACCTTCTACATGCAAACAAATTCCTCAAAGGTGTAAAATCCTTACTGGCAATAAAACGGTTTCTGATCCTTTACAGAAGATGTCTGCCTTTTCCCACAATAACCTAGCGTGCATCCAAATATTCAGTATATACTATTTCTGTTCAGTGTCTACTACTTGACCGTTAATGTAGTACGTGCCACAGCCGTACGTAGAACGCCTCCGAACGCCACCGGATATTTGGAGATGACGTATTTCCCCTCTGTGCGCAGCAGATCAGATGCCGGCAATTTTTTTTTTAAAGTCACCTCCGATAATTTACCTCATAGAGTTCCGTCTTGTCGTCGTTACTAGTGAATTAAAATGTCTTTTTCTGCGCGAATGGCTCTTTATATCGCTGCTTTAATTTATTTTAATTTTCTCCGCGGCGTTCAGTTACCTGACTCCCGCTGCATTGTGGGATAGCGTAGTGTCCTACCGTTGTACACTGTGGTGGTAGTACGCATTCGGAAACCTTTTCCGTACTACACAATGCGTACTAAGCATTCGGACGTACTATATTTGTCACATACTACAAAATACATACTGTATAGCAGTCAAGTATGCGTATTCGGATGCAGCCCTAGGGTAACAAAAAGGTTCGGACATTGGATTAGACCATCTCAGGTGTTTCTCTGTTACTTCAAGATAGTTAGAATAATTTACCTCCACTTCCAAAGCTGCCCCTTTGTGATCCACCTTAACAAGAAACACACATTGGTTGTTAATTAAAATGGAAGACAACCATTTCATACTGTCCAGGGACACAAGGGGCAAATGTCAACAGTGGACTGTCACGCACTGAATGAAACAAATCTATAACAAACTTATCACTTTATGTGGCGTTGGTGGGTGTACCTCTGTATGAGGCGCTGCCACCTCTTCTTCCATTGCCCCCAGCTTGGTTCCCATCATCTCCATATCCAGCTTCAAATTAAAATAAATGAGTTGAGGGAAAATGCAAGCCAAGGCGTATTAGCTACAGCTTTGAAATCCAAATCTTTCCTAGCTACACTTGGTGAGAAAGTTAAATGAACTTAACATACCTTCAGAATCATTCCTCAAACCTCTACCGCCACCTAGTGGATTAAACATACTGAAATGACCAAGTGTAAAGGGGCATTTAACATGTTAACAGTGAGTGGACGACCCACTCTGTCCACTGAACTACTGCCGCCCCAATAAATCAAGTCCACACATTTCTATAATCAAAGAAAAATATAAACCTAATCCATAAAAAAATAGTCTAATTATAAGGCAAATGATGCCTTAAAATGGCAATTGACATACGCACATCATTTCATTGACAGTAACGATGAAGGACTTTTGCTATCAACAAGATGGGCCTTGTTTTTACAGAGTTGTCTTGAATGCACCACTAGTAACGCCATATTTCTAGATGGGTCTACTAGATGTTATTTATAGATTACAAGACATGTAGTTATAGTCACCTTTTAGATGATTTTTTTTAAAACTTTATAACTTAACTATTTGTATTTTTTGCACAGCTGTCATCTCGCACTTTATGCATCTCTGTTTACATCATATATATTATTATATTGAAACAAATCTATAATAAACTTATCACTTTATGTGGCGTTGGTGGGTGTACCTCTGTATGAGGCGCTGCCACCTCTTCTTCCATAGCCCCCATCTTTGTTCCCATCATCTCCATATCCAGCTTCAAATTAAAATAAATGAGTTGAGGGAAAATGCAAGCCAAGGCGTGTTACCTACAGCTTTAAAATCTAAATCATTCCTAGCTACATAAATGAAAGTTAAATTAATTTAACATACCTCCAGAATCGTTCCTCAAACCTCTACCGCCACCTATTGAATTAAACATACTGAAATGACCATATGAAAAGGGGCATTTAACAGACGCTTTTGTCCAAAGCGACTTACAATCAGTACATTTGTGGGATTTGACATGTGGACAGCCGGAGGAGGAGGGGGATCGAACCGCCGACCCTACGGTTGGTGGACGACCCGCTCTGTCCACCCGCTCTACCCACTGAGCAACTGCCATCCCAAAGCACCATGTGTACCATGGTGCTGAAGGGATTTTACAATTTACTTTTACAAGCCTGTTAAAAATGATAAGATCTAAAAATTAAAAATGTACGCATTCCTCTTTGTCTTGCTCTTCCTCGGGAGCCTGCCATTTCTCCACTGGTCCACAACACACCTTGTACATCTAAGTGGACAGAATAGCCAAGTGAGTGTCTGGAAGTTGATGTCATACCCAAACACCACGAACGAAACATAAAGGCTGGGTTATGCTTCCGCGTCGACGCAACGCTGGGGGGTTGCGGACCCTTTACGTCCTTGACGTGCACCTCCCAAAATCCTAGACGCGCGTCGAGGCGACGCAACCCCAACACAGCGGCTTTGGCTGTGATTGGTCCGCGAACTACATTCGCTGGAGATCGCCTTTCCGGTTTCCACTCGTAAACACCACCACGGTGTAAACACAGCCTTGATAAATGCTTTGACTGATTGGCGACAACATATACATATATACACATTAAGGCATGCCGTTCAGGAAATTAATCTTTGAATATATTGAATGAAACTTTGAATATATGGAGTGAACCTTGAATATATTGAATGAAACTTCGAATATATGGAGTGAACCTTGAATATATGGAATGAAACTTGAATATATGGAGTGAACCTTTGAATATATTGAATGAAACTTGAATATATGCAGTGAACCTTTGAATATATTGAGTGAACCTTTGAATATATTGAATGAAACTTGACTGATGCCAGGCTTCACGGCAGTGCCTGCGGCCATCTTGTGTAACTTGTGGACGCTGCAGCTAAAACTGAGTGACAATGAGTCAGGCCGCTCGCAATCTCGTTGCAACAATTTTAAACAACGAGGACATGATAAACACACTGGCGAATGCGTGCTAAAATCCTCCCGACACCCCTGCCCGTTCTTCTGACGAAGAAATTCGCTTCGCAAATTCACTTCGCTCTGACGCGGCACTTCCCTGCGACTGGAGAAGCTGCTGCGGCTACACGGATTTGGTGAACTGAAGGAGAAGCTCTTCATATATTGTTTAGATACAATACGAATCACATTCATAGACCAATGAAGGTTGAATATTTAGTTTAGTATTAAACGTATTTGATGATCGGCAACACATTGTCAGCTTTGGGCACGTTACTCACACAGCGGACTGCGGAGGGAAAGACAAATGCATAATGAGATTTGCCGAAACTTTGAATATATTTTATGAATCTTAAATGTTACAGTGATTAATACAGCAATATTTTTTTTAAATTCCATAGTAATTATCTCTAAGGCATAATCTCATTATGCTTTTGACTGTCCGTCCGCAGTGTGAGTAATGTGCCCAAAGCTGACAATGTGTTGCCGATCATCAAATACGTTTAATACTAAAATAAATATTCAGCCTGCATTGGTCTATGAATGTGGGTGATTCGTATTGTATCTGAACAATATATGAAGAGCTTCTCCTTCAGTTCACGAAATCCGTGTAGCCGCAGCAGCTTCTCCAGTCCTGGAGAAGTGCCGCGTCAGAGCGCAGTGCCATTACGCACTGCCATTCACTGTGTTTTACCTTCATTAAATCACCTGAAAACTATATCAAGCTAACCATTCTTGTGTACGGGCGGAGATTGTACATATGGGCCGTTGTGGGGCACTCCAGTGAGGTTGAAGGCATGCTCAGTTTGGCCCAATAAGCAGCTGCCTGGCCCATTGTGGTTGGTCTGCCACGGTTGAAAAGGGAGCGAATTTCTTCGTCAGAAGAACGGGCAATTGGGCAGGGGTATCGGGAGGATTTACGCATTCGCCAGTGTGTTTATCATATCCTCATTGTTGAAAATTGCTGCAATGAAATTGCGAGCGGTCACACAGTTTTAGCAGCAGCATCCACAAGTTACACAAGATGGCCGCAGGCACTGCTGTGAAGTCTGACGGCAGTCAAGTTTCATTCAATATATTCAAAGGTTCACTCCATATATTCAAAGTTTCATTTAATATATTCAAAGGTTCACTCCATATATTCAAGGTTCATTCAATATATTCAAGGTTCACTCCATATATTCAAAGTTTCATTCCATATATTCAAGGTTCACTCCATATATTCAAAGTTTCATTCAATATATTCAAAGTTTCATTCAATATATTCAAAGATTAATTTCCTGAACGGCATGCCATAATACATATATACATACATATATATATATATATATCTTTTGCCTTCATTTCTGTAAACTTTTTCCGTATCCGTATGTAATGACCAGAATGGTCATTCTGGTCCCTCTATCGGTGTGGCAATGAATTGCATTTCGAGACGTAAACCCCACGCAGAACCATCACGGGCTCATGACTGCGTCCGAGCAACTGCGTGGCCTTTGCGTGATCACGACGCAATCCCTACGCAGAAGCATAAACCAGCCTTTAAACGCGTCTGAGAAAAAAAAGTTGAACGCGTCTGGCAAAGCTTTCAGGAGCGTGAGTTGTGGCACATTCGGCCGAATGTGCCGAATTCTGCCGATTCCACATGTTGAATCGGCGCAAAAGCTATGGCCAACGTAGCGGTGGTGTGTCGGTGGCGCCCGCAGCAGCTCTTGCGCCGATTAAACATGTGTTTAGGCTACGTTTGAACGACAGAATCCCATTACGGCAAGCAATTGAAGCCAGCCTACGTGTCATTTCCGACAGGCCTACATACTTGAAAAATCTACTTAAGCTCCCACGTTTCTATAGGAATACATACTTCCTACGGGCACCGCACTAGTATTCATTTAACACAAATGCACTGAGATATAACAAAACACCAAATACTCATGGCGATTGACTTGACTTACCACTAGTTGCAGGACGTTGTTCGAGTACAAGTTCCTGTGAACATGAAATGACATTTACACGTGTGAAAAATAGGTGCTATCGAGTTTGAGCATGTTAAACGATACAAAAATCAATTGCAGATTACCTGTTCTTCCCACTCGTCACTCATGATTTGCGATGATGTTCAAAATAAGCTGTTAATAAAAAGTGTGTGGGGGGGGGGGGGGGGGCAACATCCATTAAACATTTTCAGCGATGGCCGAAAAGTTTGCCTTGAGTGCGCAGACCACGTGGCGTGTAGCCACGCTAAGGCTAACTATCGGGTAAATTAGGACGAAATGTAACAATGTAAACGGTCCCAACGCTTATTAATTACGGCTGGCTTTCATACAAAGAAAATGCAACGGTATTTTGTGTTCGTTTTAACTTCGACTTGTCATTTAAAGCACATTTCAAGCTATATTTCTAGCTCTTTTTTTACTTGAATTTTGTAATGGGTGAATTAAGTTGCCAACCATTCCGCCCCATTAGCTTAATTGTCCTTTACGATTCAATTTGCAGTCATGAAACAATTTAATTCAAAATGAATTCTACCTTAGCGTGCTGGTTCAGACAGAGGCTGAAGGGTTCGGCGGAAAGGGTCGTTCTGTACCTGACGGCTGTGATTAACACCTGGGGGCGGGCCGCTCCCTCCACCTGCTACAGGACGACATGGCTGTCAATCACCGGTCGCCATTTCCAGAGAATATTCCAGAGAACAATATTTTTTATTTCTTTTTTTTTTCTTCTTTTTTTTTCTCCATATAAATAGTGAAGTAGACATCGGAGCGCCTTTGTACCATTCGTTCTTTTGAATTTCAATTAAGAACGGAAAACAATGACATACAAAGTTTGTTATTTCATTATACCGTAGCCTATCTAGTCAAACAAACAAAAAAGGTTTCGACTTCTATTCGAATTTGTTTCCAATATCTAATTCAATGTTCATGTCAAATATACGACATAAAAAAATAGTCTCGGTGTCGATTTTGATATTTTATTCTCTCTGGCTTCTGTGCCCCGGAAGTTATGAAGCTATGTTGCCTAGAGCGTATTTTTCAGTTTCTGGATGGTCAGTCTTTATGTATCAGTGGATGTTGGTCTGCCATCGAGATCCATGCGAAATACAAAGAGTTGTTCCATCTGGAGGACAAATGTCGTGCGATACAATACAATTTGCGGATCTGATATTACTGTGGTCTGCCCCAAGTGGAGACGTCCACTATCATGCCTTTTGCTGCGTACAAAAGTCTATCAGCACCATTGACTGTACATGGACAAACCCTCCGTGACGTCACCCATAGACTTCTTAACAGCGGAGACAAACAGTATAGAATTATTAATTCTATACTCTTTGGCGGAGATGAAGCCTAAAATTGAGCTTCTGGGCGCCGCCATCTTGGACATTTCAGTCTGTGTTTTAAGCCCGCCTACCTCCGGCCAGACCAATCAAAGCCTCGAATCCGTGAAGGTCATGCCGTGATGACATATGAGAGCTGCCAATCAAGTTGACCACGCCCTTAATTATTCATAAAATAAATCCTTCTCTGTGCATTAAAATAATGGATTCTAAAAAAATTCACCCCCCTCACAGTTGTCATGGACTCGAACACTACTGAAAAACACCAAAACCGTTTTTTGAACCAGGATGTAAACATGTTTATTTTGGCTGTAAAGTTGGACATTTTAACATGGGTGTCTATGGGAGTTGACTCCTTTCTGCAGCCAGCCTCAAGCGGCCAGTCGAGGAACTGCAAGTTTTTGCACTTCCGCATGGGCTTCATTTTTCAGCATGGAATGCTGCCGCTTGATCAGCACTCATAGATGTTACCCGAAGACAGATAAAAATACACCTATGTGAAGCTATATAGCTGTTAATGTATGGCTAGAATTCTTGCCCAGTGTGACAAAAGAAGAAAAATAGATTGTGTGTTTTTTTTTCTTTAATGGAAGTGCAATATATGCAATATATCAAAAATACAAAATGAAATGGCTTTAAAACATTTTGAACACAAATCTCTAATAGAACAGAATCTCACATTAAAATACTTACAATACACTGTAAAATTGCAGTGGCATTATTGCAAAAATAATGAAACATCAAAAAAATCTATTGAGTATTAAGTGAGGTAGGCTTAAAGTAAAACAATACAATTGATTTAGTATAAAGTGCTGTGCTTTCAAAATAAAACAATGTATCCATATATATTTTCTCACTCCTTTAATTCATCCCTCAGTACAGACATTACTTCAGCCAGGCCAACGAGCCTGTGAGAGTTGACATTTTCCGCCCTGCATTTAGGGCAGGATGTGTTCTTCAGTTGCAGTCTGTGGATACAGACACCACGACACTATGATACTGTGGCAGCACACTGACATGTATGGGTCATTGACTGGATCTAAAATATTGAAACAATCGTTAAAATATAATACTGCCCAATTGCCATGGGTTCTTTCACATCAGCTGTTTAGGGCTGTTTCACTGCATTTCAAAATACCCAATGGTTGAAGTAAATTCATGAAATTAGGTAAATAAAGCTTTACTTGTGCAAATTACACATCCCCAGTGCCCTACCAATCATACAGCCCCGCACCTCTTACTCTCCAAGAGCATCAGGTGAGGCGGGCACTCAAATCCATAAACCCCAGGAAAGCTGCTGGTCCGGATGGTGTCCTGGGTAAAGTGCTCCGGGCCTGTGCTGACCAACTGGCTGGTGTCCTGACTGGGATATTCAACACATCCCTATGTCTGGCAGTCGTCCCGTCCTGCCTGAAAGCAGCCACCATCATCCCAGTGGCGAAGAAAACAGCCATCACAGCCCTCAATGACTACAGACCAGTAGCACTGACTTCTGTAGTCATGAAGTGCTTTGAAAGGCTTGTTCTCCACCACCTGAAAGCCCACCTCCCCCAAAACATCAACCCTCATCAGTTTGCATACAGAGAAAACCGGTCCACGGAGGATGCTATTGCCACTGCCCTCCACACAGCTCTCCAACACCTGGACTTGCCTGGAACATATGTCAGGATGCTGTTCGTCGACTACAGCTCGGCGTTCAACACCATCAGCCCTGACATCCTGGCCACGAAAATGACGGTCCTGGACTTTCCGCCTTCCATATGCTCATGGATTAAGGACTTCCTCACCAACCGGCCACAGGTTGTGAAGCTGGGTTCGCTCTGCTCCTCCACCCTGTCTCTCAGCACCGGCTCCCCTCAGGGATGTGTACTGAGCCCCCTCCTGTATACTCTCTACACGTACGACTGTTCCCCCACTCACCCCTCAAACTCCATCAAGTTCGCCGATGACACCACGTTGGTGGGCCTGATCACGGGGGGGGGGGGGGGGGGGTGATGAAACAGCCTACAGAGAGGAAGTACAGGAGCTGGCAGAGGGGTGCAACAGGAACAACCTGATGCTGAACACCAACAAAACCAAAGAGCTGGTCATTGACTTCAGGAGGCAGAGAGGGGACCACGCACTGTTGCTGATAAACGGAGTGGGCATGGAGAAAGTGGCCTCCTTCAAGCTCCTGGGGACCTACATCACAGGGGACCTGACCTGGTCGGTCAATACTATGGCTGCCATCAAGAAGGCCCAGCAGAGACTCCACTTCCTCCGGGTGCTGCGGAGGAACCAGCTAGAGGAGAAACTACTGGTTTCCTTCTACCGGGCCACCATCGTGCCGGTGCTGCTGTACTGCACGACCGTCTGGTTCACTGCCTGCTCTGCTGCAGACAGGAAAGCACTGCAGAGGGTCACCAGGTCAGCAGAAAAGATCATGGGCTGTCCTCTTCCCACCCTGGAGAACATTATCAGCTCCAGCGGCATCAGCAGAGCCATTAAAATAATAAAGGACCCCTCACACCCTGGACATCATCTGTTAACATCAGGGCAGAGACTCAGGTCCCTCAGGTCCAGAACAAACAGACTGAAGAATAGCTTCTATCACTGGGCCACGAGGTTACTGAACTCAGCACCTCACCTTCATACCTCACCCTTAAAATAGTATGCACTGCATCACTTTATATTTATCTACAGGTCCCTTTGATTTTCTATTTTTATTTTATCTTATCTCATCACTTTATTTTAATACCCTCATTTGCGTTACCGTCATTCCAACATTCCGTCATTCCGAATGCTTGTCTGCATTGTTCTTAAGTATGTGTGGGCCATATCGCTATTTTTATGGCCTCTTATTTTTTCTCCCCTTCTCCATTTATTGTTTTGTTTTAAAAACAATAATCGAATGCACTATTACTGTGGTAGCTACTACAATCTCGTCATGGATGTGATGACAATAAATACTTCTTGAAATGCATGTTTAACTGCGGCTCAGGGGATAGAGCGGGTGGACAGAGTGGGCCGTTGGTGGTTCAATCCCCTCGATTCCCCTCCTCCAACTGTCCGCATGTCAAAGTGTCCTTGAGCAAGACACTGAACCCCAACTTGCTCCCCGGGCTGCTGAACATAGCAGCCCACTGCTCCTATGTACCATACGATGGGTCAAATGCAAAGGAGACATTTTGTTGCCATTTCTAAAAAATTCTTGGAATGACTAAAATTGAATGTAATCTCATTAAACTGGGCTGACGTCAGTGATCAAGATCATCAAAGATCAAGACAAATTTATTGTCAGTTTTCATGAATGTACAGGACATACACAAAAACCGAAATGCCGTTTTCCTCAATCCATGGTGCAAGACAGCTATACATGTACGCAAAATAAATCAAAGTAAATCAAAAATAGATATGACTAAGAATACAAATTAAAAGAAGAGAATATGTACAAACAGTATAAACAGTATATAAGGGTAGGGAAAGTATGGTCCTACAATCAGAGCCCACGGACTCCACCAGCTTCTTTGCCTGTACCTCTCCAAGGCCCTCGGAGCAGAGGCTTAGTTTCGGGCGGGCCTGGACGGGCCTAGGCCTGCCTACTTCTCAGTCTTTCCCGTCCAATCAGAGGGCTTTCCTTCGTTTACTCGTTCAATAAATGTGACGCGCCGATGCATGGGTTTGTGAAAGTTTTCAGCGTTATCAAATGCCTTTAATCGTTTCGTCTTCAAATCTATGATTTTCAAAATCCAATAACCCCCCCCCCTCCCACTGGCTACCTTAGCCCCCCCAAAAGTCAGAACCTAGAGACACCCCTGCATATCTTATGTTCAATCAAATTGGCTTTGCCCACCTGTTTTTTTTCTGTACTGACCCATTTGAAAATTTCTGGCTATGCCACTGCCTGGGAGGCTAGAACCACTCCCTCTATTTTACTATTAACCTCATCAAGGCCTGTATCTCCACGGCGACTGAAAAGCAGACAGAGCAAACACAAAAGATAGGTCAAAAATAGCGTCATCCATTAAAACAGTGTAGAAAACTTGGATTATACAAGCCTCTCAGCAGTAGGAGTTGCAAAATACTGTATCTAGAATGTCATGTAATGACAATTTTCATCTATCTACATTGGCTCCATCTCTGTCTCTAACAGCTGTATTTCGCAAACAGAGGGATTTCAATAGTTTTGCTTGCCTCTGCATAGCACACTAAGAACTTAGATTAAAGTACCTTGTTTTTCATCTCTTGGGTGCGGAGTGCTGCCTCAAGTCTTCCTCCTTGACGGCATGTATTTTTCTTGCATTTTGTGTCCAAAATGCAGATCCTGTAAAAAAAAAAAAAAAGATAATTTATTTCATAATTACTGAGCATGGACCAGATGCTCATGCTCACTTAGTGACAAAAGGGGCAGTAGTGGTGCAGAGGTAGAGGAGTCAACTCGGAAGAGTCAGGAGGGTCGCTGGTTTGGGCAGAGTGCTCTCTGTCCGTACCGAAGTGTCCTTGAGCAAACATAAATGGCCTTTTTCCTCCTATCCACTGACCTAATGTTGTAGGTGTAACCAGTGAGAGACAATACATTTTGTGATCTGTGGATGCCTTTAGAAATACGAGGTGACAAATATGCCTCCTGATACAAATGAGACTGAGGATGTTTGGCTGGCAATCGCCATGCGAAGAGCTTTCAGCTGATGACATGTATGATGGTTTACTTTCTACAAAGTGCTTCAGACATAAAGTATTGAACAATAGCCTACCTCTGAGTCAACGATCTTGTTTCTGGCCATCAGTGATAAAATAGGTCTCTTCTCCAAAGGCGACCACACACACACGCACACACACGCATACACGCACACGCACGAGAATGTACTTTATTATGGTTGAAGGACCAGACATTAACAGAAGACAGCATACAATCTCTAGGACAGTGGTTGAATCCAAGCGTACCACCTCGCTACCTTTTAGATGTTCCATTCCTTTACTCAAATTCAAGGTCATTCAAACCACCCATCCAAGTAGTAGTGGTAGAAAATGTAGGCCTCAAAATAAGAGCAAAGTTCACATACTGACCTTTGAAACGCCTTTGTGGCCGAAGCTCTTGCTGCTACAGAGGCTGAGGCAGATGCTGTGGTGGCCGGGTAAAAGAAAGTCTAGTTGCCTGGGCTCCAGGTAGTTCCATACGATCTCCGCAAACCTCATAGTGGGCCTTGTCCACCAGCGCCATGGAACTGAAACGGCCATCTCTTTCCTCAGGGACAATCACCATATGTACATCATGTGTCGTCAGTCAGGTAGAGGGTATGCTTAACCACCTTTCCAAATAGAAATAGTGCAATCATGGAAAGTAATCAAAGTTAATCATGGAGCAATATTAATATTTAACAAATTATATTGATAGATTTGAGTCAACGTGTGCTGTCTAGGAAAAAGACTCAGATATTGGCCAAACCCAAAGTGTCACGGCAGATTTGGAGTTTGACCACCAGAAGCTCTATTCACCTTAGCCAATGCTGATGGTCTACCAGGAAAACCCCAAGAATGCAGAGTCAGGATACGAGTCAAGGGAGGTCCAAGGCTTTTACTCAAACAACATTCCAGACTCAGCAAGCATGCAGCACTGAAAACAGAGGTCTCTAAATACCCCAACTAATGAAGGCTAATAATTGAACACAGGTGAGAAACGTGAACACAAAATACAATCAGGTGAGTAGGAAGGACCAAATATGGGCGTTTTCAGGTTACTTCCTCTTGGTCCCCCTGGAAATGCTCTCTGTCGCCATCTGCTGGTCGGAACGCCTCGTGACACAAAGTTAAAGACCTAAAACTGAAACTGAAGTTCAATGATCCATTAGGTGGGGGGTTAAGAAGCATCACTTCCGGGGAACAGAATCCCCAGAGTAAAATGTAAAAATCTAAGTTGGCAATTTTGATTTTTAGTTTTTGTTGTTGTATATTTGAAATGAACATTCATTTAGATATTGGAAATAAAGGTCAACATCATTTTTTTTTGTTAGACTCCAGAAACGAATAATGAAATAAACTTTTGAAAGTGTTTGCGGCTTACATGCATTTAAAGTGTTTTATTTTAGGCATTTAAAAGATACAGTTTCAACACCACTACACAAAACATGTTTGACTAGGTATGTAAATCCAGTGGATACAAAGCCCAAAGTTTCATATGAATTGCTTTAAGTAATTAAAGGCTAGTAATTATAGGCTTCTACCATCATTTTTTTATTTTTTTTTTTAATAAAATAAAATTGGTGCCAATGTATCTGGCCTAAACCATTCGCATACAACGATAAAACAGAAAAAAAGCCACTCTTTCAGCTGGAATTTATTGTTGGTAATTTTGTGTAACTCCATCAAACACCTGCAGCCCCACACAGGCTCTAAACGAAAAAAGATCAGCAAATGGCAGCACACATTTCTAAACAAAGATTCTATAATCCATGTTCGCTTCATAACAGTGCAACAGAAACCCACTAATAATAAAGGTTATTGCGCTTCCTCTTCAATATCCCTAGCCAGAACTTCCTAGTACTATCAAAACCGTTCTAAAACAAGACACTTTGACACCATTGAACTGAAAGTTCCCCCCCCCCCCCCCGATCACCATTGGCATCGACCAGGGTTTCGGTGTGCAGAGTGAAGGGCAACGAGGGGAAAACCAGCCTAGACGAAACCAGGCTTCCACGACTTCCTGTTCGGATTTCTAAGTAGTTAGGGTTGAGCCACTAATAACACATGCGGTCAGTCCCATTCATAGACCTCTCTGAACTTTGGTCCAAGAAGAGACCCATTCCCAGCCTCCTAGGCAAACTCTGGGCATAACCCACAAAGAGAACATTACAAAGAAAAAAGAAAGAAATTCACAGGAGATGGGGTAGTGATTGCCACACATGCACGTTCCACTTGTTGTCAGTTCGAGTCCTCTTGAATGTCCAGTCTCCGTTTTAGCCCGACAGCCCCTTGGTTCCACTGGTCAACATGGGAGAACAAATATATTGGGGGAAAAATGGCTCTAGTAGTCAGGAACCCTTAAACCAACAAATACACTGCTCTAAAAAAATAAAGGGAACACATAAGTATTACAATGCAACTCCAAGTCAAGCACACTTCTGGGATAGCAACCTGTCCAGTTCACACTGATTGTGAATCAATTTCACCTGCTGTTGTGCAAATGGAACAGACAACAGGTGGAAATGACAATAGACAACCCCTATAAAAGGATGCAGGTGGTGACCACAGACCATTTCCCTGTCCTCATCCTTTCTGGCTGATTTTTGGTTACTTTTGCGTTTTGCCAGTGCCCTCACCACCTGTGCTCTTCACGGGTGAGAGCAGGTTCACACTGAGCACGAGTTACAACGTGAGTCTGGAGACGCCGTGGATGAAATGATAAGTGGTTAATCTAGCAATTTGAATGCTTGAAACTTGTTCTGGTGACTGTCTTACTGTATTAGCAGCAATTAAATATTTGACCTTCTGAAAAATGTACTTTGTAAGTCGCTTTGGATAAAAGCGT
Source organism: Urophycis tenuis (assembly GCA_036785325.1). Taxonomy (NCBI): domain Eukaryota; kingdom Metazoa; phylum Chordata; class Actinopteri; order Gadiformes; family Phycidae; genus Urophycis; species Urophycis tenuis. The sequence continues at coordinate 3,971,396 of JAXIVH010000029.1, read as the reverse complement.
CTGCTAAATGCCCTCAATGAAAATGTAAAAAAGACATTCAACTGGAATATTAAATTCATCGAGATCTAGGAAGTGTGGTTTTAAGTGTTTCCTTTATTTTCGAGCAGTGTAGCCTTCCCCCAAAAGAAGAAAAAACAAGTAGTCCAGATACAAGACAATTAATCAGCTATTGGAACATTGAATGAGGGATAAGAGCAGGCGGTCGAGAGACACTTCCAAACACGTTCCCCTTTGGACGGGTTGGAAAAACCCACTCGGGTAGAGGATGGGGGTAAAAGTCTGCTCATTCAGGGACGTGGCGGAGTTGGGACGACACATTGCCGTCAAAGAAACCAAACCAAAACAAAAAAAAGGTGTGTGGTAGGAGCTCCGTTTCCTCCTTTGATGCTGGCGGTCAAATCCATCAAGCTCCGCCCCCTCCAGCCGGGTTTCATATCTGGAAAGGTGAGGAGGGGTGGGGGGTTGTCTCTTTGGAGTGGGGAGGGGCGTGGACTGCAGAGGCAAAGGTTGAGGGGGGGGGGGGGGGGGTTGTGAAAATGTTGGTGTACAGGTTGGCATCTGGCTGCAATATAAGTCCACACACACATGGGCTAAGAGTTTAGAGCAAGAGGAAGAGGAAGGGTTCTTAAATGGGAGAAAGATTTCCCAGGCTCTGAATGTGTTGACTTTATTTCACGTTAAAATGAGTGGTGGTGGGTGTGTTGGATTTGGGGGGGGGGGGGTGAAGAGAGAGAGACAGACACAGAGACAGAGACAGAGAGGGGGGGGGGGAGGAGGGAGGCGAGAGGTGGATGAGCTCAGGCGCTGCCAAGCAGGCTCTGTAGGGCGTTCGTCTGGACCTCGTTCAGGGCAGACACACACTGCGTCCACAGGGCTCCTGATGTCTGGGGGGGGGGGGGAAGAAACAAGGTGTGTTAGACCAACCAAACCACTCTGGCACCCCAGTGGTGGAAACGAGCTCCCCGCCGATGGCAGGACGTAGCGGACTCACTCCCCATCAAGCGGAGGAGACTCAAGACTCTTCAGAGTTCACTTGAACCCTGCATAACATCCATCCTCTACCCCACCCTCATGCTCTTGTATGTTGTACAAGAGCATGAGAAAGTCACCAGAACAAGTTTCAAGCATTTCAATTGCTAGGTTAACCATTGCTAGTCTACAACATCTCTGGTCTAAGTTACAAAGAGCCATTAAAGTGCCAAAACGTACAACAAATAAGAGCATGAGGGTGGGATGTTATGCAGGGTTCAGGTGAATAAGTAGATCTCGAGTCTCTTCTGGAAGATGGGGCGTGACTCTGCAGTCCTGACATAGATGATGTTAGATGAGAACCACACACCTGGACCTGTCGCACCACGTTGGCCAGCCGCTGGCTGCAGGCGTCCTCACTCTTGATGGACTCGTTGGCCACCCCCTCGGCGATGATGAGAAAGATCTTGGGGAGGTTCGCGTTGTCGGGTCCGAGGACGATGGGATTGTTGCTGTTGCGAATGAATACAAAAAAATAAAGCCGATTCAATGCAAGTGCGCGTTTTAACAAGACTCATTAAAAAACACGCACACACATGCTTAATACATCGGAATGCATCACAAGCCCACCTCTCAATAAGGTCACACAGGAAGTCGAAGGTGTGCACCGCCTCCTCCTTGTCCTCGTTGAGTGGCAGCCAGGACAGCCAATGGGGCAGGATCTCCGGGACGTTGGCGCACTCCGGACGGAAGCGCATCACCTTGCCCACGGCGGAGATGCAGTTCTCTGTGGCGTTGATGTTCTCCTTGGAGCGGGACTCAGCCGCCTGGATGGCGCCCACCAGCAGGGCGATGGCCTCTGCACGCACACACACACACACATACAGAATGTAGCTCAAGTCTATCTGGCCATGCAACACATTTTCAACACACTTCGCTGTAATAACTTGAAACACACACGCATAATAACAAAAAAGAGAAATAGAAATATTTACGATATTCTTCATATTCTATATTGTAAGTATTTCCATTCCTATTTTATTTAACTTTATTTTATATTTATGGTTCTTGACTTTTGCAGTACTTGCTTTTTTTTACTTTTAATTTCTAATATTCTTGATGTCTGTTATGCACCAACATACCACAGCAAATTCTTTGTATGGGAAAACTACTTGGCAATAAATCGATTCTGATGCAATGGTTAATCTAGCCATTGAAATGCTTGAAACTTGTTCAGGTGACTTTCTTACTGTATTAGCAATGAAATGTTTCACCTTCTTCTGACAAATGTACTCTTTGTGAGTCGCTTTGGATAAAAGCGTCCGCTAAATGCCCCCAAATGTAAATGTAAATGAATGATTAATATGCGGCTACCCAGGCGCCCCGGGTCTACCGTGACCTTGCATGGCGGCCGTCGTCGTGGCGGCACCGGCACCCACTCACCCGTGCAGAAGGGCCTGTAGTTCTCGCCGCCGTACTGCGCCATGACCCCGACGCCATAGGCGCCCGCCTGCCGCACCTCGGGGCTGTTGTCGCACAGGGACTGCAGCATGGGCTGCAGGAACACCTCGGCGTACTTGAAGGAGGCGGGGCTGCAGTGCTCCACTATGTCGTCGAAGATGCACAGGCCCCACTGCCGGTCCGCCCAGGGGCGGGTGGGACACTGTGTGTGTGTGGGGGGGGGGGTGGAGAGAGGTCAGGGGTGGGGACCGACCATAAAATCAATTCATCTACTTTGTGATAAAACGATTGAATTTGAGTCACGTGTTACATAATATTCATGGCCCTGCAAGGCTTTGATCGGCAACAGTTATGCCGAAGAGCCCGTTCGTGCAGTTCGGCTCATTCAAGTTGATGCGTCCTGAGAGGTTACACATGAGGAAGGACCCCGGACTCACGATGAGCTGGACGATGAGCGGCATGAGCTGCTCGAACCAGAGCAGCACCGACTCGTTGTAGCTGCTGAACACCGAGTGCAGGATGTCCGACACCTTGGTGAGGATGTACACGTCATTCTCATCCTGGAAGACAAAGGGTGACAAAATAGCAAGGTATCATATATGTTATACACAACATTTTGTGGTAAGATGAGTATTGTTTGTTTACAAGTGGAATTAGAGCCTAACACAATTGATCATGATGGACCATCTCTTGGTGAGTTACAACGCACCCCAGGCACCCGTTCCAGTTTGTTTTATTTTTTTCTCATTAAATATTTTAACTTACTTTTTATTATTAATAATAATTTATTCATCTAACTATCTAATTAAAAAAAAAAACATTTCACCTTGAATGTGTGTGTGTGTGTGTGTGTGTAATGTCATCTCCCATCCTCAATCCTTAAGAAAATACTGTTCAGCAGTTTTGTATTGATAACCGATCTGGTATCTACCACTACTTGTAGTATGAATGAGATGTATTTAGAGTATTATATGTAGGTCACACCCCCCCATAAATCAACTCAATATGTGAAATTGAGGGGAAATTGATCACCTCGTCTTGCAGCGTTTCTTCCACCTGCTCGTCATAGTCTTCATCATGTCGTTTGGCTGTGATGAAGAATATAGAAGCATGTGTTAAATGTAGTGGCCCCGTACACACAATTCCAGGCAATTCATCAAGAACATTTGCGTGAGGTAGTAGTTTGACAGAAGTAAACTCATGGACTATAGAATAGAATCATTGGCTTTCTCCAATTTGTAATTTTGTGTGACTTTCACCTCGCAATTGTTAGTTTTTTTTTTACATTTAATGTTTCTGTCATTTCCCTTGTTAACCATTTTCCATTGCCAATTTTCCCAGAAAACGGCTGTATAAATAAAGTGGTGACTGGCCTTGTCTTAGCTCCTGGTTCTTGAAGTGCTCCTCCAGCTTCCCCTTCAGAATGCCCGCCAGCTCATCGAAGTGCTCTGTGTTCAGACAGCCGTCTCCCATCAGCTCCACGCACTACAGGAACATCAGTCAGTCGGTTAGCACAGGCTGATGGCAGGCAGAGCAGGGTAAGAATTCTAGTCTGCGAGTGGAGTGGCTATAGAACAAGCTAGGCGATATTGTGAACAAACACTAATAATTAAACACATCTCCCATCTGGGCTTGATGACGTAGCATCTTATCGTGTTAGCCATGGTGACGTTACTACTGTTGATACAAAACACACCATGTTGTCCGTTTATGAACTTAAACACGCATGTGGAAAAAGGTAGTTTGCCAACATGTGCTCATCAGTCATGCAGACTTCCAAGGCCACATGGATCAATGGCCATGCGGCAGTGCACAGAAACCCCATGTTAAACCTAGGAGTGCATTCAAGCTGCCACAAACAAAATGAATCCCCCGGGGGGCATTGGCGGGGGAGGGGACTCACCTTGGCGAAGGCGTGCATGATCTCCGACAGGACATCCGAGTCGGGCTCTGTGCCGATGGACTTGATGAGGGCGTCGCACATGAAGTGCCACATCTGGGTGAGATATTCGGGGCCACGCACCCGGGCACACTCCAGCAGGAGGGGCATGGACTCCGCTGCAGCCACGCGCACACGTGCAGGACCAAGGGTCAGGGGTCAAGGGTCACCACTCGTGATGTGTTTGCGAGGAGCAGAGGAGACGTGGAGCTCTATGACGCTATATAATAATAATGACTGGTCTACAAGTGGGTGGTCGTCAGCAGCATAGGGATGAAGCAACAACACTGCAACTAAAAAGGTGGATGACATGGGGGGGGGGGGGGTCAACAAGGGGTCAGAGGGTCAGAGGACAAAAAGGATATCATCGTGGAAATAGAACTTGAGGAGCGGCACCATCAGCTTCACCACCTGCTCTGTGTACTCCACAAAGCCCTCCTTCAGCTCCTTGGCATAGCACACCTGGGAGGGGAGAGGGGGGGCATGACCACACACAGCAGACACTCAAAACCAAGCTAGATCAACTCATACTCATCTTGATCCAGAAGACGGCATGTGCGTGTCCTCACCAGCATCTGGCAGGCCGTGGCCTTCTCCTCCAGGCCGGCAGTCTTGATGCCAAAGCTCTGCTGGTCGCCCAGGTTCACAAACTCCCAGCCGTCGTCCTCAGAGATGTTCTCCATGTCCTGAGCTGGTGGGGGGGGGGGGATGGAGAGGACACAGTGTGTTCAGCTGTCACACAGAGCCCGTGGTCTGGTCCTGGCCTAACTCCGTCACCTCCACCATGCAGCGGTCATTTCAACCGAGGACATTCAGTGGGTGGTGGTGGTGGAGGGGGGGGGGGGGGGTGGAACTTACTGTCGAGCAGAGCAACCTCAGGCTTGATGGAGGCGGTCTTCATCAGAGGGCCCATCACCACGGTCAGGTACTGCTGGAACTCCGTGCCCAAGATCTTGCACATGCGTGCCCACGCTGAGATCATGTAGGAGATCTAACACACACACACAGTTTTGTTTTGATGTGAGGATATTTGACCCACAAGGGGCATCTTGGACTACCATTATGCACGAGGGGCCGGGTGACCGACCTGGGGGTCGTCATCGTCCAGGTCATTGAAGTCCTTCTGGGTCTTCAGGAGCAGCTGCATCACGGCGGAGGCATCAGGCATGAACTATGAGAGAGAGAGAACAAAGGGGGTTAGGTCTCCATAGAAGATCCTGAACATGCCAGTGCACACCTGTTAAGATACATAGGAAGTTTAAAAAACGAAAAATGGTGCAGCAAGAGAAATACGTGTGGATCATTTGAACGGGGTGTAACAGGCCAAACAGGGAACAAGAGACCATAAGAGAGATCTTTTAGAAAATAACAATGTCTGAATTAGAAGCACGCCTCGACAGAGTACAGCTGAACTTGAGACGTATATATAACCATTAGTATATATAAACATTAGCCTCACAAACCGGCCATTAGACGTGTATGGGGATGTCTGGCGCTAACCTTCTCCTTGCCCACAGCCAAGCCGATGAGGCTGATGCACTCGATGGTCTTGCCACGGAGCAGCCGCAGTTCCTTCTGCACCGCGTTCTCAACGATGTGCTTCAGCGAGGGCATGAAGAGGTCGTAGTAGGGCACAAACTTCTCCTCTGCCGTGTCCGCCACAGAGGCGATGGAGGTCACCACCTGCTCCAGCACCAGCTTGGTGCCCTTCTGGATCAGCTGGAGAGAGAGAAAAAGAGAAAAAAAATAAAAAGAAAAAAAAATAAAAAGAAAAAAATAAAAAGAAAAAAAGAAAGATAAAAGAAACAAAGAAAGAAAGAGAAAGAAAGAAAGAGAAGGACAGACAGACACAGACCATGGTCATGAATAGATTGCCTATAATAACATAGATGAGACACGCGTGGATGGTGTGCAGCGCTGGAGTGGTCCCGAATCCCAACGAAAACAAAGACTCCAGGGCAGTGATACTCAAAGTGAGGTCTACAAGCGCCCCCCAGTGGTCCCCGAGGGGATGACCAAAAAAGTCACATTTATATCAGTGTTTCTCAAATCACCTTCTGGAACAGTAATTAATCTCATATAAATCAAAGTCAAGGTATTTGGTAGTAGCCTAATCCTAATAATAATATTATATTTGCTAGTAGCCTATTTATTAGAAATTAATTTGTAATGTACTGCAGACTTAATTTGTAATATACAAAATATAATGCTTTTGTAATATAGGCCGTTTAAAAAAGTTTTTTTAAGGTGGGAGTGGGAAATTGGCTCGCTGGTTAGGTGGCCCGTGATTTTCTTTTTTCATGATAAAGTGGTCCGTGGTGTGAAAAGGTTTGAGAACCCCTGATCTAGTGTCACTGCAAGTCTGTTTGCATTAAAAGTGCTGATAGACAGGTGAAATCGGATGGGGAGGGGAGGTTCAGGCATCTTGCGTAAGGAGGTCAGACCACCTGCTGCCATTTGGGATTCGAACCCAGAACCCTTAAGCCGGGAGTCAAACAGACCACACAACTAGACACCCCTGCCCTCCATGACTAAAAGGGTAAACAGTCAAACCGGTGGCTCGAGACATCCTCCCACCACGCCACTCACCTCCTGCAGCTTGGCCACCATGATGACTTGCAGGTGTTGCACCAGGTTCCCCAGGTAGGGCACCAGCAGGGACTTGGGGCAGTCCTCCGTGAAGTTGATGAGGGCGGCGGCGGCGTGCGCCTGCACCCGGGGGTTGCTCTGATCCTCCATGGTCTGCAGCAGGGCAGAGATCACCTGTTGGGAGAGGGGAGAGAGGGGTTAGGGTGAGACACCTCTGTTGGATCAAGCGTAATGTGACATGCTGTGTCCTGTGTACAGACTTGCTGCATCATTACGCCAAAGCATGTGCGTGTGTGTGTATATATTAGGGATGCACCGAATCCAGATTTTTAGGGTTCTGCCGAATACCGAATCCACTGGTTAAGATTCTGCCGAATCCGAACCCAAATACCGAATCCTACTCCATTAACACTAAACACATTAATGAAGTAAACAACGTCAACATCAGTGTATTTTTTTGTTTTATTTTATTTTTACTGGGAAAAAAATGCCACCACGAGACAAATTGGCATTGCAAATTGAACATGTAGCTCGACTACAATCGCCTTCTTTTATCTGAAAGAACTGCCAAACCACACTTTTTCTGTCCACTACTTCCATTTTCGCTTTCTCGCAGCTACAGCCACTGCATTCCAACGCGCCAATTTTTTGTAAACAGATAATTACGTCGACCAGCGTGGCACGCGCAGTGAAAGCGTAGGATTCGGGTTCGGTGGAAAAAAATGCGAAGGTTCGGCAGAACCCGAACCCCTAAAAAAAGCCCAATATTCGGCTGAATCCGAATACTGGATTCGGTGCAACCCTAGTATATATATATTTTTTTTAACTTCGTTATTTTTTATTTCTCTATCTATTTATTTAATTTATTTATCAATTATTTTTCACCTTGAATGTGATCATCTAACATTGTCAAACCTTAAGAAAATACTGTTCAGCAGTTTTGTATTGATAACCGATCTGGTATCTACCACTACTTGTAGTATGAATGAGATGTATGTAGAGTATTATATGTAGGTCACACCCCCTTTGTGTCCGTCATGGCCCCCTAGTAGAAGCTTTAGGCAGCTTCTTTGGGGACCAGGTCACATGCATGGACACTTCATTACTGTCTCTGTATCATAATTCATGTATGCGAATAAATCAAATCAAAAAGTGCATGATAGTGGGAGGTCTTCACTCGGGGCAGACCGCAGTAATATCACCTTACCTTACTGTGGAACTTCTTCTGAAAGGTGGGGGCAAAGTCCGTTGCCATCTGTCCTATGGCATTGCACGCAGCATAGCGCACTCTGGGATGCTAGGAGATAGAGAACAGCAGAGCGGGATACAATCAGTCCATTTGTGGGGTTCGACGTGTGGACAGTTGGAGGAGGAGGGGGGATCAAGAGGATCAAACCACCGGCCCTATAGGTTGGGCGACCCACTCTGTCCACCCGCTCTACCCACTGAGCTACTACCGGCCCTTATGTAAATGTAATGTAAATGCACGAGGTTCACGGTGTGCGTTAAAGAAGAGGTCTTACGGGGTCGGAGCAGAAGAGGAGGACGTAATCGACAATCTCACAGAGGATGGCCTCCATCTGCTGGTGGCAACCCTCGCCGATGGCAGACAGCGCCATAAGACCCGCGTGGCGATACTTCCAGTCCACTGGAGGGGGGCAGAGAACAACAACAGGGTTTAGTGCTCCAAGCTCAGGATGACAGGAGTCAGACACTAGAGTTCATGGAAACTAGGGACACAAGTCGTCCCTGGGGCATTTTGAGTTATTCACACATTATGAAAGTGTACTTTCTAAGCTTTCCAATGATGTGTAACACACAGAACACATGATAATATTTGGAGAAGTTGTGGCCATTTGAAAGTAGGCACACCACAAAAGCCAAAACTGAGAAAAAGCCTCCTAAAGATTTGCAGTTGTCACCTGTCTATGGGCACACCCAATTTCAAAAACAAAATGTATATTTTTAAAGAAACCAATACTGTTATCTGAAACATGGAGAGGCTTCTCTGTGATCTCAACTAACAGATTCAGCTAAAAAACAAAAATCACTCATTAAAAAAAAAAAAAAATTATTTGTTAATTTGCACAAATTTGTGTTGGCAAATTCTGTCCTTTGATTCCACACACACACAGACTTACGGTTCTGTAGCATCTGCATTATATGCATCTTAATCATTGGCAGCACGATCTTTCCTCCAAGGCCACAGGCAATCCTATCCAGGGCACTTTCCCCTGCCACGGCGTTACTAAAGAGAGGAGGGCGTGTTAGTCACTATCGCCTGTAGTTACCGCACGTCCGCCTGGGCAACAAGCGGCCCAAGGACATGTGATGGGGAGGGGGGGGGGGGGGGGAGGGGCATGTGTACCTGTCAAAGTCGTCTTCCTCCAGCTCATCTGTCATGGCCCACTCATCGTCTTCCTCCAGGTCCACCATCATGGACAACATCTGGGGCACTGGAGACACCAGAGCAGAGCATAACTGAGCGCGTGTCAAAAGCTGTCCTGTGTCTGGTGTAGTGTTGGACGATATACCGATACTAGAAAGGTATCATGATACCCTGATGCAAAAAACGATCCAATACCTACATTTTTTAGTATCGATACTTCTCTTAAAATAACGTTCTGTGTCTGTGCAGCGAGCCGCGCCAAGTCTGTCATTCTCTGGTCACACTCCTTGCACGGAGGGGCTAGTGGGCGTGCCTAAGTTGCTTTCCTCCTCAGCTCGCGCACTCAGCCATAGACATAATATATTCATAATAAAAATAATATATACATATTATGTCTATGCACTCAGCTACACGCAGCAGCAGTTGAACGTTAGCGAGCGAGAGAGAGGGAAAGAGTAGAGATAGCGTCAAGTTCGGAAGCTCCTGCCGACCGTCCCCGGCTTGTCAACAAAAAAGACGGGAGAAGCGAAATTTGGAACTATTTTGTTACCTCGCAGATAGTGCAGGGAAACCAACAGACACACTGAAGCCGATGTGTAAGACGTGCTACAGAGGAGTGCCGACGAAGGGAGGGAACACGTCTAACATGGCGAAGCACCATGCTGACAGACATCCCCCCATTTTCAAAGGATTCAAAGACCGATTTCGCCGGTTAGCGAATGTGACTGAAATCACCGTTAGCCCTACACGAACAGCCCCTTTCTTATCGAGTGTATGAAACAACCTTTTTCCCCAACACTTGTCAAGGTAGCAACTGTATCATTCTCGCCTTTATCATTCTCAACTGGTTAGCTTATGAAAGCGCATATATGCCATGACATTAGGCTACCAGAACTGATTGAATATTAAATAGCGTTTGCAAGTTATGCTTAAGTCAACGCTGGTAATGTTAACTTAAGCATTTGCAAACGCTATTTAATATTCAATCAGTTCTGGTAATGTGGCATATATGACGTTTTGTTAATAATTATTTCTAGGTGTAATAGGCTACCTGGATGCACTCAGTAGAGCCCATAGCGTACTACCAGAATGTAGAAATGCGGCCACGTCGCACGGGGGAGTTTTCTAATCTCAGAACTGTTTACCGGGCTCCATCAGATGGCGCTTAGCCCATTTGACACGGACGTAAAATGACGAACATGACCCCAGAATTGACATGCAAACTAGTAGGCCAGGCCTATTAAATTAAACACCGAGGCCTACTCTTTATACCTGGTGGAGTATAGTATAGTATCGTATAGTATCGAGTATCGAGGTTTTTATTGCAGGTATCGTATCGAAGTCAAAATTTTGGTATCGGAACAACACTAGTCTGGTGTTAAAGACTTTAACCCTGTATGGTCTATATTTTGTTCTACATTTAGGGCATTTATCAGACGCTTTTATCCAAAGCGACTTACAAAGAGTACATTTGTCAGAAGAAGGTGAAACATTTCATTGCTACTAATACAGTAAGAAAGTCGCCAGAACAAGTTTCAAGCATTTCAATTGCTTGAGATGTAGTTCAATATCCACTTACAGACGTGCACGCGTCCATTTTGTACTTTAACACTCAACACCCCATAAGAAACTCCTTAGTACCTGAACACATGGCATGGCAGCGTAGCCCTTTCTGCTTCAGGACCGCACCCTCTGTGTGTGTGTGTGTGTGTGTGTGTGTGTGTGTGTGTCTGTGTTCTTTACCACTCTGGGCCACGAGGGCCGTGTGCTTGCGGAGCATGGCAGCCGCCGTCTCCGACAACGTAACGATGACCTCCAGGGCCAGCTGCCGCTGCATGTTGTTCAGGGTGTTGTCGGCACACAGCTGGGAGATGGGAGAGGGGGATTAAGTGTCCTTTCGGGGATTTCTCAGAACACGTAAGATAGGGATTTGTCTTCCATGCGAGTTGTCGTCTCAAGTTTTCAAAACAAAAAAAAAAGATTGAGGCCAGGGTTGCGTGAAGATCGAGGATCCTTGATTGCCCATGTGAACAGGATGAAATTAAACAAAACAAAAAAACTTAACAAAACTAAAAGGGTAAAAAAGCTTCCAGACTCTCTCCGCTGCGTAGAGCGGCCTGACTTCTGGGATATTTGAACGGTGCTGGTTTTTGCGTGATGCAGGAGCGCGGGTAACGCCAAAATCTGCTCTGAACGCAGGAGATTAGGTGGGCTGCGGTTCACTTTGTGGCAAAAGGGGTCAGTCATGGGAAGGAACTTCAGATTCTTAGGCAGAGTACCTTTCACTGCAAAATGAGCCTTATGAGTCCTTAACTAATTTTTCAAGAAAGTGGTCACTGAGCATTTGCTCTAGAATGTGCCTTACAGCCCCCAACATGTGCGTGAGAATACTGAGCATATGTGCAATGCAGCCGCAGCATTAGGTAGACTGGGATCAGCACCCTGGGCTGCATGTGTGTGTCTGCTTCTAATAAAGAGACGAGGGCCATGTGATCCCTGACTCACCTTCAGGCTGAGCTGCAGCGTGGCCTCCAGGTTGGGTCTCAGGTACTTGGGGGCCGTGTCGGCGATCTCCACCAGGGACTTGAGCACAGAGTCGTCTCCCTGGTAACAAGACTCGTTCACCACCTGCCACGAAGACCGACAGACGGCACATGAAATACAGATAATCAATAATCGATGTGGGGGGGAAAAACAGAAAAAAGATGCCGTGGTTCACGAACAAACAAAATGCAGTCGACGTGATTCGTGCTGCCCTGCCTGCCTGACAAACCCGCCCCGCCCCCCCCCCCCCCCCCCAAAAAACACTACCTACAATTCCAAACGAGTGAAAAATGCAACTGGAAGAACCTGACTGGAAGAACTTCCCACAAGGACAGGGGCCGATGGGGGTGGAAGAGGCAAAGACTTTGACTGTGTGTGTATGCGTGCATGGGTGTGTGTGTGTGTGTGTGTGTGTGTGACCTGCAGAATGCCGGGCAGCAGGTCAGAGAAGTGCTTGAGCAGTGGTGTGTTGCCCTCGTTGGACAGCACGAAGGAGGCTGAAGCGCGGGCGGCCAGGGTCCGGATCTGAGGGAGCCAGAGGAAGACACCAGTGAGCCCCAGAGAGTCACCAACAGCACGCGAGAAGTGTGCGTAACATGCAGAACATCCATCCTCTTAAAAACAAAAACAAAACCCTACACTCATGCTCTTGTGTGTTGTACATCTTGGCACTTTAATCATTCGTTGTAACCTGGCAGCTTAATAGCTCTTTGTAACCTGGCACCTTAATCCCTCTAAGTCACTTGGCACTTAGTCAGAGATGTTGTACATGAGCAATGGTTAACATAGCGATTTAAAAGCTTGGAACTTGTTCTGGTTGACTTTCGTACTGTACTGTATTAGCAGCAATGAAATGTTTCACCTTCTTCTTACTTACATTCACCTAAATGTGAATGTAAATTCAATTTCAAATCCCTAGTTTTTGTGTACCTTACCTGAGGCTCCAACTCACCACAACCCCCTAGATTCAAACTCATGTGCACATACGGTTTTCCACCTCAAGACCAAACCTGATTGTATTGGCAATCGGTTAGTTTCAACGGTACAGAATGACACTGTTTGAAGGTTCAAGGTTCACCTGGAGGTTATCCTGGTCCTCCATGCACTGCACCAGCATGCGCTTGATCACCTCCATGTAGTGCTGCTGCTGGTTGCCAAAGATCCCAGGGAAGTTCCTGGAGATGTTTAGGGAAAGGCACCTCATCACCGTGGAGGATAACGCTCACCCCCGCAGCCGAAGTGTTTACACAATCACAATCGACCCAGAACGTATCGACCAATAAGTCGACCAGTCAACTAGGACTTTACAGCCCTAATGAATGCACCCATGGATCTTCAAGACTTCTAGTAGTGAACCTCAGGCAGGATTCAACTCAACCAAAACAGCTAGATGAAAAACAGTCAGTGAACATTGTGGATTCAGTGGCTGCCTTCTTAACAGCCTCAATTTGCCGACATGGTCAATAAAACACTTCTCAAGAGTCGAATCCACTCGGCCACTCACCAGAATATGTGGAGGGCCGATTCCCTCAGGCTAACATCCTGGGAGTTCACCGAGTCAAACAGGAACTTGAGCAGCTCGGGCCACTGGTTGATCCCGTCATCACCTTTCACAAAAGACAAACAAACCCAAGATTGAAGAAAGCCAAAACATCACATCTGTTGCTGCGCCGCCACAGATCCAGAAATGTCCCGACTCGGTCATAACACCGGTCGGACCGCAGAACGCCACGGGTTCGAGCCCCTTACCCACGAGGTTGCGGGACAGCTCGGCAGCGATGTCGCAGACCTTCCTGCGGATGTTGGCCGAGGTCTCCAGCTGGATGCTGGCGAGGAGCTCCGTCTTCACGGCGGTCTGCATCTCCAGCGTGAGCCCGGGGTAGATCTCTTCAAAGGCTGACGACAGCAGCCGACGTAGGAGTACCGCCGCCATCTGCTTCACCTGCGCGGAGACAGAAATGCCAGGGGGGGGGGGGGGGGGTTACTGGCAGGAGGCAAGAGCTGTGCTCCTTTTCACTGAAAGTGACAAGTAAATATCATATTGCTACTTTGGTGCCGCCTTAAAAATAAATCACACATCTCAAAAGCAGCTTATGCAGTTTAAATGTCTTTTTTTGTTTAGAAAGATGCAAGATATAGACGGCAGATGTCCACACTCTAGCGATGTGATGCTGTGAGCTGGAGGAGGCGGCCAGGCAGCACCACTCTTCCATAGAGCCATTGTCTGGTCAATATTCTATTGAAAACAAATGCTATACAAATATTCTCTAATTTCAGCAATTTTAGATGGTAACAGACTAACAGACTTCCGGGCTACATCTGGCTCATCAGCTCGCAGCTAGTAACGCCCCTTCACGCTCGCTGCACGGAACAAATCAAACAGTTGTGTTGACGCCGGAAACCTGTGTAGGCCTACCTTATTTCCCAACAGACAGAAAATGTAACCGGACTCTAAATGGGTATAAAGAATCACACTGACAATCCAAATCAATCACAGCACTGGCATCAACAGCATCCCTTGAATTTCTATCGCTAGTTAAGCTGCCTCATGACATACACAAGACTGCTCATTTGAAGATCTCCACGTCCTTATGAAGTGGATACAATTTCAACCCCGCCCCCCTATCCGCCCCCAATTACATGATTGTCCTTACCTGCAATGGCCACTCGCACACACAAAGCCACTTGACCCTACCATCTGATAATGGCACTTAAGAACAGATGCATGGGAGCGAGTCCATGTCCTACTTGTTCTGATACAATTGACGTAATAATCTGGTAACTCCGGTTTCATGTTATGCCACGACACCACCAGGTCACCCAGTTTTTTGGATTCCAATTATGCCCTAGTTAGGGGAAAATTACGAAGTACATTTTTCAACAATCGCCTAGGTACCGGTGGGAAATATGTGCAATACAGTGCTTAACTGTGCAACTATATAATATATTACAGCACAGAATTTTGGGCTAGCCCCAAGCTAGTCATATGGTTAATATCAGCATTGTGTGATCAGGACTGACAAACAAACCTCACTCTATCGTCCAGTAATATAAATATCAATGGGTCCTTTATAAAAAAAGATATTGAAAGAGGGGGAAAACAAAGGATTTGGACACTTTAAAAAAAAAAAAACTTTTTGCAGGCATCTTGAGCAGAGAACCTCTTCCACCAAACCCATTTAAGGCATCTAAAAATACCGGCCTTGGGGTAATCATAGGAAGCACCCGAGAAGTCACGGCCAGGAGAAAACGTGACCCACCGGGAGAATGCTGGGCGGACACCAGCACAGCTGCGTCCTTCCTCAGGCAGACTACACATGGCTTCAAATGTTTAGGTTACGATAAACCATTATCATCCCTTTGCAAGAGGAGCCCAGATCTACATTGAACACGTCAATGTGAGGGTAAAATGTTGCGCCTTTTCCCCCCAAAGTCATAAAGTTTACCTTATAGCTATAAAATTGTATAC
Source organism: Urophycis tenuis (assembly GCA_036785325.1). Lineage (NCBI taxonomy): Eukaryota > Metazoa > Chordata > Actinopteri > Gadiformes > Phycidae > Urophycis > Urophycis tenuis. The sequence continues at coordinate 3,956,036 of JAXIVH010000029.1, read as the reverse complement.
TAGCAATGGTTAACCTAGCAATTGAAATGCTTGAAACTTGTTCTGGTGACTTTCTTACTGTATTAGCAGCAATGTTTCACCTTCTTCTGACAAATGTACTCTTTGTAAGTCGTTTTGGATAAAAGCATCTGCTAAATGCCCCTAAATGTAAATACCAAAACCTTTCACTACTTTGCAATGCCCAAATCATTTTCTCATTAATTGAAGGGTTTTAATGGATTCCTGGATCTGCACATGAGCCATTCATACAGCTAGTGGTGGCAAATGTTTTGTCACGGCTAACTGATGAAATCAAGTTCCTCTAGGGTTTTGCCCTCCAATATCCTGTTTCACATGGAAAAAAGCATATGGAAGACTATGCCTGATAAACTGTGACTAGACATTTTAATTGTCTTTGTTAGAACACATGACTCATTTAGACGTCCCCTTAAAAAAAGTTATTTTTTCAAGACTACCGATGAGATTCACATTAACCACATTGACGTTACATACTAGCAATGGTTAACCTAGCAATTGAAATGCTTGAAACTTGTTCTGGTGACTTTCTTACTGTATTAGCAGCAATTAAATGTTTCATCTTTTATGACGAATGTACTCTTTGTAAGTCGCATCGGATAAAAGTGTCTGCTAAATGCCCTTAAATGTAAGTGTAACCATTTTCCTCATCATTGGGTGCCCCCGGGTTTATAAACAAACTTTTATATGAACCAGAGCCACAGAGGATGTGGACGTACCTCTTCTGTTGCGGAGGCATCTCTGATAGCCTGCAGCAAGAAGGTCACCTTGTTCTGGCCCGGAATACCATCGTATGTCTCCTGTGGACGCAGAGTAGACAGTAGTGTTAGGAACCACATGAAACTGGCAACATACAACTGTAGACAGACACGTGGGGCCAAGTGGTTAAATGACTCTCACACCTGCCTGGCCAATCATGTGTCTGGTGACCCAATGGAAAATTGTATATTAGTCTGTGTAATAAGACTTCATAATAGCAATGTTGACTGATGGCACCATAAGGGCATTGATTAACATGAATGGTATCTGGAGATCATGGCTAGCGGAGCCCATCTACTTTAACAGTGGATGGAGAGAGTTGCTTGTTGACATAGGGCTTGTGTTTTATCTGGAGCAACCGTGATTTAGTGATGCGATCCACGTTCGTTCGTGGCCCATTATCTCGCCAATTCGTAACCATCAGGCAAAGGGCTCTAATGGATAAAAACGTTTTCAAGCAAACAAATTGCTCAGTTGCAGTCTTGGGTCTTTTCCACGGTGATTCAGGTCGCATAATGCGCGTGTCTAAACTAAAGGCTGGATTCCAATGAGCTTAGCCATCGGGGCAGAAAGTCAACGGGATATATAAAAGAAAGTGCTGACCACAGGTCAGGGGTGGAGCTGATAAGTTTCACACACGTATCCAAAAGTCGGATGCTGATGAGGACGCCGGACAAGAATACTGTACACGGGATAAGGGGCTAATCGGGTAGTAAAAAGTGAAAAGGCCAGCTAGACTGTGGCCATACAAATCCTGTGAGTGACTAATCCAGTGTTCTGTGTAAGGGCTAACCGAGGCGAGGCTTTGCAATGACGTGTGTGAAATTGAGCCAGCGTCTGTGTAAAGTGGTTTTAATTTCAATAATCAATGAATACGATAATGTGATTTTGCTGGTCGTCAGGGCACAATCAACTTCCTAAACACGTGAAGGCCGTATCACGATCAACAGCTTGATCACCGTGCTTGCTCCCGATTGCTCCAAAAGACATTGATGTGGCGGCATTACGGCTAATACATCTATAAACTCATGTCCTGGGTTAAACCATGCTTACAGCTGGCCCGTTTGACGATCATTGTCGTGGACGTGTGCGGCGAGCTAAGAGACAAGAGAGCTGCTACATGGCTGTGCGCCTCTTGTCTCATGGGTTGTGAACGAGGTTGGTGGTACGCTAACAAGTCAGCTGGCTAGTTTCATTTCCACCACAAGATGGATCTCACTTCAATGACCCCACAGTGGCTGCGTGGTAGCATCATAAACTAGCACATGTTACGGTTAGGATGTTTGGGGCCTGGTCATGGGCTATGAGCCATCTACGCAACTGTGTGGATAAAGTTAGCGCTAGCTAGCGATACTTGGCGACTAGTTCTCGGTGTGTCGGCTTCGCACGTGGGCTGCCCGCCCTGACGCGGGCTAGTGCGCGCGCGGCTAGGCTGGTTAGCCACGGCGCGCTAAATCCGCTAGCCGGACCGGAAGGTTTCTCCACGCATCGCCCCGCCGTGTCAACCGTGTTTCATTTTTGGTTTACGTTCGAGTCTTACCTCTGACTGTTTCCTGGTGTTGTTGTCAGGGCTCATCAGGTTGCCCAGCAAGAGGTAGAATTGCTGCTGTTCCGCCATTGCAGTGAGATCCAGAAAAAGAACAACCCAGAGGAAGAGCGTTGAGACGAGCCCGGCAGACGTCGCTTTTTCAGACCCCTAGTTCCAGAGGCAAAAGTACGAGGTTACGTGATTGGCTTAAGTCACGGCGACGATCGTGCTGCGATTGGTCCGTTGACCTGCAGCAAAACAGCTGGATTGGCTAATAAAGTTGCTGTGTTTCTATTGGATGGGATCTTAATAGGAACGTGCATGCCGTGATGCTATTGGCTGGTAGGAGGTCTCGCGGAGACGCGCGAAACAAACACGTTGAAATGTGTAACTGTAATAATATTACGATGGAAACGATTGCATAAATCCTGTGGCGATAGATCCGACCCACGTTCATCTATTTTATATTTCACTACGTATTCACGGGGTTTGTACATGTGTTTAAGATGTGGACACTTAAATATATTACAAACTCCGTCGTACTTTTTGACTGAGCGCAAATCATTGTGCATACAAACATACAAACAAAAGGCCTGGTGGTAACTTGTTCTCTACCACTTACCCTCGACGTGCCGTTAAATGTAATTTTCCATTGTGGGGTTGTAATGAACTACATCAAAATAAGCGCTTCTGGAACAGATCCAAACTCATACAGACTGTTCCCAAAATCAGACTTTGTTACGACTTTGTCAATCAGGCCCCTCAAATCGAAACCGACAGCTTCATTATCATATCTGTAAAGATAAAGGGTTCATTTCCATGACAATGTGGATGCTGCTGTGTGATCCGTCTCCACCCGGACACAAACACTCCTCTAAACACACTAAAATCTCGGTCGTCGCGTAGATTTATGTCGAATTACCCCCCCCCCCCCACACACACACACACACATATACATGCCCAGCAAAAAATAATAAGTGCTGCTATGTATCTTATCTGTGTGGTTAGGAATTTATTTATTTATTCAAATGCAGTCTGTCACCCATTAATCAATTCAGTCCAATGCGCATTTACGCATCCGTTTTCAGCACCACGGATCGCAAGCGGCAGGTTTAGAGAGCAATAATAGCCTTTCTGACAAACGCAATTTCACTCATTCTGTTCACTTCATTCACTATATAATTCAACATCACGTGAACATACCAGGTAAACTTAAAACTGTTAAAGTCCAAATGTAAAGAGGAGAGGGAGAGAGAAATAATATTTCCCTTAAACAGATTTATAAGAAGTTCGGGTGATGTATCCTACCTTTAGATGAACTTGCAAATCGTGCTAATAACAATAAGGACCCTGCTCTGACCTCCGCCGTGACGTGGGGGGGGGGGGGGGGGGGGGGGGGGGCTGGGAGATACCACATTTCAGGGGATACAGGTGTGTTGGGAAAGATAATGCCTAAAGAAATCGACTGTGTTGTTCTGATTTTCATTTGTAGTTCATTTATATGAAGATATTTATATGAAGAATTTATATGAAGAAGAAGAATTACTCATTTGTATTAAATAATAGAGTAATCAATACAAATTGACACAGAGAAATTCCATAGATTTATATATATATATATATAAAAAAAAAAAAAAAACATTTACATTTTTCCCTGGAGCCAAGGTGTGGCAGCTGCCATACCTTGCCATGCCCCATTGACGCCCTGACTATTTGAGCAATGGGCTGAAGTGATCGGCTACTGCAAATGGCACATTGTGTTCCACCATTGACACTGCTACCTTTACCTCAGCTCTCCTTGTCTGCAACAGAAATTTGGTAATTAAAAAGCAAATCATTTAACATTAATAAAACATTAAGTGTTTTTTGATTGAATGAATGTCTTAGCAGCAGACTCAAGGTCCATATAGAAAAACACTTACATACAAAAATAATCAAATAAGAACAGTTCAAATGAACATTAGATTAGACAAGATATTTGTTTAAATTATTTATGCTGATATAACCTACAAGTGCAATTCAGCTACTAGCAGTGTCCATAACACTGGTAGTAGCTGAATAGCATGTAGTACCTTGACTTCCTGAGCTGTCAGTGGCTGGGCCATAATATGGTGCAATGCTGGCTGTTGACTGTACTGCCTGTTCTTGGTACAATGCGCTTTGCTTTTTATATGCCTTGTGACATCTGCCTTTCCTTGATGGGCACAGCTATTCTCGTGTCTGCATAGAGAGCACCAAAAGTAGGAGGTGGTTGTGCCTAGTGATGAAGGGCCATTCTGCTGTCCACTCCCTTTTAAAAGTGCACCTGCTGGCTGCTCCACTCTTGGCCCTCTGCTTCTTCCCTGTGTCTACTCTCATCTCCACTGTTTTCTCTGCTGGCTCTTGTGTCTCATTCTCTGTCTCTGTGTTCTCAATTTGTATCTCTTCTACAGCTTTGTCCTCACTGTCCTCAATCTCTTCTGATCGCTCTTGATCTCCTGTGCCCTCTGCACTCACATTTTCAGGGGGTGCATAAGGGGGGGGGGGGGGGGGGGCTGTCACTGGCACTGCCAAGAATGACAGCAGATCTCTCTGCTGTCTCTTCCTCTTACCTAGCATCTTTCAAAAGATAAATACATGTTACTGTTTGATTGAATACTGTCTTACAATGGTTCTCAAAGTGCATTCCAGGGACTCTGTGGGTTCCTTTAGGGTGGTCTTAATGGACACTTACAAGGTCTGTAACTCTGACAGTGTACAAATGGAACCAAATGGACCTCAATGGGTCCATTTGGTTCCATTTGTACACTGTCAAGGGTTAAGGAAAGACCTTGAAATTTAGAATTTTGAGAAACACTGCTTTAGGGGGGGTCTGAATTTATATTCACAAGTCTGTGACTCTCTCAGACAGACACACACACACACACACACACACACACACACACACACACACACACACACACACACACACACACACACACACACACACACACACACACACACGTTAGAGTCTCGTTTTCAAGTGTGAACTGGCTAAGATCTGATAGACTAAATGATAAACTTATAGCAGCCTTAAAACAGTACATATTAACTAGGAAACTTAAGAGAAACAGCAAATATACAGTGAACAAAATAGGGTAGTTTTGGACAAATGTGCAAAAGCACATTTGTCCAAACTAAGAGCTGTAGTATGATCAACAGGAGACCATTGATGTGTGATGTGATTTTAGTGACACTACACAGAATAAGAGTGAAGCTATTGAATATTTCCCCAAAATTAGAGAATAGCCTTCTTTCTCAAAATAAGAGTTGTAGTATAACCAACAGGGTGACACTACACTGAATAAGAATAAAGTTGTTGAATACTGTTCCCCAAATTTTGCAAAAGCACATTTGTCCAAACTTAGAGTTGTAGTAGGATCAACAGGAGACATTGATGTGTGAAGTGATTTCGGTGCGACTACAATGAATAAGAGTCAAGTTATTATATTTCTGTAGTATCACTTGCCCTGCGCACTCGTCTCACAGCCGGCGGTACTTAGAGACCAATGTTAATTGTCCAGCTCGGAGGACGGCTCGTTTTGATGAAAACACAGTTGTAGCTCGTTGTCTACCTTACTACGGTGGGAAAGAGGCGTCGTTTGTGTTACGACAACGTTTCGCTTATGAGTTATTGATCCGGGAAGTTATAATATGTGAATATGTTTCTAACTTTACCGAACTTACTTACCAACTGTCCGTCTTCAAGCAAGCTGGAAAACGTCGAGTGGGTTTTAAATGTAGGCGCTGTTGTGCGTGAAAGATAGTTAGAGACGCCAAGACCCGCCTCACGTTGCTTCTGATTGGTTTATATTGCGTGGTGTCTTCCGTGGTTGGTTAGATTTTGGCACAGAGGACTGATGGATTAGTCCGGGATTGGTTATCTCGTTCAGTCAAGCATGGTTTTGGTACTCGCGGCTAGAGTACTATAGAGAGACTCTCTACTCTCTCTCTACTCTACTCTACTCTCTCTATAGTACTCTACTCGCGGCTACCAAAGTTTATTATCATAAAAAAATAAATATAGAGTATTGAATGGGGAAATATAAGCGTGAGAAATGTCAAGTGTGGCGTGTGGTTTGAGAAAGGGTCAAATTGCGTGACTGTCACACTCAAAGCGTGACGCTTGGCAGCTCTGCGAGAGTGCTGACACACTCCAGCCACAAGAGGCTGAACATTGTCATGCATGAGAAGGATCCCAGGGCCCACTGCACCAGCATATGGTCTGACAATGAGTCTGAGGATCTCAGCCCAGTACCTAATGGCAGTCATGGTGGTACCTCTGGCTAGCACATGGAGGTCTGTACGGCCCTCCAAGGATATGCCCCCTCAGACCATCACTGCCCACCCCCAAACCGGTCATGCTGTAGGATGTTGCAGGCAGCAGAACGTTCTCCACGGCGTCTTCAGACTCTGTCACATCTGTCACACATGCTCAGTGTGAACCTGCTCTCATCCGTGAAGAGCACAGGGTGCCAATGGCGAATCTACCAATCCAGGTGTTCTGTGGCAAATGCCAATCGGGCTGCACGCTGTCGGGCTGTGAGCACAGGCCCCACTTGTGGACGTCAGGCCCTCATACCACCCTCATAGAGTCTGTTTCTCACAGTTTGAGCAAAAACATGCACATTAGTGGCCTGCTGGAGGTCTTTTTGTACAGCTCTGGCAGTGCTCCTCCTGTTCCTCCTTGCACAAAGGACCAGATAGTGGTCCTGCTGCTGGGTTGTCATCCTACGGCCCCCTCCACCTCTCCTGATGTACTGGCCTGTCTCCTGGTATCTCCTATATGCTCTTGACACTGTGCTGGAAGACACAGCAAACCTTCTTGCCACAGCGCGCATTGCACTACCTGAGGAACTTCTAGTCTAGGGCGGCATATCCTCGGAGGGCCGCACAGACCTCCATGTGCTAGCCAGAGGTACCATGACTGCCATTAAGTACCAGGATGAGATCCTATATATATATCCATACACCTTTTACTTTGCATAGCTTTCTTCATGCAAAATAATTTGTAAAAAAAAAAAAACACACACGCATTGCATGCAGTCTCTTTCTTTACCAGTAGATGTCGCTCTTTAATTAAGAACGACAGGGCCCTTCAACGCCTACTACAGAAAACATTACCCATCAATTCATGTATGTGTTGTTTTTGCTATGAAGCAGCAACTTTGGCAGGAAAACACTCAAAGTACCAACACAACCCTTAACTTTCTGGGATTGGCATTGTTGTGCTGTACAGTGGAATACAGCAGGGTATGGCAGGCTCACATCTGTGTGTGTGTGTTTGTGTGTGTGTGTGTGTGTGTGTGTGTGTGTGTGTGTGTGTGTGTGTGTGTGTGTGTGTGTGTGTGTGTGTGTGTGTGTGTGTGTGTGTGCAGCGCGTGCACGCAATACCTTGCTGCGACACCTCAGAGTGAACTCCCTGTACCAGGATCCAAACACCATCACCACCCACTGCACACCACCTCTGCCTACCACCACCACCTCCACCCCTGCACTCCACCTCTGCCTACCACCACCACCACCACGCTGGCACTGCTACAGGCGGACACAACCAGACTGACAGACGGGGTTAGCTATGGCCTGCACTCCAGACCGCGCACTTGAAGAGCACAACATTCCTGTTCTTTTTCTCTTCCTCTTTCTACCTCTCTCTACCGCTCTGTTGGCTTGCCCCCCGTCTCTCTCTTTCTTTCTTTCTTTCTTTCTTTCTTTCTTTCTCTTTCTCTCTCTTTCTTTCTTTCTTTCTTCTTTCTTTCTTTCTTTCTTTCTTTCTTTCTTTCTCTCTCTCTCTCTCTCTCTCTCTCTCTCTCTCTCTCTCCTCTCTCTCTCTCTCTCTCTCTCTCTCTCTGTGGGGAGATAAGAGTGGACAAGAGTGGATACAAAGAACCAGGCAGACATATAAAGAGCTGTTTCTAATAGGGACTAAGTGCTGCAGAGGTCTAGTTAATTTGGACAAAAACACACACAACAAGGATGAATGCACTCCATGGCAGTACACATTCTGTATTATATAGCCCATAATGTATCCACTTTTTTTTTTTGCAAGCCCTACCATGGTGTGTGGAGTTCCCAGCATAGGAAATGTAACAGACGATTCTAGAAAAGCAGACTATTGTTTGACCT
>JAXIVH010000029.1:3932590-3942590 GCA_036785325.1 Urophycis tenuis | reverse complement strand
ATTGGGTCCGGTCTCAGTTCTGTGTTGAGGGCAGACCCAGAAATTTGAACGGGTGAACGGGCATACTCAGTGCGATGAACACGCAAGGGCGGTGGATTACAAAACAAAACCCAGTTGGAAATGGTCCCAATCCCGCCCCCCCAGAACCCTCTGAACTGAAAGCACTTTCTCAGCGCTAAACAAAGCATGGCGCTAGATTACGACCGTTAAATGATTCTGGTGCACCAACTCGCACACCAAAGGGGACAATTAGATGATGTCATTGGATTTAGAGTGCGTGAAATCCAACGAGTTGCCTGTGAAAACATAGCAGATGAAGGGCTGGATCACATATATATGTTTAACACTTTATGCATTCATTCATTTGAATCTCGATTTCATTTACCAGCCATACAACTGTTTGGGTGTGAAAGGATGAAAGGAATTGTAACTTTATTTATAATGTAAGTGAAAAAATAGCTGTGGTGATAAAAGTAAATATGAGATACTTTTTTGGTTGGCCGTAACCCCAATGAGGGGCTCAGTTGATTTTGAGTTATTTTACACACGGAAAAACATGTAGCCCAAACCTCCTTTTAAGATTAATTCATTCAATTGTCAATTTTGCATTTCATAACATTTTTGAGTTTCATATAATTAGCCGTTGTATTAATAGACACTAGAAAGGCACACAAACACACACACGCACACACTTTATTTTCTGGTAATGACATAATCATATGCATATGAAAAAAAATCCCATTACTTAAAGCTCGTTTGAGGAGATTATTCTATTTAGCTCCGATTGTAACACCTATAGATATTCATCAGCAAAAAGAAGCGAGATGTTTGATTTGGATTCAGAATGATTGCAAGGGGTTTACATTCCTTTGAAAAAATCGGATTCAATAGTTGAAAGTATACAATTGACTGCATTGCCTACATGCACATAATCCACATGAATAGCATGAGATGGCATTGTGATAGAATCACCAAATCCAACAACCTCATAATTTTCCCACCACACCAGTAAGTCCCAATCTCCCTCCTCTGTAAAACAAGTGTGTGCAGGATGGGGGGAAAGTGAAAAAGTACCTCCAAAACTAAACTCATTGGGCCTTTGAGGTGTTGGATTGGTATGAGATCTGAAAGAATCCCTGCCTTGGCATACCGTGGGTCCGGTATGGCAGCAGGAATGTCAGTGCTTGATGTCAGGGCCAAGTGCTGACAGGGCAGGAATGACTTTAGATACAAGAGAAGGGGGCCTCTAATAAAAGTTCTATGTATTGTACTGTTTCACTTATTGCTCAACTTGTCAGGGCAACGGCATTACTGAGGTCAAAGGTTGGATTCCAGCTACAATTGGGGATGGTTGTGGCTTAGTTCCTATACACGGTAACACATGTTTGAGGCAAAAGGGCTTCCAACATCCCAGGCTTCAGGACAAACAGCACCAAAAAGCCAACGAAAGACGAATGGCGATGGCCTGTCTGTCGGGCTGTGCAACAACTCTCACGGGACGGAGAGCTATTTGTCTCCTGCGCATCCCTGGGTGCGTGGCAGGCCACACCTTGTTGCGCTCCCGTCTCTTCCTTTTTTTGCTGGACATGTGATTTATTGCCACCATTAATTTGGCACCACATGGAGTCAAGCCGGAGAGAGGTCACCTTCCTACCTGTGGGGCCCCCCCCCGCCCCCCACCCACCATCCCTATCGACTCTCTTCACCTTCGCCGAAACTCGTTACGATCACCAGCGCCTGGGGTCCAAGTGTTCAGCGCCCCAGTGCCCGACAGTTCAGCTTCACTGTCATCATTTACATCTACATTGAGGGCATTCAGCAGACACTTTTACCCAAAGCAACTTACAAAGAGTACATTTGTCTGAAGAAGGTGAAACATTTAACTGCTGGTAATACAGTAAGAAAGTCACCAGAACAAGTTTCACACATTTATTATTATTAATTGCTAGGTTAACCATTGTTAGTATACAACATCTCTGGCTAAGTGCCATGTTACAAAGAGCGATCACAGTGCCAAATTACAAAGAGCGATTAAAGTGCCAATTCACAAAGAGCGATTAAAGTGCCAAGACGTACAACAAATAAGAGCATGAGGGTAGGGTTATGCAGGGTTCAGATGAACTCTGAACAAGTGGGTCTTGAGTCTCTCCCGGAAGATGGGGAGTGACTCTGCAGTCCTGACATTGGCAGGGAGCTCGTTCCACCACTGTGGTACCAGTTATCATGCTGAGGTACCAGTTATCATGCTGCCGATGGCCCCGCCTATAGCTGTCCAGGCAACCTCATCACTCGCTGCTTCTTTTTCTATATTTATTTCCCACAGCCTCGACGCGTGGGGGGGGGGGGACCACATTCAATTGTTTGGACAGGTGAGCTAATGTTTGTCTGAGCTAATGGGCGGCCGCTGTTGACTTTGTCCCTGCGCACGCGATTCGCTTTACACGCTGACGGCGTCCGGGCCTGTTAGCATGCCGCTGTGTGTAGCGTGTCTGTTGTCCTTTTTTATCAAAGGCATGGGGATGATGCAGACTTTGTGTTGGACCGGACATCATTACAGCAGTATGTGTCGACATGAACATGGTCCACACCGTGTCTTTACCAATGAAGGTAATGGGAAAGAGGGGTGGAGGACCTTTCCAATGGGCAGTAATAGGGATCTTCTATTTCAGTTGACCTATGTAACACAAGGGCACTCATTTTAATCATTTAATCATTTTAAAGGATGCGTAAACCTTTCTAATCTGTTTTACGTATCTGGAAAGCTATATCAACAGCCTGTTCAAATATTGTTTCAAGCAGCTGTTACTGATACTCAGGCAAGCGGCAGGTAGCGAAAGACAGAACACCGTAACACCATACACGGGGAAGCGCAGTTGCCGCCACAGCACGATGGTGTAAAAACCAACAGGGGTAGAACACAAGTAGAACGTGCACAACTATTCTGCGTGGCGTTTGCACGTTCTGACCACGTGTTTACGTATCAGTCTGGGGTACTCTGGTTTCCTCTGGCCTTCCAGGTCGCTGTTGTGTTAGAATGCTTCGAGAGAACTTACAGCAAGGGTGTAGGTTTGGTCTGAGCTTTGGTGGGGTCACTACCCAGGCTGTGGTGGGGTCACAGGCTGTGGTGGGGACACTACCCATGCTGTGGTGGGGACACTACCCAGGCTTTGGTGGGGTCACTACCCAGACTGTGGTGGGGTCACTACCCAGGCTGTGGTGGGGTCACTACCCAGGCTGTGGTGGGGACACTACCCAGACTGTGGTGGGGTCACTACCCAGGCTGTGGTGGGGTCACTACCCAGACTGTGGTGGGGTCACTACCCAGACTGTGGTGGGGTCACTACCCAGGCTGTGGTGGGGTCACTACCCAGGCTGTGGTGGGGTCACTACCCAGGCTGTGGTGGGGTCACTACCCAGGCTGTGGTGGGGTCACTACCCAGGCTGTGGTGGGGTCACTACCCAGGCTGTGGTGGGATCACTACCCAGGCTGTGGTGGGGTCACTACCCAGGCTGTGGTGGGGACACTACCCAGGCTGTGGTGGGGACACTACCCAGGCTGTGGTGGGGTCACTACCCAGGCTGTGGTGGGGTCACTACCCAGACTGTGGTGGGGTCACTACCCAGGCTGTGGTGGGGTCACTACCCAGGCTGTGGTGGGGTCACTACCCAGGCTGTGGTGGGGTCACTACCCAGGCTGTGGTGGGGTCACTACCCAGACTGTGGTGGGGACACTACCCAGGCTGTGGTGGGGTCACTACCCAGACTGTGGTGGGATCACTACCCAGGCTGTGGTGGGGTCACTACCCAGGCTGTGGTGGGGTCACTACCCAGGCTGTGGTGGGGACACTACCCAGACTGTGGTGGGGTCACTACCCAGGCTGTGGTGGGGTCACTACCCAGGCTGTGGTCAGGACACTACCCAGACCCCCCCCCCCCAAATATTTTTTAATGAAATAACGTATGATGCACACCTGACTTTAACTTTGTTTGATGCGTTATCTGCTGATGTGATGCATACGCAGTCAAACATTTAGTATAGCACCATTCCAATTTGACACTTTGTTTTATGAAACAGCCTCTGATGTCGTCCACCTTTCTTTTCTTGCCTGACATCTTCGACTCGACCAAGTGAAGAGAGCCAACAGCTTTGAATCGACAGCATACAGAATGCTAAGCCAATCAAAAAACAGATCTGTCTCAGACATACTTTGGGAGGCAAAGTGGGAAATTAACCCGTTGTGTACCTGAATATTGGTTGGGACATTTCAGTCGTCATTTGACATTGATGGGTACATGTCCTTAGGACCCCACGCAAATCTACGCCCTACCCTGTGTAAATAAAGGCTCAACATGAAGTTGCACGTGCAGAAGCTATCTGCATGTGATGGTGAAACCTTCTGAGGGTGATAGGAGCATTGGAGAGATCTGTGTTGGGGATGTTTGTGGAAGTTTGTCCTGTGATGAATTCCCCTAGTCACGGCCAGGGGAACACATCAATCTGCCCTGGGGTGGAGAAGATGTAATACCCACACCTGTCTGCTGTTGATACAGGAACGTCTGTAGGCAAGATATGTGTGGCTGGGCGTGAAGCTCCTGAACTGGGAGATGTTTTTTGTGTTTCTTTTCGTATTCCTTCCTGTGCCCGATAGACACTTTAGCAAGTCACGGTTGCAGGCATGCTCATAAATATTTTAATCTGTATTTAGAAATCAGCGTGTAGTATTTACATGTTTTTGACTACAGGAATTAGTATTATTACCCAAAGGGATTGCAACTACCCCCCTTATAATATACAGTAAAGGTGTCAGGTCATGGGAGAGAGAAAGGTTGTCACCCGTTCTCCTGGCTGGGGAGCACAATGGTAGTCATTTGCATGCTTTTAAAGGAACCAATACTGTTATCTGAAACATGGAGTGGCTTCTCCGTGATCTCGACTAACAGTTTCTGCAAAAAAAAAGAAAATCACTCATTTAAAAAAAAAAAAACACTTCTTTGTTAATTTGCGCGAATGTTGTGTTTGCGACTTGTGTCCTTGGATTCCATGACCCGACACATTTGTGTGTGCATTCATGCACACACACACACGCCTGTGGGACCACAGTTTTCTTTTTTTTAAGTCCATCACACGCTTCACTTTCAGTATTTCATTCTTGTGTGACAGCGACTGATGATGGATTGAAAGGGTCTGTATAGGTGGGAAATCAAATCAATAAGAATCAATATGAGTTAATTTGCGTTGGAGCGTGTGGTGACAATGTTGCTGCGAGTGTGTGTCTGTGACTCTAGACTGTGGATCATTACTCATATAAGAGTATGAGTGAAACTTCAATTCAAGCAGCTTCTTCTTGTTGCTTGTTCTTGTGGCTCCTGACTTTGTTCCCCTCCCTTAGGCAGGGAGGAGACAGATAGAGTGCAGTGTAATGTCAGCTACGGTCAACAAACACCCTCTGTCTTTTCAGACAGCTAACTGTTGCTAATCTTAACCACAACGGCGAAAGAATACCAGCAGCATGTTGTTGTAATTACCGTCTCAAGCTTCTTGCAGCTACTTCAAAAACTAGATGTAGCGCTGGTTTCCCGAGCTTCACATCCCCTCCTCCGCCAAGAAGGCCCGGGAAGGCCTCCCTCATCAATCACAGTCAGGGTTGTTTATGTCATGTTACACTGAGAGGCGCTGCCAAAGAGTTTTTAATCAAGAGTTACAGTGCAGTGTCTTTAATCAGGCAGCATACATGGTACACTAATGTGTGGGCTAATGATATTGACCTTTTGATGTTATTAGCTATTAGCTAGCTTTAATCGACCATAGGCAACGTAGTGGGTGGACGAGTGGCGTTGGAAGTGTAGCTTAATGATGCCAGAGTCTGGGTAGGCCTAATAGCGCTGTCCTACCGTGGGCACCTGTCCAGTCAATTATCTAAGGGCGCCTTCCTGAAACTGGATCTATTTGACTTGATTCAGTTGCAGATTGGATGTGTTAATGTACACCTTCACATTCATTTTGTAAACTTGTCAACTATAAATCGAGACTTGTCTTTAGGTGTGACCCGCTGGTCAGCTTCATGTTAGAGTTGGCATGCGCAAGGCTAGCATGATGTGCTGCTGGCATGCTACTTGACATCGCCTAGAGATGTTGCATCATCTGGAGCTGTTACACCTTGTGTCTCAGCCTGGAGTAAAATTAAGAATATGTCAACCATGTAAACTAAATATTGATCACTGTGCCAATGCACACAACCCCCCCCCCCCCCCACACACACACACACACAGACACAGCTGTAGCATCGGGCAGCTAACTGCATCTGGTTGAGGAATGTTTGTGCGTGTGTTCGTTAACGTGTGTGTGTGTGTGTACGGTAGAGCCTGATTTCTGCGTTAATATTCCGGACTATCATTTTATTTTTCAAAACCAACATGAAATGGAGCATGGAATATCATTCAGGGCGTATCTTAGCTTCTTAAATACATCTCCAAATAAACAAAATGAATGCAGTGATCATGACATACCAGCTAGCCAGTGGTTTACAAGATTTAAATGAGTAGTTATTGAAAATATATGTAGTATTATAATATCATTTAGTGGTTAAAATCAGGCGGCATGGTGGTGCAGTGGTTAGCACTGTCGCCTCACAGCAAGAGGGTTCTGGGTTCGAATCCACCTGGGACCCGGGACCTTTCTGTGTGGAGTTTGCATGTTCTCCCCGTGCTTGCGTGGGTTCTCTCCGGGTACTCCGGCTTCCTCCCACAGACCAGAAACATGCAGGTTGGGGATTAGGTTAATTGGTATCTCTAAATTGACCATAGGTGTGGTGTGTATGTGAGTGTGAATGGTTGTTCGTCTATATATGTTAGCCCTGTGATAGGCTGGCGACCTGTCCAGGGTGTACCCCGCCTCTCGCCCGTTGTAGCTGGGATTGGCTCCAGCGACCCTCGTAGAGGATAAGCGGTTTCGATAATGGATGGATGGTTAAAAACACATATTAAACATTTTTGAGAAGCAGCTGTGTTTATCAGACTTAATTCCTCTTTGCACTCTGTGTTGATGAGGGAAATACTGTGGCCATGGAAATAAGCATTTAGTGAACAGAGTCAGAAAGTCAATTTTCATTTTGTTGTGTTATTTAAGAGGCTCATTGCTGGGCCGACTTGTTTTTTAATTTGAAAACCTGTGCACACACAAAGAGAAAAAGCAAATCAGAGCACCACTTTAACTCACCAAACAGATGACACGGCACAGAAATGCCTTCATCATTAACTTAACTTGAAAGAAAGAGAGCGAGAGAGTCAGAGAGGGAGAGAGACAGAGAGATAGGGAGGCAGAGGGATTTAGAATTTTAACAAAAATGTATCGCAACATTTCTTAAATGCATAATTATCTTTTTCTTTATAATCCCAAATTTCATCCCAAATGTTTTTAAAATAATCCAGATCCTTCATGTCTTCATCATACTTAAATGAGCTTTTACCAAACCCTTGAAAGTTGCAACGCACTCTTTGCTTAACCACTTTCTATTTTCTGCTTCCTACTATAGCAGATCGCTAGTTTTGCTTTCCCCAAACCAAAAATGTATGAATCTGCCTTTTTTCTCCTAAAATATAAAAACGACTCACTACAATTCTCTCCAAAGGAAGTTTACAAACTAACAGACAATCTAACAGACAGTGTGAATAATGGTGTCAATCTGCAACAACATAAAAAACTGTGAAAGATTGTCTCTCTACATGAACAAAACGGGCGTTTATCTGAAATTGCTGGGTTGCAGGGTTTAAAATAGATATAAACTGATACACTGCAATTATCCCATGCAGAACTTGCTAATGAAGATCACTAATGATTTTAGTCAACAGTGGCTTGCACAACATGCCCCAGGTTTTGTATGCCCTTTGACTCTAAAAAATATTTGTAGAAAATTGTCATTCTGATCTGGTGCTATCAGTCCATTGCAGCAGTCATTAGCTAGTATCTGTTCCCACTTCTGAAAAGGTATTCCTAATGCTTGCAAGAAGCTGTTCCACAAGGAGAACAGAGTGGATCTCACTTTGGTAGCCTCAACCATGGTGTCAGCTATGTTCTCACCAGTCAGTTGTACAAGCGTCCTCGCTGTCACCACACCACATCTCATTAAAGTTCCAGGGTTGCCTGGGAATCTCCAGCCATGTTCCTGTTAGGACTGGCTCCCTTAGAAGCCAGTGAAATTATGCGGAGTCCTAACTAGTTCTATCCATCAATTCCACATTTTAAAAACACTTGCATTGAAAAGGGTGGCAAACATTTACAATTAAAATAGGATAACTCAAGCATATACAATTCCCCACCAAAGTTCAAATTCCAGCTCGACCCAAAATCATTTCTGCAATTGGCCTCCATAAATCTAGTGGTCTGTTCTAAAGCTCCCTTCCTACTTTCAAGGTAAACTATACCTTGTCCTCCTTCTTTCTTTAGATGAATATAAAACATCTTATGGTAATCCAGTGCAACTTAAGAAAATAAAAAATGCCCTGAATCCTTGCTAAAAGACTCCTGGTCGATGTCATAATTCAGGTGCCACACGATTGTTTGCAATAATTGTGTGCCCCCCATCAGACATATGGGAAAAGGCCATCTCCATTTCTTAAAAGTGCCTTGCAGTCTTTCCACTACTCCGTCCCAGATCTTTTTGACCACTGACTCATCCTCCAAGATAAACTCCTAGGTACTGGATTTGTTTGTGGCCCATGTAAGCCCTTCGGGTAGTTTTGGTTTATCTTTTCCCAGTTTCCTACAATAAACACCATACTTTTAGCCCAATTTACCGTTGAGGAATACATAATGGGGTGACACCAGTAGATATCGTCACCCCTCTCAGCTCTTTCCTAATCCTGCAAATGAAAGGGTCGATTGCAAATAAATAGAGCATCCCAGATGTTGTAGCCCTGTTGAATACCCCTACCAGTTAAAAGGAACATTTAAGCCACTGTTGACTTTCAATACACTTTACACTAAAGATCACCCCTCATCATGGCAATGAAACCATGGGAGAAACCGAAAGCTTCCAGAGGTATCAGTGCTCCACCCCAATCAAAATGCTTTTTCTTGGTGCATGGAAAATAAAACCAAGTCGGAGGTCAAATGAACAAGAGACCTCCAAACAGTCCTGAATTATGATTATGTTATCGTTAATTGATCGGCCAGGGATACAATAAGATTGGTCCGTGTGCACAACCTGATCCATCACGTCTCTCAGACGTTTTCCCAATGCCTTTTGAGATAATTTTGCTGTCAGTACACTGTAGACGTACTGGCCTCCAGTTTTTAACCTTACCGAGGTCATCTATTTTTGGTAAAAGAGTGAGGACAGCTCTCCTGCTACTAAGAGGGAGACGGCCCTTCTCCATACTGTCATTATAGACAGCCCTTCTCCTTGAGTGGACTCCACTGGAGTGAAACTCCACTGGAAAGCCAACAGTCCCTGATGCCTGCCATTTGTCCTATTTGCACTATAAAAAATCCCTCTTCAAAACTGGTGAGTAAATAAAAAAATAGTGTTAGTTTTTTTAATATTTTGCCATGACTTTAAGCAGTTGGCCCTTCACACTCAAAAATAATTAGTAAAAACCTATTTGAAAAAGTATTGCAACTCCCTCTGATGCTGAACTCAAAAACCTTGAAAACATTGGCTGTTTGCCAACACTTATCTTCTTTCTGCTTCTGCATCCCATCCTCCCGTGCTATTATATGATCCTGTCATGTCCACGTTGTTTCTGCAGTGATTTGAAAATCTTAAGGTCGCTCGTACAAAAGTTGTGCTCGGGATCCCCACGTTTGTTTTGGTGCAGTCGGGATTTCGAAGAGGTGCACTTCTGTTGGATTTAAGGGGTGACAGCAGCTCAGTAGGTAGAGCGGGTGGACAGAGCTGGTAGTCCACTAACTGTAGGGTCGGTGGTTCGATCCCCTTGATCCCCACCTCCTCCAACTGTCCACATGTCGAACCCCACAAATGTACTGATTGTAAGTCACTTT
>JAXIVH010000029.1:3927432-3932390 GCA_036785325.1 Urophycis tenuis | reverse complement strand
CTAAATGATAAACTTATAGCAGCCTTAAAACAGTACATATTAACTAGGAAACTTAAGAGAAACAGCAAATATACAGTGAACAAAATAGGGTAGTTTTGGACAAATGTTGCAAAAGCACATTTGTCCAAACTAAGAGCTGTAGTATGATCAACAGGAGACCATTGATGTGTGATGTGATTTTAGTGACACTACACAGAATAAGAGTGAAGCTATTGAATATTTCCCCAAAATTAGAGAATAGCCTTCTTTCTCAAAATAAGAGTTGTAGTATAACCAACAGGGTGACACTACACTGAATAAGAATAAAGTTGTTGAATACTGTTCCCCAAATTTTGCAAAAGCACATTTGTCCAAACTTAGAGTTGTAGTAGGATCAACAGGAGACCATTGATGTGTGAAGTGATTTCGGTGCGACTACAATGAATAAGAGTCAAGTTATTATATTTCTGTAGTATCACTTGCCCTGCGCACTCGTCTCACAGCCGGCGGTACTTAGAGACCAATGTTAATTGTCCAGCTCGGAGGACGGCTCGTTTTGATGAAAACACAGTTGTAGCTCGTTGTCTACCTTACTACGGTGGAAAGAGGCGTCGTTTGTGTTACGACAACGTTTCGCTTATGAGTTATTGATCCGGGAAGTTATAATATGTGAATATGTTTTCTAACTTTACCGAACTTACTTACCAACTGTCCGTCTTCAAGCAAGCTGGAAACGTCGAGTGGGTTTTAAATGTAGGCGCTGTTGTGCGTGAAAGATAGTTAGAGACGCCAAGACCCGCCTCACGTTGCTTCTGATTGGTTTATATTGCGTGGTGTCTTCCGTGGTTGGTTAGATTTTGGCACAGAGGACTGATGGATTAGTCCGGGATTGGTTATCTCGTTCAGTCAAGCATGGTTTTGGTACTCGCGGCTAGAGTACTATAGAGAGACTCTCTACTCTCTCTCTACTCTACTCTACTCTCTCTATAGTACTCTACTCGCGGCTACCAAAGTTTATTATCATAAAAAAATAAATATAGAGTATTGAATGGGGAAATATAAGCGTGAGAAATGTCAAGTGTGGCGTGTGGTTGAGAAAGGGTCAAATTGCGTGACTGTCACACTCAAAGCGTGACGCTTGGCAGCTCTGCGAGAGTGCTGACACACTCCAGCCACAAGAGGCTGAACATTGTCATGCATGAGAAGGATCCCAGGGCCCACTGCACCAGCATATGGTCTGACAATGAGTCTGAGGATCTCAGCCCAGTACCTAATGGCAGTCATGGTGGTACCTCTGGCTAGCACATGGAGGTCTGTACGGCCCTCCAAGGATATGCCCCCTCAGACCATCACTGCCCACCCCCAAACCGGTCATGCTGTAGGATGTTGCAGGCAGCAGAACGTTCTCCACGGTGTCTTCAGACTCTGTCACATCTGTCACACATGCTCAGTGTGAACCTGCTCTCATCCGTGAAGAGCACAGGGTGCCAATGGCGAATCTACCAATCCAGGTGTTCTGTGGCAAATGCCAATCGGGCTGCACGCTGTCGGGCTGTGAGCACAGGCCCCACTTGTGGACGTCAGGCCCTCATACCACCCTATAGAGTCTGTTTCTCACAGTTTGAGCAGAAACATGCACATTAGTGGCCTGCTGGAGGTCTTTTTGTACAGCTCTGGCAGTGCTCCTCCTGTTCCTCCTTGCACAAAGGACCAGATAGTGGTCCTGCTGCTGGGGTTGTCATCCTACGGCCCCCTCCACCTCTCCTGATGTACTGGCCTGTCTCCTGGTATCTTCCTATATGCTCTTGACACTGTGCTGGGAGACACAGCAAACCTTCTTGCCACAGCGCGCATTGCACTACCTGAGGAACTTCTAGTCTAGGGCGGCATATCCTCGGAGGGCCGCACAGACCTCCATGTGCTAGCCGAGGTACCATGACTGCCATTAAGTACCAGGATGAGATCCTATATATATATCCGATACACCTTTTACTTTGCATAGCTTTCTTCATGCAAAATAATTTGTAAAAAAAAAAACACACACGCATTGCATGCAGTCTCTTTCTTTACCAGTAGATGTCGCTCTTTAATTAAGAACGACAGGGCCCTTCAACGCCTACTACAGAAAACATTACCCATCAATTCATGTATGTGTTGTTTTTGCTATGAAGCAGCAACTTTGGCAGGAAAACACTCAAAGTACCAACACAACCCTTAACTTTCTGGGATTGGCATTGTTGTGCTGTACAGTGGAATACAGCAGGTATGGCAGGCTCACATCTGTGTGTGTGTGTTTGTGTGTGTGTGTGTGTGTGTGTGTGTGTGTGTGTGTGTGTTGTGTGTGTGTGTGTGTGTGTGTGTGTGTGTGTGTGTGTGTGTGTGTGCGCGTCGTGCACGCAATACCTTGCTGCGACACCTCAGAGTGAACTCCCTGTACCAGGATCCAAACACCATCACCACCACTGCACACCACCTCTGCCTACCACCACACCTCCACCCCTGCACTCCACCTCTGCCTACCACCACCGACCAGCCCACGCTGGCACTGCTACAGGCGGACACAACCAGACTGACAGACGGGGTTAGCTATGGCCTGCACTCCAGACCGCGCACTTGAAGAGCACAACATTCCTGTTCTTTTTCTCTCCTCTTTCTACCTCTCTCTAACCGCTCTGTTGGCTTGCCCCCCGTCTCTCTCTTTCTTTCTTTCTTGTCTTTCTTTCTTTCTCTTTCTCTCTCTCTTCTTTCTTCTTGCTTTCTTCTTTCTTTCTTTCTTTCTTTCTTTCTTTCTTCTCTTTCTCTCTCTCTCTCTCTCTCTTCTCTCTCTCTCTCTCTCTCTCTCTCTCTCTCTCTCTCTCTCTCTCTCTCTCTCTCCCTCTCGTCTCTCTCTCTCTCTCTCTCTCTCTGTGGGGAGATAAGAGTGGACAAGAGTGGATACAAAGAACCAGGCAGACATATAAAGAGCTGTTTCTAATAGGGACTAAGTGCTGCAGAGGTCTAGTTAATTTGGACAAAAACACACACAACAAGGATGAATGCACTCCATGGCAGTACACATTCTGTATTATATAGCCCATAATGTATCCACTTTTTTTTTTTGCAAGCCCTACCATGGTGTGTGGAGTTCCCAGCATAGGAAATGTAACAGACGATTCTAGAAAAGCAGACTATTGTTTGACCTGGACCAAAGGAATGTTTCCACATAACACAAAAGTCAGTCCAGAGGCGAGGGAGGGCGCTGCGGGCTGGGACTCCTACAGCGGACGGTTGGGTTTGGCACCACGGAGCCAGATCCTCCACACGGGTCCATGACCGAACTGCTGTTGTCAACGTGGCCTACAACCGATCCTTCCTCCTCCTGTTCCTACCCTTGTATTCTCCTTTCTCCTCCTTCTCCTCCTCCTCCTCCTCCTCCTCCTCCTCCTCCTCCTCCTCATCCTCCTCCTCCTCCTCATTCTCCTCTTCTATTTTCATAGTTCAACCGACTCCTCAAACTGGGGATTTCCTCCAGCAAATTTTACAATCCAAGATTTCACTTCAAGAAAGGTTTGGAGAGTTACGTGGAAATAGTTGTGTACTCTTAGGGGTTAGGGGGGGTAACTTGATTTTCCAGAAATCACGCCCTGTAAATAAACATTTAAATAAATGTGAACACGGCTAAAACGTTGTTTTGTTTGGTTATTTGAGTAGGCATGGAAAGTGACACCCCTTATCAGCAGAGCAGTGGTAGCTCCTGTTATTAGTGGATGTACTTGTCGTCTCCTCCCCTCGCAAGAGAAGAACCGCAATACAGTGGTGTTGGGTAAACCAGACAGGGAATATGTATCATTCTGTGACAGAGCTGCCCCAGCGAGATATAGTAGGAAGTAGCCCAATTTATGAAGCACTTTGCACCCAAAGAGAGATTGGTGTAGGGTGGACATGGCGAACAAGGTTACTTCATCCTTCTGGAATAAAAGTACCATTCTGAGCAATGGTGTCAGTTGCTATTATGCCTGATAACTCGTAGCCTAGTTAAGAATGTGGTCAAAGTAAAAAAAAAAAAACAAGCTGTGTTTCATTTGATGATTCATTGTTAGTTATTAGTCATTTTTAAGTAGACCTATATGATTAAATGATAAATCTGCTTCTGAGGCTGTAAGGTATTACAGATTTCAAATATATGTGTTTTGTGTGAGATTATTTAACGTAATCAAATTAACTCACATTTTCATTTTTATTTTGGATCAACATGTTACGCAACAATGTACAACAACGTACACTAACAAACGTAAGTTCTACCTGACTTTACGCGCTGCGATATAGACTGTCATCTGCAGATAGGGGGCGGGGTGTGCGCGGCGTGTGTTCACGTACAACAACCACACGTTATCGAGCGGCTGTGACACCTTCAAATGTGTTGTGTTCCAAAATAAAGACGACGGCCTCGATATTTGACGCAAGCGACTTGTTTTTTCGTGGGGTGCCGTTTTAGGTCCCCCCCCCCCCCCCCCCCCCCCCACCAAAGGGGAATTAAAGACTGTCCCGCAACTTTGCTGAGCTCCAGACCAAGCCGAAGCGCGCAAGACGAGCAGACGAGGCACCGCAGCTCTTGCACACACCTCTGGACGCCGGACGGCATCTTTCGTTCTCATCTGTTGACGATCGCCGCACATTTCACCTGATTCGGCCGAGGAAGAGTTGGCTTACAAGTGCACGGTAGGATCCAAATCAATAAGAAGGTTCGTCGTTCTCTCTGTGTGTGTGTGTGTGTGTGTGTGTGTGTGTGTGTGTGTGTGTGTGTGTGTGTGTGTGTGTGTGTGTGTGTGTGTGTGTGTGTGTGTGTGTGTGTGTGTGTTTGTGTGCGTTGTTTGGTGGGTAGCCGAGTTGCGGGACCGTCTCTCAAGTCAAGTTTCCCCGAAAGTTGAGGTCGGATGCAAATGCTATTGTATAAATGTCACATCATTTTTAACGGCATTATCACTGAGGCAAGCTTATTT
>JAXIVH010000029.1:3914932-3922432 GCA_036785325.1 Urophycis tenuis | reverse complement strand
TGTCATCATTTACATCTACATTGAGGGCATTCAGCAGACACTTTTACCCAAAGCAACTTACAAAGAGTACATTTGTCTGAAGAAGGTGAAACATTTAACTGCTGGTAATACAGTAAGAAAGTCACCAGAACAAGTTTCACACATTTATTATTATTAATTGCTAGGTTAACCATTGTTAGTATACAACATCTCTGGCTAAGTGCCATGTTACAAAGAGCGATCACAGTGCCAAATTACAAAGAGCGATTAAAGTGCCAATTCACAAAGAGCGATTAAAGTGCCAAGACGTACAACAAATAAGAGCATGAGGGTAGGGTTATGCAGGGTTCAGATGAACTCTGAACAAGTGGGTCTTGAGTCTCTCCCGGAAGATGGGGAGTGACTCTGCAGTCCTGACATTGGCAGGGAGCTCGTTCCACCACTGTGGTACCAGTTATCATGCTGAGGTACCAGTTATCATGCTGCCGATGGCCCCGCCTATAGCTGTCCAGGCAACCTCATCACTCGCTGCTTCTTTTTCTATATTTATTTCCCACAGCCTCGACGCGTGGGGGGGGGGGGACCACATTCAATTGTTTGGACAGGTGAGCTAATGTTTGTCTGAGCTAATGGGCGGCCGCTGTTGACTTTGTCCCTGCGCACGCGATTCGCTTTACACGCTGACGGCGTCCGGGCCTGTTAGCATGCCGCTGTGTGTAGCGTGTCTGTTGTCCTTTTTTATCAAAGGCATGGGGATGATGCAGACTTTGTGTTGGACCGGACATCATTACAGCAGTATGTGTCGACATGAACATGGTCCACACCGTGTCTTTACCAATGAAGGTAATGGGAAAGAGGGGTGGAGGACCTTTCCAATGGGCAGTAATAGGGATCTTCTATTTCAGTTGACCTATGTAACACAAGGGCACTCATTTTAATCATTTAATCATTTTAAAGGATGCGTAAACCTTTCTAATCTGTTTTACGTATCTGGAAAGCTATATCAACAGCCTGTTCAAATATTGTTTCAAGCAGCTGTTACTGATACTCAGGCAAGCGGCAGGTAGCGAAAGACAGAACACCGTAACACCATACACGGGGAAGCGCAGTTGCCGCCACAGCACGATGGTGTAAAAACCAACAGGGGTAGAACACAAGTAGAACGTGCACAACTATTCTGCGTGGCGTTTGCACGTTCTGACCACGTGTTTACGTATCAGTCTGGGGTACTCTGGTTTCCTCTGGCCTTCCAGGTCGCTGTTGTGTTAGAATGCTTCGAGAGAACTTACAGCAAGGGTGTAGGTTTGGTCTGAGCTTTGGTGGGGTCACTACCCAGGCTGTGGTGGGGTCACAGGCTGTGGTGGGGACACTACCCATGCTGTGGTGGGGACACTACCCAGGCTTTGGTGGGGTCACTACCCAGACTGTGGTGGGGTCACTACCCAGGCTGTGGTGGGGTCACTACCCAGGCTGTGGTGGGGTCACTACCCAGGCTGTGGTGGGGTCACTACCCAGGCTGTGGTGGGGTCACTACCCAGACTGTGGTGGGGACACTACCCAGACTGTGGTGGGGTCACTACCCAGACTGTGGTGGGGTCACTACCCAGACTGTGGTGGGGTCACTACCCAGGCTGTGGTGGGGTCACTACCCAGGCTGTGGTGGGGACACTACCCAGACTGTGGTGGGGTCACTACCCAGACTGTGGTGGGGTCACTACCCAGGCTGTGGTGGGGTCACTACCCAGACTGTGGTGGGGACACTACCCAGACTGTGGTGGGGTCACTACCCAGACTGTGGTGGGGTCACTACCCAGGCTGTGGTGGGGTCACTACCCAGGCTGTGGTGGGGACACTACCCAGACTGTGGTGGGGTCACTACCCAGGCTGTGGTGGGGTCACTACCCAGGCTGTGGTGGGGTCACTACCCAGGCTGTGGTGGGGACACTACCCAGACTGTGGTGGGGTCACTACCCAGACTGTGGTGGGGTCACTACCCAGGCTGTGGTGGGGTCACTACCCAGGCTGTGGTGGGGACACTACCCAGACTGTGGTGGGGTCACTACCCAGGCTGTGGTGGGGTCACTACCCAGGCTGTGGTGGGGTCACTACCCAGGCTGTGGTCAGGACACTACCCAGACCCCCCCCCCCAAATATTTTTTAATGAAATAACGTATGATGCACACCTGACTTTAACTTTGTTTGATGCGTTATCTGCTGATGTGATGCATACGCAGTCAAACATTTAGTATAGCACCATTCCAATTTGACACTTTGTTTTATGAAACAGCCTCTGATGTCGTCCACCTTTCTTTTCTTGCCTGACATCTTCGACTCGACCAAGTGAAGAGAGCCAACAGCTTTGAATCGACAGCATACAGAATGCTAAGCCAATCAAAAAACAGATCTGTCTCAGACATACTTTGGGAGGCAAAGTGGGAAATTAACCCGTTGTGTACCTGAATATTGGTTGGGACATTTCAGTCGTCATTTGACATTGATGGGTACATGTCCTTAGGACCCCACGCAAATCTACGCCCTACCCTGTGTAAATAAAGGCTCAACATGAAGTTGCACGTGCAGAAGCTATCTGCATGCGATGGTGAAACCTTCTGAGGGTGATAGGAGCATTGGAGAGATCTGTGTTGGGGATGTTTGTGGAAGTTTGTCCTGTGATGAATTCCCCTAGTCACGGCCAGCTTGTGAACACATCAATCTGCCCTGGGGTGGAGAAGATGTAATACCCACACCTGTCTGCTGTTGATACAGGAACGTCTGTAGGCAAGATATGTGTGGCTGGGCGTGAAGCTCCTGAACTGGGAGATGTTTTTTGTGTTTCTTTTCGTATTCCTTCCTGTGCCCGATAGACACTTTAGCAAGTCACGGTTGCAGGCATGCTCATAAATATTTTAATCTGTATTTAGAAATCAGCGTGTAGTATTTACATGTTTTTGACTACAGGAATTAATATTATTACCCAAAGGGATTGCAACTACCCCCCTTATAATATATACTACTAAAAAGGTGTCAGGTCATGGGAGAGAGAAAGGTTGTCACCTCTCTCTCCTGGCTGGGGAGCACAATGGTAGTCATTTGCTTGCTTTTAAAGGAACCAATACTGTTATCTGAAACATGGAGTGGCTTCTCCGTGATCTCGACTAACAGTTTCTGCAAAAAAAAAAGAAAATCACTCATTTAAAAAAAAAAAAACACTTCTTTGTTAATTTGCGCGAATGTTGTGTTTGCGACTTGTGTCCTTGGATTCCATGACCCGACACATTTGTGTGTGCATTCATGCACACACACACACGCCTGTGGGACCACAGTTTTCTTTTTTTTAAGTCCATCACACGCTTCACTTTCAGTATTTCATTCTTGTGTGACAGCGACTGATGATGGATTGAAAGGGTCTGTATAGGTGGGAAATCAAATCAATAAGAATCAATATGAGTTAATGTGCGTTGGAGCGTGTGGTGACAATGTTGCTGCGAGTGTGTGTCTGTGACTCTAGACTGTGGATCATTACTCATATAAGAGTATGAGTGAAACTTCAATTCAAGCAGCTTCTTCTTGTTGCTTGTTCTTGTGGCTCCTGACTTTGTTCCCCTCCCTTAGGCAGGGAGGAGACAGATAGAGTGCAGTGTAATGTCAGCTACAACAAACACCCTCTGTCTTTTCAGACAGCTAGCTGTTGCTAATCTTAACCACAACGGCGAAAGAATACCAGCAGCATGTTGTTGTAATTACCGTCTCAAGCTTCTTGCAGCTACTTCAAAAACTAGATGTAGCGCTGGTTTCCCGAGCTTCACATCCCCTCCTCCGCCAAGAAGGCCCGGGAAGGCCTCCCTCATCAATCACAGTCAGGGTTGTTTATGTCATGTTACACTGAGAGGCGCTGCAAAGAGTTTTTAATCAAGAGTTACAGTGCAGTGTCTTTAATCAGGCAGCATACATGGTACACTAATGAGTGGGCTAATGATATTGACCTTTTGATGTTATTAGCTATTAGCTAGCTTTAATCGACCATAGGCAACGTAGTGGGTGGACGAGTGGCGTTGGAAGTGTAGCTTAATGATGCCAGAGTCTGGGTAGGCCTAATAGCGCTGTCCTCCCGTGGGCACCTGTCCAGTCAATTATCTAAGGGCGCCTTCCTGAAACTGGATCTATTTGACTTGATTCAGTTGCAGATTGGATGTGTTAATGTACACCTTCACATTCATTTTGTAAACTTGTCAACTATAAATCGAGACTTGTCTTTAGGTGTGACCCGCTGGTCAGCTTCATGTTAGAGTTGGCATGCGCAAGGCTAGCATGATGTGCTGCTGGCATGCTACTTGACATCGCCTAGAGATGTTGCATCATCTGGAGCTGTTACACCTTGTGTCTCAGCCTGGAGTAAAATTAAGAATATGTCAACCATGTAAACTAAATATTAATCACTGTGCCAACGCACACAACCCCCCCCCCCCCCCCCCCCCCCCACACACACACACACAGACACAGCTGTAGCATCGGGCAGCTAACTGCATCTGGTTGAGGAATGTTTGTGCGTGTGTTCGTTAACGTGTGTGTGTGTGTGTACGGTAGAGCCTGATTTCTGCGTTAATATTCCGGACTATCATTTTATTTTTCAAAACCAACATGAAATGGAGCATGGAATATCATTCAGGGCGTATCTTAGCTTCTTAAATACATCTCCAAATAAACAAAATGAATGCAGTGATCATGACATACCAGCTAGCCAGTGGTTTACAAGATTTAAATGAGTAGTTATTGAAAATATATGTAGTATTATAATATCATTTAGTGGTTAAAATCAGGCGGCATGGTGGTGCAGTGGTTAGCACTGTCGCCTCACAGCAAGAGGGTTCTGGGTTCGAATCCACCTGGGACCCGGGACCTTTCTGTGTGGAGTTTGCATGTTCTCCCCGTGCTTGCGTGGGTTCTCTCCGGGTACTCCGGCTTCCTCCCACAGACCAAAAACATGCAGGTTGGGGATTAGGTTAATTGGTGTCTCTAAATTGACCATAGGTGTGGTGTGTATGTGAGTGTGAATGGTTGTTTGTCTATATATGTTAGCCCTGTGATAGGCTGGCGACCTGTCCAGGGTGTACCCCGCCTCTCGCCGTTGTAGCTGGGATTGGCTCCAGCGACCCTCGTAGAGGATAAGCGGTTTTGATAATGGATGGATGGTTAAAATCACATATTAAACATTTTTGAGAAGCAGCTGTGTTTATCAGACTTAATTCCTCTTTGCACTCTGTGTGATGAGGGAAATACTGTGGCCTTGGAAATAAGCATTTAGTGAACAGAGTCAGAAAGTCAATTTTCATTTTGTTGTGTTATTTAAGAGGCTCATTGCTGGGCCGACTTGTTTTTTAATTTGAAAACCTGTGCACACACAAAGAGAAAAAGCAAATCAGAGCACCACTTTAACTCACCAAACAGATGACACGGCACAGAAATGCCTTCATCATTAACTTAACTTGAAAGAAAGAGAGCGAGAGAGTCAGAGAGGGAGAGAGACAGAGAGATAGGGAGGCAGAGGGATTTAGAATTTTAACAAAAATGTATCGCAACATTTCTTAAATGCATAATTATCTTTTTCTTTATAATCCCAAATTTCATCCCAAATGTTTTTAAAATAATCCAGATCCTTCATGTCTTCATCATACTTAAATGAGCTTTTACCAAACCCTTGAAAGTTGCAACGCACTCTTTGCTTAACCACTTTCTATTTTCTGCTTCCTACTATAGCAGATCGCTAGTTTTGCTTTCCCAAACCAAAAATGTATGAATCTGCCTTTTTTCTCCTAAAATATAAAAACGACTCACTACAATTCTCTCCAAAGGAAGTTTACAAACTAACAGACAATCTAACAGGACAGTGTGAATAATGGTGTCAATCTGCAACAACATAAAAAACTGTGAAAGATTGTCTCTCTACATGAACAAAACGGGCGTTTATCTGAAATTGCTGGGGTTGCAGGGTTTAAAATAGATATAAACTGATACACTGCAATTATCCCATGCAGAACTTGCTAATGAAGATCACTAATGATTTTAGTCAACAGTGGCTTGCACAACATGCCCCAGGTTTTGTATGCCCTTTGACTCTAAAAAATATTTGTAGAAAATTGTCATTCTGATCTGGTGCTGTCAGTCCATTGCAGCAGTCATTAGCTAGTATCTGTTCCCACTCTGAAAAGGTATTCCTAATGCTTGCAAGAAGCTGTTCCACAAGGAGAACAGAGTGGATCTCACTTTGGTAGCCTCAAACCATGGTGTCAGCTATGTTCTCACCAGTCAGTTGTACAAGCGTTCTCGCTGTCACCACACCACATCTCATTAAAGTTCCAGGTTGCCTGGGAATCTCCAGCCATGTTCCTGTTAGGACTGGCTCCTTAGAAGCCAGTGAAATTATGCGGAATCCTAACTAGTTCTATCCATCATATTCCACATTTTAAAAACACTTGCATTGAAAGGTGGCAAACATTTACGATTAAAATAGGATAACTCAAGCATATACAGTTCCCCACCAAAGTTCAAATTCCCAGCTCGACCCAAAATCATTTCTGCAATTGGCCTCCATAAATCTAGTGGTCTGTTCTAAAAGCTCCCTTCCTACTTTCAAGGTAAACTATACCTTGTCCTCCTTCTTCTTTAGATGAATATAAAACATCTTATGGTATCCAGTGGCAACTTAAGAAAATAAAAAATGCCCTGAATCCTTGCTAAAAGACTCCTGGGTCGATGTCATAATTCAGGTGCCACACGATTTTTTGCAATAATTGTGTGCCCCCCATCATGACATATGGGGTAAAGCCATCTCCATTTCTTAAAAGTGCCTTGCAGTCTTTCCACTACTCCGTCTCAGATCTTTTTGACCACTGACTCATCCCCCAAGTAAACTCTAGGTACTGGATTTGTTTGTGGCCCATGTAAGCCCTTCGGGTAGTTTTGGTTTGTCTTTTTCAGTTTCCTACAATTAACACCATACTTTTAGCCCAATTTACCGTTGAGGAATACATAATGGGGTGACACCAGTAGATATCGTCACCCCTCTCAGCTCTTTCCTAATCCTGCAAATGAAAGGGGTCGATTGCAAATAAATAGAGCATCCCAGAGATGTTGTAGCCCTGTTGAATACCCCTACCAATGTTAAAAGGAACATTTAAGCCACTGTTGACTTTCAATACACTTTACACTAAAGATCACCCTCATCATGGCAATGAAACCATGGAGAAACCGAAAGCTTCCAGAGTTATTAGTGCTCCACCCCAATCAAATGCTTTTTCTTGGTGCATGGAAATAAAACCAAGTCGGAGGTCTAATCTAACTAGAGACCTCCAAACAGTCCTGAATTATGATTATGTTATCGTTAATTGATCGGCCAGGGATACAATAAGATTGGTCCGTGTGCACAACCTGATCCATCACGTCTCTCAGACGTTTTCCCAATGCTTTTGAGATAATTTTGCTGTCAGTACACTGTAGACGTACTGGCCTCCAGTTTTTAACCTA
>JAXIVH010000029.1:3907432-3909932 GCA_036785325.1 Urophycis tenuis | reverse complement strand
AATACGACTTGTTTTTTATGTCCTGGACTCAGTCTTGACTCAGACTCAAATATTTTTGGATTCTGTCTTGTCTTGGACTCGAACCTATTTGCACTCGGTCTTGACCTCGACTACATTTACATTTATATTGAGGCATTTAGCTGACGCTTTTATCCAAAGTGACTTACAAAGAGTACATTTGTCAGAAGAAGGTGAAACATTTAATTGCTGCTAATACAGTAAGAAAGTCACCAGAACAAGTTTCAAGCAATTCAATTCATAGGTTGACCATTGCTAGTATACAAAAATACATACAATACATTGCTAGAGTGCTACATTGCACTCATCCTGGTCTTGGACTTGCCTTGGACTCGACAAAGGTGGTGTTGACTACAGCCCTGCTGTAAGGTGCAGCTGTGGGGCCTGTAAGATCCCCTCAGTGGCGGGGCACTTTGGGCTCTTCGAGGGCCCGGCGCTGCATGGCTAGCTTTGGCAGTGGCCCCCGAGCGGCCATTGTGGCCCGGCCACGGCGTGTTACTGTGTCCTTTCTAGTGACTCACTCCATTCACGTGTGTGAAAGAGAGACGCCATTGGCAGATAGCTGGCAGTGCACACAGAGAGGCTATTCACCCCCACCACCACCACCACCAACACCACCACCTCCACCCCCCCCCCCCCCCCCCCCCACACACACACACACACACACACGGACAGGAAGGAGCTGAGAACGGAGAGTCGGAAACGACCCTTCTGGAATATTCTGACGGAGAGGGGGAGACTCAATGTGTGACCCCCCCCCCCCCCCCTCTATAGCGGCCATTTTGCCGCAGCGCTAGCTAGCTCAGGCGCTATGCGTGTGTTGTGTTTTAGTCGGGTTACTCGGCCTCACAGTTGAATGGGGGGAACGTTTGGGGTCATTTGTCAGGCACACCGGAGCAGGTTGTGGGGGTTGTGAAGGCACATTAAGGAGGGGCGGCATGGGAAGTTCCTTGTTTTGCTAACAATGACCGGTTGTGAGCAGAACCTATATGAAACCGTTTTCGGGTACATTCTGGTATCCGACAGTTGGCTTAGAATAGAGAAGTGAAACAACACCCGGTGAATTATGTTTGTAACATACGATATTCATTTATTTATCTTCTGGGAAATTGTTGCGCAGCTGTTGTAGTACAAAGTTGGACTACCAAATAACTAGAACTAGCAAATAATAATAAATAAACAAGGGTTAAATAGTGAAAGAATAGCAGCAAGGTGCACTCACCATATGTGCAACCAGACATTTGACAGTATCAGTGGTTTTCATAGATATGTACCAGTGTGCTAAACTGATATGATATGTGTGGCCGTTGGCGATATGATTAAACAAGGTGGAGAACAGACGCTTTTAGAACCGAAAAAGCATAACAAAACATGTGTTGTGCTGTTGAAAAGCAGATAATAATATGTGTTAATGGTACCAGTGCTTCAGTACAATAATGAACATAGCTTGACTAAAACAAACGTACAAGTCTTCTGCTTTGGTAACAGAAGACTTGAATGTCTTTGCACATCCGCACTGCATCGGAAAATCTTCATTATTGTTTAACAATGTGCAATGATACTTATAAAAAACCCTGTTCAATTATGTCATAACGGCAAATAAAAGCTTTGAGAGTTTTGTCCTTAAATGCAAGATCCCATGAAAAGTGAAATGCAAATTTAAGAAATGCATCACTTAAGAGTTAGAAGGCATGTTTTAAAATGAGTATTTGGATGAAAAGTATGGGTCTTAAAATGACTTGCCCCCTCCATTCTCTCCCTTATCAAAACGAAGTGTGGAAACCACTCCCCTTCTCAAACCTACTTAAACTGTTCCAACCAAAACACTCTTGACAAAGGAAAAACTACAGCCAACACTCAGATGTTGACATGACCGGGCAGTTATGCATTTAAAAATAAAACACCTGGGAGGTATACACACCATACATGGACATAGGGTTCCACAAGCAGATAAGGGGGAACTGGCTTTTTGAAGGAGAAAAACAACTTATTTAGAAGTCAGGAGGATTGATTAGCCTAGCTTGTTTTGCCTAACTCGAATAATAACATGGTTGCCATTGCAATTTGGATTACAATGAATCATAATGCAAATAAAGCCAACGTCTTAGGTTGTTTTGTTTTTTTAACAGGGAAGGTACCTCCTCGCTGTAAAGCCAACAATTCCATCAAAATTGGTGTCCAACTTCCATTCGACAGCCGGTCTCTTAGGTTTGTTTAAAAGCCTGTGATTTAGCCCATTAAAATCTGCAGCCCCAGACCCAAACCCCAGGAAAACAGTAGCCTACCAGTGAAGACAAAGTGATTTAGAGTGTTCCCCCCCCCCCCACCCCCGCCCCCCCATGCTGCGATACATTCACACCAAAAGCAGGGAAATGCTTCCGCTCCTTCTTAACGGTGCACAAATTGACCGACTGTAATTGGTCTCCCCGGAAGGCTGTTGTGCAAAAAGGGCTGTTTTGCCCTTCTCACATTTGCAAAATAC
>JAXIVH010000029.1:3899932-3902432 GCA_036785325.1 Urophycis tenuis | reverse complement strand
AACTCCCGATTTATCTCTCTCTCTCTCTTCCTCCCTCTCTGTCTCCCTCTCTACCTCCCAATGCATCCCTCTCTCTCTCAAGGCACAACATTCAAAGGGATTCCTTCATTGGGGTTCATGCATTGACACAAGCGTAAAAAAAGAAGCCATACATAATACAGCACAAAATGATAATAATAGTGATACATAATAATGAAATAATAAATAGGACCAATCAGGATGTGTATTCATGGCACACCAACACCAGTGGCTGCCATTTTCAACCGATGCATGGAGGACACACTATCACTTCTAGACTCAACTATGCCTCCATAGGGGCGGGTCTTTGTTCTTCAGTGCTGGGTCTTTTTTTACTCCCAACACACACACACACACACACACACACACACACACGCGTGTGATAGAGGCTGTATACCCGACCCGAGCCCAACAGGGACCTGACCTAACCGACAGGGCCGGGTCAGGTTCTGGCAAACATTTAGAAATGAACGCTCGGGTTCGGGTCGGGGCTCGTTCACATCTGCACGATTTGGAAATGTTTAATTTACCCGCGCGTTAACCCGCGCATGTTGCCTTCATCTGTTTATTGACATAAAAAGCTTGATGCTTGTCGGGTTAGGGTCGGGTTTGGTTACTGTTCTGTTGGACACGGGCCGGGGGCTCGGACAGAACATTCTGGCTCGATCCGCACTCTAGTGTGTGTGTGTGTGTGTGTGAAAAATAAAGTGGTTATCGAGGAGAACATTTTTTTTAAAGTTCTCCCAAAATGTTAATCGGACAGCAAAATCTATCCAGACGGACATTCTGGCTTCAAGAGGATAAAATGTTCAGCATGTAAAATTAGGCCTGGACACCAAGTTTCGGAAGTGTCAATCCATTGGGATGGCAGGGCTGATCATTTTACGGTGAAGTATGGCACCCCTCTGGGCGAAATGGGACCAGACACTATGGTGACCTGCTCCTGCAGGAATCATGTCTGGTGGAAAACCTTTTACAATTGCACTGCTGAGATATGGGTGCTTGAAAATAAAAATGTGAATGTGAAGAAGAATCCAGAGGGATAACAATATCCACAGATACTCTGAATACCTAATAATACAATACAATACAACAGTTGCGAACCGTGAGCACTACAGCTGGGCCTTCACCTCAGCCATCACCGCCGAGAAAATAAATCGTCACAGAAAAAAAGCAACAGTACGATGAATTGAAAGGGTTAAACAAATGCAATCCGACTTTAATGAACGATGACAATGATGTAAAGAAATAGACCATAACATCAATAACATAATCTGGAAAAATCTGGAAATATAAAATGAAGTCACCCAGACACGGACACCGAGGCTCATAATCACCCCAAAGGTTTTCAAACTGACCGTCGCTTGCAGGTGTGCCGCAGATGTCGGTGGGCTGACTTTGTCAGATTTGTAAGGCTGACAAATCCGCCGCTGACGCAGGTGGATGACTTTTCAGTTGTAAAAAGCAAACAACTCCAGCAGTACAGCCTGTTTGTTTTATTACAGCCCGCCATCCATGGATATCGCTGATCATTTTCGGTTTTGAAATGCCTTTCCACTTTATTTTAACCTTTTCTTTTAATTCCAATTCGAGTTGGTCTTCCGTTTTTTATTATTTGAAGTTTTTCTGTGAAAGGACTCCTTGAAAAAGGCGATCCGATCAAGCTAGCCACAACGTAATTCTCCTCTGCCGCCATTTAACTCTTAATCTCAATCTCTCAACCACTTTCACCACTCTGCCAAGATTTACCTCTGTGACAGAGGTGGCGAGTGGTGAGAACGGATGAGACTCAACCACTCTGTTAGGACTGTGAAGACCTATGATCTTATTTTTTTTGTCCTGCCCACTTGAAATCAAACTGTGATTGGTCAATCTGCCCCTCACTCTCCAAACCAAAACACATAACTTGGCCTTCTGCAGGATTTGTGAAGTCCTAACCAATTAATGAGCCAGCTAACCGGGCCTTGATAGAGACGGACGATTCTGATTGGATAACATGTTTTAGGGACAGTAACCATTTCATTGCTGATGTGAATTTGACAGTAAACTTAACTTTAGAACATAGATGAGAGAAAATTGATTAAATGTATTGTATTAAATTAAATAGGATAGAAATTAAAAAAATGATCAATATTATTTCTCATTTAATATTATTTGGTCCAGAATTTTGTTAGGCCTTCTCTGAAGGCGTAGAAGGCCCTGAAGGTTCCCCACTGCAATACAATACAATGAAATACAATACAATACAATACAATACAATACAATACAATACAATACAACAACAATGAAACTCTCTCTCTCTCTCTCTCTCTCTCTCTCTCTCCGTCTCTCTCTCTCCCTCTCTCTCCCTCTCTCTCTCTCTCTCTCTCTCTCTCTCTCTCTCTCTCTCTCTCTCTCTCTCTCTCTCTCTCTCTCTCTCTCTCTCTCGCTCTCTCTCTCTCTCCCTCTCTCTCTCTTTCTCTCTCTCGCCCTCCCTCTCTCT
>JAXIVH010000029.1:3742820-3887820 GCA_036785325.1 Urophycis tenuis | reverse complement strand
CGCAATACACATGCTTTTGTACGATTTCTGATCTGATAGTACTGTTGTCTGCACAAGTGGAGACCTCCACTTGTGCGTTTTTGCCGCGTAATGATGCAGCAAGTCTGCACACAGGACACAGCAGGTCGCATACGCTTACGCTTGGTCTAAAAGATAGTCTATCAGCACCCTAATGCCTCACCGGACTCTGGTGAGCACGGAGTCAGACCAATTAGATTCTGGGCCTGGGTGAGGCCCAGACACCTGCGGTGCCTTGAGCAGCCACTGCATGCTGGATAAACCAGTCACACACTCCTACACTCTGGAGAGTAGCATGGCAGCATGGAACACCTGCTCAGACTGTAACGACATTGCTATTTTGCAATAAACAATAATGAGGTTTTCAACATCATAACCCTGTATTCTGTTGTTATTGGAGGAGCCCAGAAAGGCCACCTAGGTGACCTTGCGAGGCATTGAAAATAAAATGAAAGGAACAACTACAACAATGATGTATAAATATTAGAGGACGGGTCGGGTTTGGACAAATATTTTGAAATTATGCTCAGGTTCGGGTCGGGGCTCGGTCACATCTGCATGATTTGAAATTTTTTATTTACCCGCACGTGTTAACCTGCGCGTGTTGCGTTCATCTGTTTATTGAAATAAAAAGCTTGATGCCTGTCGGGTTAGGGTCGGGTTCGGACAGAAAAAGCTTGACGCCTGTCGGGCTCGGGTCGGGTTCGGTTACTGTTCTGTCGGACGCGGGCCGGGGGCTGGGACAGAACCTTCCATCCCGATCCGCACTCTTAACATATATGCAGTGCCTGAGATGCACCATATGGAAATGTGTCTTTGATGCTGCATGTTGTCTGGTTCCTGGTTCGAACAGGAGGAGTGCCAGAACTACATCCGGGTGCTGCTGATAAACGGCAAGCAGCTGTTCACGTGCGGGACGAATGCCTTCACACCTGTGTGCAGCACACGTCAGGTAGGCCAACCCAAGCCCGGTGAGTGACTTGCTGGCCAGTTACTTACTCCGAGGTGTGCGCAGTTTGCAAACGTCCACGTCATGAGCTTTGAGGTTTACAGATCAGTGGTATGCGCAGAATTAAAAAAACGTGAATGTCAGAATCTGAGTTCCATCCATTTCCTTCTCATGCCTTTCCTAGAATAGAACTGGGGTGTCAAACATGTGGCCCGCGGGCCAAAACGGGCTCCGATAGGGGGCTCAGTCCGGCCTACTGGATGAATTTTTTAAAGTAAAAAATTGCATAAAAGACACAAACTCGACCTTCTTAATACAATGCTATTCCTAAATCATCCGCTAGAGACGCACTTTCAGAGGAGAAGAAGGGGCACAACTCTGGCACTCAGGCTGAACAGCAGATTGAGGCAATGCAACTTCTGCTAATTACGGTGTAGGCCAGTCGTTCTTAACCTGCTCGGTGTGTAATAAGCAAGTGCCGGTGCTCAAGGAATATAATATTCTGCGTCGAGACTCATCGTGGTGAAAATACCTTGTAGAAACCTGAAATCTGAGGTTGTACATGATATGTTTTGTAAAAGGATATTTAATTAAATATGAAGATTATCCTGATGTACTTGTACTTCTTTGCACAAAAAAACAAAAGGGAAAACATGGACTAATTGTAATTTATAGGTAATTCTGTTGTGATTGTACTGGTCCGGCCAGTCTATTTAGGCTGTATGAGGCCCCTGAACCAAAATGAGTTTGACACCCCTGGACATAGAAGCATACAAAATGTACAAAATGCCTGCCTCCTTTTTTTGAGGGACATCACAAAATGTTGGTTTGTTGTACCCTTTGCCTTCGGAGGTCACAGACCGCCATGCTAATGTGCCACTAACAAAGAGTGCGTTAGCCTTCCTTGTTGACTAGAAGAAGACGACTCAAGGTACAACTCGCTAGCTAGTTTCTGCCATCCAAAGCAGAACATTGGTTGTAGTATAAATAGATTTGTTTTTAAATTGTTTATCAAACACAGCTTGTCCGTCCTTTGCTTGTAAATTAGGAATTCATCGCAAGATGACAACGGCGCTCTCCGCGCTTGACGGGGAAATTTGTATTTTTTGGAGATTGAAAAGTGACTGAGAATGTACAGTGGCCTTAGTCACGGAGCTGTCTAGACAGGTCTCAGAGGAAGGAGATTGCAGTGGGTTGATGCATACTGAGACTGTGGGGGTGGGAAAACAATGTGAACGTAGGCAAGAAGTAAGGACAAATGCATGGGTCATACAGGCAATGAATATCACAAAAAAGCCAAAGAGACTTTTGTCTTTGCCTCTCGACAAGGTCCAGATTAATAATAGGTCTTGTGTTATGTTCAACTCAATCATGATTTACAGTTAGCAATTTATAGAGAATTTGAGGAAACCTGTAATAATATGAAAGAATATGACATGTAAATGGAGGGGCGGCAGTAGCTCAGTGGGTAGAGCGGGTGGACAGAGCGGGTCGTCCACTAACCGTAGGGTCGGTGGTTCGATCCCCTTGATCCCCCTCCTCCTCCAACTGTCCACATGTCGAACCCCACAAATGTACTGATTGTAAGTCACTTTGGACAAAAGTGTCTGCTCAATGCCCCCTTTACCCTTTGAAATGTAAATGTATTTCTCTAGTCGTTCGTTCTTTCCTTGTTTTCTTCTTTCATTCATCTCTTTCTGTGTCTGTTTTTATGTTTTATTGTAGTTTTTTCATTATATATGTCAATTTGTCCGGACATAGATAATGTAGATAATGTCCTCTTCCCTTCCCCTATTGTCTTACTACATATTGTTTACATTTACATTTACATTTAAGGGCGTTTAGCAGACGCTTTTGTCCAAAGCGACTTACAAAGAATACATTTGTCATAAGAAGTTGAAAACATTTAATTGCTGCTAATACAGTAAGAATGTCACCACAGCAAGTTTCAAGCATTTCAATTGCTAGGTTAACCATTGCTAGTGTACAACATCGCTGACTAAGTGCCAAGTTACAAAGAGCAATCAAAGTGCCAAATTACAAAGAGTGATTAAAGTGCCAAGACGTACAACAAATAAGAGCATGAGGGTAGGGTTATGCAGGGTTCGGGTGAACTCTGAACAAGTGGGTCTTGAGTCTCTTCTGGAAGATGGGGGGTGACTCTCTAGTCCTGACATTTGCAGGGAGCTTGTTCCACCACTGCGGTGCCAAAACGGAGAAGAGTTGTGATTTCGATGTCCGACCTTTTCCTCCTTTAAGTAATGGAGGTACCAGTCGACCAGCTGAGGTAGTTGAACGGAGTGCTCGAGCAGGGGCGTGGGGTTTCACTAATGCTTGGAGGTAGGTAGGGGCAGCTCCATTGACGGCTTTGTAGGCCAGTAGCATCGTCTTGAATTTGATGCGAGCCACTACAGGGAGCCAGTGGAGGTCTTGGAAGAGGGGGGTCACATTTGTACAGAAGAAGGTGAAAACATTTCATTGCTGCTAATACAGTAAGAAAGTCAACCAGAACAAGTTTCAAGCATTTCAATTGCTAGGTTTAACCATTGCTAGTCTACAATATCTCTGACTAAGTGCCAAGTTACAAAGAGTCATTAAAGTGCCAAGATGTACAACAAATAAGAGGTAGGTTTAAAAAAAAAAAAAAAAAGTATAGAGGTACCATGGGTGTCATGGGTTCTTTCTCTCACGGTGACCGTTCTCTCCCTCAGATCGGCGACATCAGCCGCGTGCTGGACACGATGAACGGCGTGGCCCGCTGCCCCTATGACCCGCGCCACAACTCCACCGCCATGGTGACGGAGCGCGGCGAGCTCTACGCCGCCACCGTCATCGACTTCTCGGGCCGCGACCCCGTCATCTACCGCAGCCTGGGGGATATGCCGCCACTGCGCACCGCGCAGTACAACTCCAAGTGGCTCAACGGTAGGGAAGGTCTTCACAATAAGAGTTCAGAAGTACTTGTTTATTTAAAGATGTATATTTTTATTTATTATTTATTTATATGTATAAACATCTATATTTATATTATTTATTTATAGCAATTATTTATTTAGTTAGTTATTATTATAAATAATAAATATTATAAATACATAAATATTATTATAAAGGGGGCATTTAGCAGACGCTTTTGTCCAAAGCGACATTTGTGGGGTTTGACATGTGGATAGTTGGAGGAGGAGGGGGATCAAGGGGATCAAACTGCCGACCCTACGTTGGGTGGACGATCCGCTCTGTCCACCCGCTCTACCCACTGAGCTACTGCCGCCCCTTATTACATGTTTTGTTACTTTTAGTTGCTTAGTCGGTTAGTTATTTTAGGTACTT
The DNA here is from genome assembly GCA_036785325.1 of Urophycis tenuis. Lineage (NCBI taxonomy): Eukaryota > Metazoa > Chordata > Actinopteri > Gadiformes > Phycidae > Urophycis > Urophycis tenuis. The sequence continues at coordinate 3,883,526 of JAXIVH010000029.1, read as the reverse complement.
TTTCGTAACTTGCAGTTACTTAGCAGTTGCTCGTTTTTAGGTGTAGCCAAGCCCTGCATTCACTTTTTTGTGTTTTTTTTATGATTTCTTTTCTCAGCCATTGTCAGCCATTTTTTATTTGAATTCTCTTTGATTCAAAACTTTTCAATGTAAAGAACATATTTTCTACCTTTTTACTCACAGTGTTACACTTCTGGGAACACCTGATTATTTTTGTTAAAATTGTATTTTATATCATTCTCAAGCCATTTATCCACCTTCCTCACCCCTCTCTCCCCAATCCATCCATCCTTCTGTGGGCGGCATTAGCTCAGTGTATAGAGCGAGTGGACAGAGCGGGTCGTCCACTAACCGTAGGGTCAGCGGTTCGATCCCCTTGATCCCCCTCCTCCTCCAACTGTCCACATGTCGAACCCACACAAATGTACTGATTGTAAGTCACTTTGGACGAAAGCGTCTGCGAAATGCCCCTTTACCTTCCACTCTTCATCCTTCCTCCACCCTCCCTCTTCCTCTGCCTCACCCACCATCCAGAGCCCCACTTTGTGGCAGCGTACGACGTGGGTCTCTTCTCCTACTTCTTCCTGCGGGAGAACGCCGTGGAACACGAGTGCGGCCGCAAGGCGTTCTCCCGGGTGGCGCGCGTCTGCAAGAACGACGTGGGCGGCCGCTTCCTGCTGGAGGACACCTGGACCACCTTCATGAAGGCGCGGCTCAACTGCTCGCGCTCGGGCGAGGTGCCCTTCTACTACGACGAGCTGCAGAGCACCGTCTACCTGCCCGAGCAGGACCTCATCTACGGGGTGTTCACCACCAACGTGTAGGTGGCCCGTGCTCCGTACTCTGCTCGTACCTCCGCGCGTTGATTACAGCACATCAGATTACAGTGCAGTGGATGACGTTAGACTAGATGTGACCAAATTATACCACATTAGACCAGATTAAACTATATTATACTACACTAGATGACATCAGACCAGGCGCGTAGAATACGGTGGGGACGGTGGGGACGCGTACCTACCAGTTTTCGTCATGAGTCATTTTGTACCCACCACTTTTTATGAAAGAATCCCCCGTGTGGGACTCGCACCGGTGTCTTTCACCTCTACGTCAGTAAACGCAGTCTGAGTTACGTCAAGCTCGACGAAGAGAGAAGAACTCAACTCTTATAAGTCGCTTTAGTATGACAGGGTCACAAGCGGACTTTTCACGCGGTCACGAGCGGAGTGGTAGTGGTATGGCAAGATGCCATAGTGCGTTGAGTAATGGTGCTCCCTGACTCATCCCAAAAACAACAGTCAACAAAGTGAACGTAATGAAACAGTGAAATGCAACCCAACATGTCCTGAACATTCGCCTCCAAACCCTATCTAATAGCAATAACATGTAATGACACAGAATGCCAGAATGTCGCAATGCATTCTGGGAAACACTCCCCCTACACGTTACAATCATTTATATACAGTCTATGGTTACAATATCCACGATTTCCTCAGGCAAGTACAACAAGTTGAACTGATAATACAAGAAAACACAAAAGCATTAACCTAATTTACACAAAATAGAAACAACATTTAATTGTATTTGTGTCCGATGACGAGAGAGAGACGGAGAGAGAGCTAGCGCTTTGGTAGAGAGACATAGAGTAACAATAACAGAGAGCGAGCGCCGGTCTCGATAAAGCCGTTAATCAGAGAAATTAAACGTTATTTCCCGATTGTTTCACAGCGGTTACATTCAGCAGGTAGACACGGCCATGAACTGCACACATTATCCAATGAAAAGTATTAGAGCTCTGTGCGTGAAGTCAAGACATCGCGTCTGTGTGTGTGTGTGTGTGTGTGTGTGTGTGTGTGTGTGCGTGCGTGTGTGTATGTGTCATCATCACATTTTTGTATACATTTTTATTAATTAACATGACCTGCGCGAAAGGGGGAAAAAATGAATGCGCGTCATTGTACCCATCACTTCTGAAAATGCACTTCCGAATGCATCTCCTGTGTCCCCAGCACATTTCAAACCAAACCTACGCCCATGCATCAGACATCGTTAGACTAGATGTGACCAAATTATACCACTTTAGACCAGATTGAATAAAACATTTACATTTACATTTACATCTACACTGAGCGGCATTTAGCAGACGCTTTTATCCAAAGCGACTTACAAACAGTACATTTGTCAGAAGAAGGTGAAACATTTCATTGCCGCTAATACAGTAAGAAAGTCACCAGAACAAGTTTCAAGCATTTCAATTGCTAGATTAACCATTGCTAGTATACAACAAAAGTAAAAACCATATTATACTACACTAGATTAAATTAGACAACATTAGACTAGATTAGATTAGACCAGGCTAAATAAAACTAGATTAAAATATACTAGAGGGTAAAGTAGACTACACTAGATTAGATTAAATTAGATTAAATTGAACAACATAATGTTATATAGACTAGAATAGATTAGATTAAACTATTTTAATGATATTATATTTGATTATATTATATTAAATTAGACTACATTCTATCAAATTACATTTGATTGCGTTAGATTAGATTAGACTAGACGACATTAGATTAGATTAAAATGGACTAGATTTGGCTAGACTAGGCTGGACTATATTGCAGTGCATTAGAAGCTCATAGACTTCTCTATTAGCATGCATACAGTGGTGTTATAATACAAACACACATAATAACAACATTTAAATGCATTTCAGGAAGGAGCAACACCTTACTATAAAATACGGTATGTAAAATGGCAGAATGTCAATGGCAATAGCGGATTTATCTTTTCCCCATTCAAAAAGTAAATAACAAAAGTAGATTTAGACTGTAGAAAAAGTAGATTTTTTAAATGATCTCTCTGAACCATAACACCACGAGAAAGTGCAAACAGAGTAGTGTTTAATTTAAATTTTAGTCACTGCGACGATTTTTCCTCCAGGATAGAAATTAATTGACAAAATTGGACGTTCACGGAAGGAGACAAATATGCACTTTTGGTAATTATATCGACCGTATCAATATTAAATGGCAAATCCCGCAGCAGGTTTTCCTGGTGTGTACTTTGCCAACAAATAATAAGGTTTTTGTGATAGTTATTAAACCCAACGCAGACAAACGAACCTGTCTGTGAGACTATTCTGAGAGCCAGTGCTGTTTGCTCTGGCGTGTGGCTCTGGACCCCCTCCTGTACAGACGGGCTTCTAGCCCGTCTGTACAGGAGGGGGCCGGGTCGGGCCGGGTTCGACACCCTGATTGTACAGAGGAGCGCGGTTGAGGCATTTAAATACACAGTTGAATCTGGTCATCCTCAAATCCACGACTGTATTAATCGACCTGGGCTCAGTGCTTCATGATACGTTTTGCTGCTGTGGCTGGTTGTAGGTCGATCTAATTGCGTCTTGGTCTGCTCTGCGTTTGTCGAACGACGAAAATGAAAATGAACTGAGAGGTACCAGACTAGAATACGCATTTTTTCGAATTGGTCTGGTGATGGTCACGTCAGGCTACAAATAAACACAAACACGAAAAACAGTAAAACGGCTATGTAGAAATGAGCAACGTACAACTAAGGTACATAAGAAAATAGAATAAGGGAAAGGACTGAAGGCTTGTTGAGTTGAGACTCGGTCAGCATGCGTGACTCCATCCATTTGCTCCATAGATACCGCCACACAAATTCTGGGGGCGGGGCCACGCGGCCAACCTCACTGCAAAATGGCCGCCAATGGGACTCGCTTTGAGGTTAAAGTTCAACTTTGACCCGGCGGACGGCGTGCCATAACCATGCCAACCAATAGCCTTCCAGTACAAGTCCAGTGAGAGTGTTTTTAGCTGTGTCTGAGTTTGTGTATGTATTTATAACTTGTCTTGCTCGAGTTGAGGCAAAACTTTCCATTAGATTTCATCAGGTTGTCGTTAGTAAGTTACTTAGTAAACACAACACATCCAAATGATCCAATACTGTGAGTTCAGAGCCAAGATGGTACTTATCATCTAAAGCAAAGACATTTCCTGTGCACACACACTTGTGTGTGTGTGTGTGCCTTCGGACATTTAATTTCCTCTATAAAAAGAATGACATGTGTTAAGAGGTGGCACAGTAAACAGACAGACAGACGTACTTTAATGATCCCTGAGGGAAATTGCATTCGTTACAATACAATACTCCAGTGAAAAAGAAAGAAGAGACAGACACTCTACGTATAGTAAAGTGTTAGAATATATAAATATATAATATAAACCTATGTAAAATATAAAATATAAACCTATGTAAAGCAATATACAAAAAAAATAAGACAATAAACAAGACAATTATCTAATTATTTCCCTTCAAAGACAGACAGACAGACAGACAGACATACTTTATTGATCCCTGAGGGAAATTGCGTGAAGGAGGAAGGAAAGGAAGCATCAGTGTGTCATCCTTTGGTTTGTGTGTGTGTGTGCACGTGTGTGTGTGTGTGCACGTGTGTGTGTGTGTGTGTGTGTGTGTGTGCGTGTGTGTGTGTGTGTGTGCGTGTGTGCTTGCATGCGTTTGGGGGCATGTGAGTGAATCATGCTTGCATGCATGCCTGTGTATATTGTTAATGTTTCATGTATGTCTGTGTGTATGTTACCAGCTTGTCGTAGTGGTTACACAACGGTAACCCACGTATGTGTTTTCGTAGGTTGTTCATCAAACAACAACAAGTTATGTTCTGTTTTCTGTAGCGTTGACGGTTGTATATGCGGTTTTGCAACATCTTATCATCTCAATTCATTTGCCTCTCGCCTGATTAGTCAATGTGTCTGTAACATTATGAATACGCAACACAGTCTCAGGGCAGTTTGTGAAATTGTCACGAAATGTAATCTGTTGATTCGTGTACATGGACACGAATTTCCTTTTTTTTTGTGACACTCAGCACGACTTTGAAACTAATGTATTTCAATGGAAGTATCTTTCGTGCCTGCACCATGTTTTTAAAGTAAAGTCGTGCTGAGTGTCACGAAAAAAAGGGAAATTCGTGTCAATGTACACAAATCAATAGATTAGGACCATTTGGTGACTATTTCACAAACTGCCGTGAGACTGGGTTGTAATACGTAACATAGTCGTCTGGCCGCAGCCTCTATAGCTCGTACTGCGTCATGCCTTAATCAGATGCCTCCTGGCTTGTTGCGTGGGGTCCAGCTGTCCGCCTACCTGCCTAGTTCTGTACACCACACGGCAGCACCCCACTGCCTTGAGGCACCTCTCACTGGACCCTGTTTACACACCGGCTTCGCAGCTCCCTCCAAAGCAGCAGTGTTTGAGTGGTGAAGAGAACTGCTGTGGGAAGGTACGCTCGGGACACACGCTGATGTTCAGTCCACATGCGATGATCCAGAGCCTGCCTTTTCTGACCACTAAACCAGTCCTACACTATGAATTTTCCTGGGCACCGGGCTACAATTTGCGGTGCCCGCTAGAGGTCTGCACTGCATGCCTTGCTCATGGACAGGGCAGGAGCGCTATCTCGCATGTTTTGAGAAATTAACCTGTCTCCACGTCTCCTCCTGCCCCCCTCGGTCCACCACCAGGAACAGCATCTCCGCCTCGGCAGTGTGCGCCTTCAACCTGAGCTCCATCACCCAGGCCTTCAACGGACCCTTCCGCTACCAGGAGAACCCCCGCTCCGCCTGGCTGTCAACGCCCAACCCCATCCCCAACTTCCAGGTGAGCTCAGTGGGTCCGAGGGCGGTGGGCGGTGCAATCAGCATGGGACTCCACAACCAGGGAAGTGTCTGTTCTGTTGAGATTGACTCACGTGGGTCACCTCATTTCAAACACAGACCCATGAACGCAACAGACACACACACCCTAACGACACAAACACCCGCCGCAGTATTCTGTGTCCCCTTCCTCTCCGACCATCCCCACCTCCTCACCCCCCTCTCCCCCATCACGGCGGCAGTAGCCACTCATATCTAACATTTGTGGACATTCTGTGTTATTTTTGTTATTTAAGGCATCTAGTCATTGATAAGACTGCACTCCAAAACTCAAACGAGTTCTGGCACATTTGCGTTGCGCGAGTTCTGGCGCATTCGGCCATAAGCGTCTGCTAAACGCCCCCCTTTACCCTTTACCCTTGACCTCCACCAGTGTGGCACTCAGGAGGAGCAGGGCCCCGGCACCAACCTGACGGAGCGCAGCCTGCAGGACGCCCAGCGGCTCTTCCTGACCAGCGAGGCGGTGCAGCCGGTCAGCGCCGACCCCCTGCTGAGCCGAGACAACGTGCGTCTCTCCCACATGGCGGTGGACATCGTGCAGGGCCGAGACGCCCTGTATCACGTCATGTACGTCGCCACCGGTGAGTCCGCCGCCGCCGCCATCGTCTCTCTGGTGTCTCTGGTGAACTGAACGGTGATGCTCAAGTAGGCTAGTCAAGTGCTGTCCCTGTGTACATTTACATTTAGATTGAGGGCGTTTAGCGGACGCTTTTATCCAATCTCACAAAGAGTTTTGTCATAAGAAGGTGAAACATTTCATTGCTGCTAATACAGTCAGAGTCACCAGAACAAGTTTCAAGCATTTCAATTGCTAGATGAACCATTGCTAGTATATAACATCTCTGACTAATTGCCAAGTTACAAAGAGCGATTAAAGTGCCAAGACGTACAACAAATAAGAGCATGAGGGTCGGGTTATGTAGGGTTCAGGTGACCTCTGAACAAGTGGGTCTTGCGTCTCTTCCTGAAGATGGGGAGTGACTCTGCAGTCCTGACATTGGGAGGGAGCTCGTTCCACCACTGAAGTGCCACAATATAGCTATAACGGGGCAGCAGTAGCTCAGTGGGTAGAGTGGGTGGACAGAGCGGGTCGTCCACTCATCGTAGGGTTGGCGGTTCGATCCGCTTGATCCCCACTTCCAAAACTGTCTGCATGTTGTGTCCTTGAGCAAGACACTGAACACTGAACCCCAACTTGCTCCCCGGGCGCTGATCATAGCAGCCCACTGCTCCTATGCACAATAGTGTCTAAAAAACATGGAAATGACAAATGAAGACCACAAGGTCCCCAGTAAAATAAAATAATTAATAATTAATCAATTAAAGACACTCAAATTACATTGTGATTGTTGTTTTTTTGTTTTTATCGGTGGTATATACATACTGTAAAGTAAAAATGTTAGATGTTTTGAAAAGGATTCGTCCAGTTAGTTCAGATCCCTGGTTAGTTGTTGACTATGTCCATGTCAAGATAAACATCAGCAAATAATTTTTGCTCAACTCTCATGGTCTAGATGTGTTGTTAGCCATCAATGGACATCCATTCTATTCCAGATGAGTGTTCAGCAGCTCCCATAGCTGTGTCTTTGTTTTGTCCCAAACCAGGTAATTGCATGCGAATGGCCCTGGCTAGGTCATTTTCTCCAACAGGGTGCACAAGAAAACAAATCACTTCAATTCAGTGTTTACACGCCACTACGCATGATCATATACTTAAGAGACTAAGGCGCACAGCTAGAATTCCGCATCACAGCGGCTGCATTTCAGACAGTGTGATTAATCTGAATTCTGAGCTACAATGAGTGGTTAATAATTGTCAGTGTATAAGGGTGGGTGTTATGCTGATTGGAAAGCACCACACTCAGTTCTGAATCAAAATGAAGTGCTCAGATCCCGGTTGTAAGAATGTACTAAGATTGTATGACATTGTCAGATGAAACATACATTTCCCCACTGGGAACGTCCAGTGCAACGGGTGAGTCAAATGCAAAATCAGTTTAAACCAAAATTCACCACCATGCATGCACATGATCTGGACATATAGCATTCAAGACTTGAATGTTCAAGCAAAGTGCTCAACCCTCAGTCTCTGTCTCCACGTTTGTAAGCAGGTTCTGTGTTAGCACCAAACACTTACTCTGCTTTCAATTCAGTTAAAAAAAACAAAAAAAACAAGCCCTCCTACACTTGCTGAAATGTTTGCTCTGCATTGAGAAATCAGAATTATCACACTGCCTGAATCACAGACACTATCTATTTTTGTGGGCACTAGTGGAGACAGCTACCTAGCCAGAGTAGATATGCACGTACGGGTGTTGGACAGCTATGGGAGCTTTGCATTTGGACACTGAAAAAGTAGACAATTAATCCAAGATTAATTGACATAGATAGACATTGTTTGCCACTTTTACCACTGCTTCCATCAAAGCTCATGTACAACCCTCCAGTTTATGTATGATGTAAATACGTACATGCTTTCAGTAATGCACTTTACACATTATATTTCTACAATGCTGCTACAAATCATTCTCCGTTGCTGCTTATTTTCAATCTTCATCTTTCATTCTCCATTGCTGCTCTTGCCGTTATTCTGTACTTATTGTATTTAATTTAATTGAACTGTTTTCATTGATTTTCCTTCCATGTTTGAACGGGCCTCGTGCAATACATTTAATTGTACAGTGTGACTATAAGTGATGCTGCGCATCTGACAATAAAGGACTTCAATCTTGATCCTGAACCCCGCAAAAAAAAAAAACCCATACTGCATTCATCGATTGACCCTCCCCCCTCCCCCGGCCTTGCTACCAGAATACGGCACCATCCTCAAGGCCATCGCGACGACCAACAAGAGCCTCCACGGCTGTTACCTGGAGGAGATCAGGCTCCTCCCCGACGGCGAGAGAGGGCCAATCAAGAGCCTCCAAATCCTGCACGCCGACCGCTCGCTGTTCGTGGGGCTGGATGACCGGCTGCTGAAGCTGCCGCTGGAGCGCTGCTCCGGCTACATCACCGAGCGGTAGGGAGGCCTGCGCCCCGTTTCCCCCTTTGAACGCAAATCAAAAGAAAATGAATAAACATAAATACAGAGCCCCAGTCATGATATGGTTTAGATTGTCGCCACAATATAGCTATAACGGGGCAGCAGTAGCTCAGTGGGTAGAGTGGGTGGACAGAGCGGGTCGTCCACTCATCGTAGGGTCGGCGGTTCGATCCCCTCGTTCCCCACTTCCAAACTGTCTGCATGTTGAAGTGTCCTTGAGCAAGACACTGAACCCCAACTTGCTCCCCGGGGCTGCTGAACATAGCAACCCTCTGCTCCTACGTACCATATGATGGGTCAAATGCAGAATAAATTTCATTCTCATATCTGAAAAATACTGAGAATGACCATAAAGACAGAATAGAACGTGCGCACGAAATACAAATTTGTGGCCACAAAGTAGGTATAATGTGCGCACAAAATACTAATAATTCATATAAATATAATTCCTGGACAGCTGGATCAGCAAATCGAGCGCGCCTTCTCTAAAACCTCCACCTTAGACTTTTAGAGAAGGTGTGCTCGATTTGCTTACCCAGCTGTCAAGGAATTATAATCATAGTATTTTGTGCGCACATTATACGCATTTTGTTGCCACAAGTTAGTTTTTTGTGCGAACGTTATAGCTATATTGTGGCCACAATGTTTTTTTTTTTTTGACCATGTCATGTCTGGGGCTCTACACACACAAGAGATGTGTTTTGATAGCAGAGATGACAAGCCACTGGACCTGTTGAGGCCGGTTAGTGTGGTGTCAGCTGCCTCTCTCTCTCTCTCTCTCTCTCTCGCTCTCTCTCTCTCTCTCTCTCTCTCTCTCTCTCCCTTCCTCTCAAGGTCTCTTTTTGATCTCCCCTCCACCCCAGTCTCTCCCACCCCCCTCCCGAGGTCCACATGTTAGTGACACACTAACTAACTAATGTAATGATTTTCCAATGATGTATTCCCCCCTCCCAGCTGTCCATCTCAGAACGTAGATATGGTCCAGGTTGCTGCTGTTTCTGTATTTGTTAACAGTCAGTGACCCAATGGCAAGCCGTGTTTACCCCTGAGCACTGAAAGGGTCAAAGAACAAGTTTAGAATAGAATAGAATAGAACAACTGTATTTATCCCCGAGGGGAAATTAGGTTGTCATAGCAGCAGCCGCAGTACAAATACAGTAAAAACAGTAAAAATGATGTGTGTAATCAAAATTAATGAAAAGAAAATGCATTTCCGTTGTAGTGAAGTGTTGTACAGTCTGGTGGCACCAGGTAGGAATGATTTCCTGTGCCGTTCCTTAAAGGAAAACGCCACCGTTTGTCCATACCGAACTACGTTCTTCCCTGATCTTAGACGATATGATACATACCTCTCTCACTTTCGTGTGTGCACTCCATCGCTCTGGCGCGCAGCGCTACTTCGCTAGCATGTAGCTTGGCCCAGTATATTCCTTAGGATCCAAACGGGGGGGGGGGGGGGGGGGGAAGTTAGAAGTGACCAAGCACTTCCACGTTTTCCCTATTTAAATACGGTTACATGAGTAGTTACACGACCCAAGTATGGTTACACAAAATGAAACATGGCAATTTTCTAAGCGGATTAAAAGGATAACTATAATGTATGGCGAAATAACACCTGGGAGCACTTAGACGTCGGCGCAGTAATATCATCACTCCTAAAAGATCGTCTCCCCCTCCCCCTGTTACTTCTGTCACTAGAACCAACGTGACCTGCACGCCGTCACCTGCACTACCTGTAGTAGTAAAGGGAAAAAGTGACGTTGGTTCTATTGAGTAACCATACTTGGTGTATGGTTGATACATACCTCTCTCGCCGCGTAGCGAAGGCGACACGTCCCGGAACAGGCTTCACTCTTCATCTGCGACTCACGTCGCCTCGAGAGCCAGCCAGATAAAACGAGGCAAGGCGATGGAAAATCAGTAAGAACGGCACCCCTTCTGCACGTCAGACGCGGGGAACGAAGATGGATGTGTTGCTGTTATGAGCGCGCTGTACGAGACAAAAGTTTGCCGTACTGCCTCGGTGATTGATGCGTTCGAGGCAGGCACTAGAGATGTAGTACTCGAGACCGGTCTTGGTTTCGAGACCACTTTTACCTGGGCTAGGTCTCGTCTCGGACTCGACTGTATTCGGTCTCGGTCTTGTCTTGGTCTCAGACATAGAGGTCTCCAGGGGGTTTGTGTATAAACCAAGCAGCGAGCTCATACTCATCACATATATTATATATTATTATTATAGTATTATATTATTATTATATATTATATATATATATATATATATATATATATATATATATATATATATAATATATATATATATATATTATATTATTATATATATATTATTATATATGACGCAGCACTCGTACACTACACGCCAAATATGTTACATTGTATATGTTTTCCGGCTGCACCATTGTTCACATTTTGGTGTAACTTAGGGCGTATTCACACCAGGAAAGTCCTTTGGTCCGCTTTTTTAGTCCGGACCAAAATACAATGTTTCTTTTTTGGTTTGGTGCGGTTCCTGTTCACATTGCACTTTTCGCAAGTGGACCAGAATTTGTCAACAAACCCACATGTGTGCAAAGATCGTTCAATCATTTGAAAAAAACCTCTGGGGTCGGGGTAAAGCGGTAAGGGGAAAAAGGGGGGAAAGCGCCGGTTAAAGTAAACAATCATGGACGTCCAGCAGCGCGCTGCACTCATTGTGCTGATGTTAATTTGTTTAATTCAGTTGCAAACGTTTCAGGCGCTTTTGGAGCAACACTCATTTTCAACCGACGGTCCGATGACAATGTTTTGCTCATCTTTGAAGTTAACGCTAAGGCGCTAATCAAACAATTATTTCCCATAATGTGCTCAGCTATGGGAGCCTGTTGCGTCCAAAAAGGCATGTGATTTTTATAACTGGGTCGGACCGAGCGCGGTCGCATTCACATATCAAGCGAACCACTCCAGGGTCCGTTTGGAAGCGAACCGAGACCACCTCTCCGACTGGGTCTCGGTCCGACTGTTTGGTCCGCTCCAGAGTTCGATGGTTTGTGTTCACACCAGCCCAAAAGGTCCGCACCAGCGATTTTTTTGGTTTGGTCTGAACCAAACAAGGCAGGTGTGAATACGCCCTTAAACACTAGTCTGTTTTTTTTTCCGGTCTTGACTTGGTCAGTCTAGGTCTTGGTCTTAGTTTTGGTCTTCTCTTGATCTCGATACCCTCTGGTCTTGGTAGTGTCTTTGACGTACCGCCAAAACAATTCATTGGGTTGCTAGTCACAAAGCCCAGCACTGCTAGTTTGTTAATATCCTAGTCTATAGATTATGAACTACATAAGGCTGACCTTGAAGGAGCACTACTGTTGTGTGTCACGGTGGCTCATCTCACACGCTGATTGTGATGTGAGACTGTGATGGTGAATCGATCGCACAAACTTCTACGCTGCAGGCTATCGCGATAGTAATGACCACTGTATAAGTACAGATCCTTTACACAGTTGTCATCATGGGACAAACATATTGCTCAGAACACTAATTATGGGTCTGCCACTCTCATGTCCCAGGCACATGGTCCGTGGTCAATGTGATCACTCGTCTACTTCTACTATCTGTGCCTGGTACATAAAAGAAAAGATCCATAATTAGTGTTATAAGTGTTTGTCCAACAATGATCCCTCGGTCATAAGGTGTCTCATCCTGAGATTGTTTTTACTTATAAACCCCACAATGTGGGCAACGCATGTTTACGGAATTGCAGACGGTGAAATGAACGAAACAAGGACATCGGACGCGTTTTGTCAATTTGCACCAAATAAAAAGTATCGTTGAACTGTCCCGCGACAGCCCGAACCGTTACGTCAGTCTGAGAAGGATTAGCACTAACCTTCACAACCTCATGAAAAATTCAACGCACAGCACTCTGCGGTGGTGCCCTTCAGTGGCAGCAATCACTTTTTGTAATTACATGTGACCCTGCGATCTGGAGATAATTATTGTGCCTGTGTGTGTGTGTGTGTGTGTGTGTTGCTGCCTTTCCTATTGCTTGTCAGTAGCCGTTCCGGATCGATGTGGTTTCTCTCTGTGGAAGTGTGTATGTGTGTGTGTGTGTGTGTGTGTGCGCGCGTTACTTGTGCGCACGGCTTCATCAACACTTTCCTTCACGTTGTGTGTTCCGCGTGTTTGGTGTGTGTGTGCACAGCTATCAAAGAGTGAGACTGGCGAGCCCATCACTGTCTTCTGTGAAACCTCCTCCTCCAACTAGGAGAGACAGACAGACAGGCGGACAGGAAGAAATTGACATTTACATTTACTTTGAGGGCGTTTAGCAGACACTTTTATCCAAAGCGACTACTACAAAGAGTACATTTGTCATAAGAAGGTGATACATTTCATTGCTGCTAATACAGTCACCAGAACAAGTTCCAAGCATTTCAATTACTAGGTTAACCATTACTGTAGTATGCTAATATAGTATCTCTAATTAGAAATGAGTCCACGCTCGCAATTCTGTTCTATTAAGGTCTATGTTGCCTTGTTCTGTTCTGTTCATTTCTATTCTTTTCTATTGTACTTGTACATTGTGTACTAATATGTTCCATTCTAGTCGATTATGTTCTATTAGTTTCTACGCACTATCACGCTTGTTTGCATACGACATAGGGCGACAGTTGCTCAGTGGGTAGAGTGGGTGGACAGAGCGGGACGTCCACTAACCGTAGAGTCGGCAGTTCGATTCTCTTGATCCCCCTCCTCCACATGTCAAACCCCACAAATGTACTGATTGTAAGTTGCTTTGGACAAAAGCGTCTGCTAAATGCCCCTTTACCCTTTACCTGTTACCTATCACATGGGTCATGCGCCCTGTTGTCTGGTCAGCTAACACGTTATCATGACCACCTGAAACAAATCCAACGGGAACAGAATGGAATATTAATTATCTCAACCCTCGGAAGACACTTTTATTTGTGTGTGTTCGTTTTTTTAATTCACTGCACGGATGAGTGGAATGCGTTCAACGCTAAATGTTTTTGGCCATTCTCCGAGTCCACTTTCGGAGAGGTGTCACTTATTACTCCTCTAGGAATAGGAATTTGAAGGGTTTGTGCAAATTTGATTCAAATGTACAGTATATTTGTCACGAAGGAAAGCGCCATGCCGGGCGATTAGCGCTTCTCCTTGACTTGGCACCAGATGTTTTTTTGTTCAGCTTTGGTGTATTTTATCCCTAAATTAAACCTCGCCACCCCAGCTCTGGTGAACCACGGTTCATTAGAATTGGCTTTTCTGATTGGTTCAGATTCTGACCCGAGGCCCGTCACCCAATGATAATTTGAATTGCACTTGCTTGCCATGTTTGTTTTTGTTCATTGTGTCGAAAGCCAACAGCACTCTACTCTAATTAGTGCTTAACACACCACTGCCTCATCAAATCCAAATATTATTTTAGACAATATAGCATTCGGTTTGTCCGACGAAACTATTTTATCCTCGTCTGTCCTACCGAAAGCAAAAAGGCAGAACAAAGTCAACAGCGAAGACTCAAGTACGACCCTTCAGTCTCCATGCTACATTAGACCATGGACACATTTAAGGGGATGATGTTGCTCTGGTGATCGCCCGGTCTGCCCGATGGCCAATTAAAATCCACTGGGTAATTGGCAGCGTCGGCTTCTTCAGCCTCACCGAGGCTAAATCACGTCGTGTTGTCAAACCAACCGACGAACAAATTGAGAGTTTAATTTCAGCGGGAGTTGCAAAAAATAAAGACATGCCAAAATGTTGCAAAGAATGCAGAGCTGCTTGTCTAGTTTCCTGTTTCCAGAAAGCACAGCAGTTATATGCAGCTTAAAACCCCCTGAAAGATGTTGCTGTCTACCTTCCATGCTATGCTTTACTTCAATTACAATGTGACATGTGTGTGTGTGTGTGTGTGTGTGTGTGTGTGTGTGTGTGTGTGCGTGTGTGTATGCATGTTTTTGTGTTGTTTCGGGTTACCCAATTCATAGTCTTCATAAACTCAGAAAGGAGGGAAAGGCGTTTTGGTGTGAGGGCTTCATTTTAAAGAGGAATGGCACGTATGTCTGTGTGTGTGTGTCTGTGCACACGTTTGATGTGCACAGACGTGTTTGTTTCCTCAACAAATCTTTATTTGTTGAGGAAACTTTATCACAGAGGTGTAATAGTCAGGGCAGACACAGGTGTCTCTCACAACGTTACTCATGGCCACTGGCCTGCCAACATCCTTGTTACTCATAAGGTATACCCGTTTATACACTAATCCTAATCCTAGCTCTGTGATAAAGGCCAATGATCAATAAGCCCAAATTATTGGATAATCAAAGCAGGTTCTCACAAATAGCAATAACCCATATCAGTTTGCGGCAGTCACCTCAAGGCTGGATTAAGTCACATGTATTTGTACTTTGAATTAAATAAATTAAGGATAGTTAAACCATGATACCAACCCTACCCCGCTAGAAGGAAAAAGGACACACATACACAAACATATGACTTTATAAAACAGACAAGCGAAATATTTTTGTTGATTAAAGATGACTATCGCCAAGTAGCTACTATACATTTAGATAAAGATTGATAGGAAGGATAGGAAGGAATATTTCCTTCCATCACCTGACTGTAATGGTCCCATTCCAGACAACTCAGGCTTCAGAGGTTTGGAAATATCAAATTTTGTCATCATAGAGTTCATGCTGTTAGCTCAGAGGAAAAACAAAACATGAATGCCTGAAATGGTTAAATACATTATGATTGCTGAATACAAAAATTATAAGCTGCAGCAATGTATGCTTCTTTTGGAAACATATGGAAAAAGAGATAATATTAACACTTTCTAGCAAATTTGAATCTGTAAAATAACTGTTCAATTCAACATATTGCTACAATCAGAGTGAAATATAAATGATTCAAGTTGGACAAACCATTATTTTATTTACCGTAACTTAAAGTCAGAGTTCTATTTGTGCTGACTGCAGTATCAGTGTTGAATAGGTCAACCAGCAACTCAACCACCATATGAAGATTTCTGGCAAAAATGACCCAAACAGTGATTTGGAAAATGCATGCAGGCTGTGAAGAAGGGCACCTTGTACAGGGAAGGCCTATCGGGCAACACTTTGTTGATGAATACATTTAAGGGCCCCTGACAACGCCAGCACATAGGAACCCTACTGGGAAAAAAAATGTGAAATTTGAGATTTGAAACAAATTTGATTTGAAAGAAATTGTTTAAAAAAGTAATTGTTTAAAAAAGTAATTAGTTATAGTTACTCACTACTCCAAAAAGTAAGTTAGAGTTAGTAACCTGATGGGCATTTAATCTTTTTTATCTGTTGTGGACGGGGGGCTAATTTCGTTTCCTCTGAGTTGATTTTCCAACGGGTTGTATCTGTTCAAATCAACCACTGTGTAGCCCGACCAGACACTAATGCCAAACTTTGAGATTATCTCTAACTAAGCTGTGACTAAACTGGCGAGAGCTCCAAACGGATTTGTGTAGCAAATAGATGTGATCATGTGATCGGGATGGTCTCCACACCACTCTGGCCGCCAGAAGCTCTGCTGTAACATAGTAGGACTGCTGTGTCCCAGATGAGGGCTGCTGTGTCAGGGCCAGACCAGAAAGGGCTCTTTCATTGCAGGGGGAAATAAAACATTTAGGGCCTTTGCTTGATTGACCCGTAAACATGTGAGTGATAAAGAGAGAGTTGTTTCAAGGCTCAAGCACAGCCCCCCCCCCACACACTTTTTCCATGTCAGGAAGCCCCTATAACAACATGTTTTCACTGCCCCTGCTGTTCATCACCGCATACTCTTATTTTCAACCTCACACACACACACACACACACACACACACACACACACCTGCAAGCACACACACATACACACACACACACACACACACACACACACACACACACACACACACACACACACACACAGTCTAGCTCTTACACATACAAACACACGCACAAACACATAAATAAACACTCACGTTATCTTTTTTTTCCTAGTAAACCTGCATGCAGATGCATGTGGATGTGTTGGACTTAGTAAGCAGGCCCGGGGTGGCCATCGGGAGGTTCGGGAGGTTTCCCGGTGGGCCGGTCCATTTTCAAATGTCTTTTGGGCCACTTGAGTGGGGAAAAATAACACTGACCATTAATTTATCATCTCCTAAAGTAGACGTTCTTCATTCGTCTGACATTTCAGCCCCAGCATCGCAGGCCAGGAGGAGCCGAAAAGGCCAGGTTTAAAAAAAAAAAGAAGGGCGCTGGAAGAAGATGCTGCCAAATGTGCCAAAATGACTGACCTGTTCAGAGGACAGGCACAAGTTGCAGCCGGTGAAGAGAGATGTGGATCTAATGATTAATTAGCAACGTAAATAATTTAGCTATTTGCTACGTTTGCAATGCCAACATGAGCATTTAAAAGCTTAAACCATCATCATTAGTCTAGTTTATTTTGTTAAGCCATAACGAATCACAAATATAATTTGTGAAAATCAACATGTCATGTGTAAGTTAGCCCAAGCAGTAGGACATGGTTCAAGTGACATTTTGTTCCTGGATTTTACATTCGGCAACCGCCATATTTTGATATCCAATAAAAAAGGGTAAGTAAGAGTTTTGCGCTGTTCATTTATTCAAATTCTTCCACCACTGCAAAAAGTGGGCCGGTCTGGGCCCAAAATTCCCGGAATTAAAATAGGTCCCATCCCGGCCCTGTTAGTAAGTAAATACAGTACATGTACAGTGTTAGGTCCGTCAACTAATGTGAAACCTGTTGTCCAGTAAGGGTTGTGAACAGGTCGGTGGAGAGGTTCGCCCAGCCCCTCACTACCGTACATATCAGACGCCTACCCCGCTTGCCTCGGCGCTCTACCCTTGAGCATAACCCTGGTCAGGGCCGTAGCTGCCCTGCCCGAGAGCTCCCTCGTGGGACCTTTTGCACTTGGAAGTTTGCTGGGATTGTTCAAGAGTTTGGATATAACTCTCGGGATATGTTTCTTGTCTTGATGACTAAGTAACCTCTTAGAACCACGCTTGCTCAAACCCACTCTGCCGTAGCTATCATTGTTTGTTTATTCCTTTGTCTGAGATGAGAAAGACGGAACAAACTGAATTTAAATGCGTTCACACCCAAGGGAGCAGCCATGACTTGTGCCAACTGCTGGTTTGTTTGGATGAAATCCAAAGTCACACCTGTAGAGATCACACGATCGCTGGCAATGCAAAGGGACATATTTGTAGTTTTGTCGTTTCATAAGAAACTATCTGAGAGCCTTTGTTGCTGGTCTTCTCGATGCCAATTGCTGTACAACATTAATACTGGATATTTTTCATTTTAGATGTTGAACAGTGAAACCTCTTTCCTAGTCATTCCGTCGTCTGCATGCCAAAACCGGATGATGTTGGGAGAATACACTAAATGTAAATGTAAACGTAAATGAAAACGCAAATGTAGCATTGTGCGATCATCATGAGCAATGCAGTGAATGCGACTCAACAGCTAGAAGAAATGCTTCATTCCAGAGGACGGCATGCCTGTCATCACACAGCAGTCTGTAGAAGATGTAGAAGTTTGTTGCCCACCGAAACCGCGCACAGAGTGCACGCTCACATCCAGTGATCAGGGAAAGGACGCCTTGCCCGGTCAAATGGCTCTAGCTCATCAGAACATCTTGACTGTTGGACAAAAGGCCGTGGTGTGCAGTGTCCGAGTCCTCGCAAAATCACACGCAGTCGTGAGTTCCTGTAAGGAACTGTGATTCTGAGTGGTGGGAGGTAGAGACGTTTCATGCTGCTTCTGTCTGGCTGGCAGAATACCACGATATTGTTGTTTACGGATAATGTAATGAAACTAGAAATTACATTTCCTGAAGAAAATGTGAAGTGGGCTAGCTGACTAGCAACTGGATGTGTTTTTTCATCAAACTGCCACTATTCTCTATGAGGAAAGCAGGGCCGGGTTCAAATGGCTCTATCTCAAAAAGTATACATGTCACAGCTTAGATATCTACATCGTAGGAATCTCAGGAAACAGCAGGAACAGTTTGATATTTAATATGTCAAACTGTATCTTACAAATTGTAGGAGTATCGACAAGTTAGAAAACAGGTATGAATTTGAAATGACCAGCTGCGACCTAGAGTGGAGCGCCCATGTGTGTGTATTGGAAGAGTGAGTGTCAAACAAACATTAATCATTCAAAAACTATAAATGGTATCACTTAGATATTTTAAAGTGAGTGACAGCATGAAAACATGAACCTTTTGATGTATAATATGCGAAAGTACTGTGAAAATTGTTGGAGTGGCAGCAGTTTACAAAATGTGTGTATATTTTCAAATCACCAACTGCCATCACTCTAACAACTGAACATTCCACCATTCATTTCAATGGGACAAAAACTATTAATAAAACTTTAATAGCCTACCTTAAAAACTATAAAAACTATAAAAAATAGACCCAGTAGATTCCTGAAGTAGCTGAATGTTCTAGCACAAAGAATGACAAAGTAGTTAAGCGGCAAATTTTTGGAGAGAACATATAATAAAGAAAGAAAGAAATAGTGGGAATTACAATAGTGTGCTAGCTAAAAGCTAGCCCACTAATAGTGAAAGTAATAAAATGTATCTCTACTTAAATAGGTGAATGATTGAATGATTAATTGAATGTGATTGATACTGTGGAAATTAGCTCACAGAAACTTAATTTTTCATTAGTTTTTTTCACACATTTTTTGAGTGTCTGTTGGATTGTTCTCTAGTTGTGTTGGGTTGTTCTTTTGTTGTGTTGGGTTGTTTTGTAGTTGTGTTGGGTGGTTGTTCTGTAGTTGTGTTGTGTTGTTCTGTAGTTGCGTTGGGTTGAGTTGTAGTTGTGTTGGGTGGTTGTTCTGTAGTTGTGTTGTTCCGTAGTTGTGTTGGGTTGTTCTGTAGTTGTGATGGGTTGTTCTGTAGTTGGGTGGTTGTTCTGTAGTTGTGTTGTTCCGTAGTTGTGTTGGGTTGTTCTGTAGTTGTGTTGGGTTGTTTTGTAGTTGTGTTGGGTGGTTGTTCTGTAGTTGTGTTGTGTTGTTCTGTAGTTGCGTTGGGTTGAGTTGTAGTTGTGTTGGGTGGTTGTTCTGTAGTTGTGTTGTTCCGTAGTTGTGTTGGGTTGTTCTGTAGTTGTGATGGGTTGTTCTGTAGTTGGGTGGTTGTTCTGTAGTTGTGTTGTTCCGTAGTTGTGTTGGGTTGTTCTGTAGTTGTGTTGGGTTGTTTTGTAGTTGTGTTGGGTGGTTGTTCTGTAGTTGTGTTGTGTTGTTCTGTAGTTGCGTTGAGTTGAGTTGTAGTTGTGTTGGGTGGTTGTTCTGTAGTTGTGTTGTTCCGTAGTTGTGTTGGGTTGTTCTGTAGTTGTGTTGGGTTGTTCTGTAGTTGGGTGGTTGTTCTGTAGTTGCGTTGGGTTGAGTTGTAGTTGTGTTGGGTGACGTTGTTAGGTGTCTCTGTTAGGCGGTTGTGCTACAGTTCCGTCGGGTTGTGGTTCTGTTTGGCTTGAGTTCTTGCTGGGTTGAGTGCTGAGTGGTGGTTCTCTCTGGTTTGGCTCAGGCAGTGCCTGGGGGCAAGGGACCCCTACTGTGGCTGGGACCGCAAGCAGAAACGCTGTACCACCATCGAGGAGAGCTCCAACATGAACCAGTGGACGCAGAACATCACAGAATGCCCGGTAGGAACGCACACACACACACACACACACACACACACACACACACACAGACACACACACACACACACACACACACACACACAGACACACACACACACACACACACACACACACACACACACACACACACACACACACACAGACACACACACACACACACACACACACACACACACACACACACACACACACACACAGACACACACACACACACACGTACACACTAGAGGATGGATACCCGACCCGAGCCTGATGGGGCTGGGTTGGGTTTGGACAAATATTTATAGATTATGCTCGGGTTCGGGTCGGACTCGGTCACATCTGCGCGATTTGAAATGTTTAATTGACCCGCGCATTAACCCTGAGCTTGTTGCGCTCATCTATTTGTTGACATTTCCAAATGCCTTGCAGTTGCTTCATAAAGGCGGGCTTTCATAAACACAGACAGTAAATGTGTCATTAATATGAAAAAAGCTTGATGCCTGTCGGCTCGGGTCGGGTTCGGTAGCTGTTCTGTTGGATGCGGGCCGGGGGCTCGGACAGAAAATCCTTGCCCGATATGCGCTCTAACACACACACACACACACACACATACACACATACACACACACACACACACACACACACACACACACACACACACACACGGTGAGTACAGCCAATCAGAGGGCAGCCAGTAACATAATGGTGTCATATCCCCATCTTTCTCACCCTATTCCCCCTCCTTGCGACTCCCAAGCTGAGGAACCTCACCCAAGATGGCGGCTTCTCGGCCTGGGCGGCGTGGCGGCCCTGTAACCACGACAACGGCGAGGGTTCCAGCAGCAGCTGCGCGTGCCGCTCGCGGTCCTGTGACAGCCCCGCGGCCCAGTGCGGGGGAGCCCCTTGCTCGGGGCCCAGCATCCAGGTGGCCAACTGCTCCAGGTAGCTGCAACCGCTCGCCATTTGATGACATAGTAAAGAGGGCGTTTAGCAGACGCTTTGTCCAAAGGGACTTACAATCAGTACATTTGTGGGGTTGGACAGGAGGTGGATCAAGGGGATCGAACCGCCGACCCTACGGTTAGCGGACGACCTGCTCTGTCCACCCACTCTACCCCACTGAGCTACTGCCGCCCACAACATAGTCCGCGTGATGCGGCCGTGCCCTGTAACTAAGTACTAATTTGAGTAACTGAATAACTAGGGATGCACCGAATCCAGATTTTTAGGGTTCTGCCGAATACTGAATCCACTGGTTAAGATTCTGCCAAATCCGAACCCGAATACCGAATCCTACTCCATTAACACTAAACACATTAATGAAGTAAACAACGTCAACATCAGTGTACTTTTCCTTGTATTTAATTTTCACTGGGAAAAAATTGCCACCACGAGACAAATCGGCATTGCAAATTGAACATGTAGCTCGACTTCAATCGCCTTCTTTTATCTGAAAGAACTGCCAAACGACACTTTTTCTGTCCACTACTTCCATTTTCGCTTTCTCGCAGCTATAGCCACTGCATTCTAATGCGCCACTTTTTTGTAAACAGATAATTACGTCGACCAGCGGGAGCAGTGAAAGCGTAGGATTCGGGTTCGGTGGAAAAAAAAGCCAAGGTTTGGCAGAACCCGAACCCCTAAAAAAAAGCCCAATATTCGGCCGAATCCGAACCCGAATACTGGATTCGGTGCAACCCTATGAATAACGCAGTTACTCAAATTAGTACTCTGTTACAGTTACCCTCAATTTGTTATGGTCTGGCTCTAGGACCACAGCAAATAACAGCAAGTGGAGTGAGGATTTCAGGAAGCAGAAATAATTTATTCAACGATAAATAATGTTTAAGTTTAGCAAATGTAAACAAAATATCCGATTTAACAAAGAAAGCTGTAAAAAAAATCGAACTGCCGGTCTTATCTAGAGCAATCTCCCATAAACAATACAACAGTGGCAGGCCGTGCATTTCACACCTAGGCCTTCAGTGATGTCCTTCTTAGTCCGACTTCCATAAATACCTCTCATGATACCATCATGTAAATAGTGTACAGAAACACACGCACTACTGGGCATTGAAATTGTAACCTCCACACACACACACACACACACACACACACACACACACATAAACACAAACGCACAAACACGCACACACACACACACACATAAAAACACAAACACGCACACAAACACGCACGCACACACACACATAAACACAAACACGCACACAAACACAAACACACACGCACACACACACACACACACATAAACACAAACATGCACACAAACACAAAAACGCACGCACACACACAAACATACAAACACAAACGCACACACAAACACAAACACAAACACACACACACACACACACACCGCTCCGAGCAGTATGCTGCTTGCCGATGTTTTACTTAAGAAACAAGTGGCTCTCGGCATCCACTGTTCAGCCATGAATCACGTGGGTTGACATCCTGTACTGAAGTCTGTTTCCCATCTTAATAATGATAGATCTGTGGGTGTGCGTGTGTGTGTCTGTGTGTGACTAAGTAAGTGAGGGAGCTAACTAATTAGCTTAGACTTCATAAACAATCCCATTAAAGCTGTCTTAACAATCAATATGGACTGACCCAAGGACGGAGTACTTTCAATGAGGGAACAAATGTACCGTCTGTGTGTGGTATTGTGTGTGTGTGTGTGTTTGTATGTGTGTGTGTGCGTGAGTGTGTGTGTGTGTGTGTGTGTGTGTGTGTGTGCATGTGAGTGTGTGTGTGTGTGTATGTGTGTGTGTGTGTGTGTGCGTCTGTGTGTGTATGGCGTGCGTGTGTGTGTGTGTGTGCATATGAGTGTGTGTGTGTGTGTGTGTGTGTAGGTGAGTGTGTGTGTGTGTGTGTGTGTGTGTGTGTGTACTTGTGTGTGTGCGTGTGTGTGTGCAGCTAACGGTATTAAATGAGTTCACTTGAGCTCTCCTCTTCGTCTGGCCCATTGCTCATCCCAGGCAAAAGCTGAATTTAATTGTGTTCCTTTTTTATTGTACATAGAGCTTGGATTGAATTACGCCCTGCCAAAAAGCACTCAGACTGATTGAGCAACTCTTTAATGTGTATGTCAGGTTTTTAGTTTTTTTTTTTTTTTGTGGCTTCAAGAACATACATAGAGGCTTGGTTGAATGTAGTGTGTGTGAGTGAGTGAGTGAGTGAGTGAGTGAGTGAGTGAGTGAGTGAGTGAGTGTGTGCGTGTGTGTGTGGTGTGTGTGTGTGTGTGTGTGTGTGTGTGTGTGTGTGTGTGTGTGTGTGAGTGAGAGACAGTGAATGCGTGGGTGTGTGTGTGTGAGAGTGAGTGAGTGAGTGAAAGACAGTGAATGTGTGTGCGTGTGCCTGATTGCCTGAATGTATGTGTGAACAATTGTGCGTGTTTATAAGTGCGCAGGAATGCATGCGTATGTTTACGTGTGGACATGTGTGTGCATGTGTGCGCGTCTCTATGTGCACGCTAATCCCACATGCCTGTGAGTTGTCACACGTGCAACACAGTGACAACACCTTGTATATTTAAAAGGGTGAAGGGGGCATTTAGCAGACGCTTTTGTCCAAAGCGACTTACAATCAACACATGTGTCGGGGTTCAACATGTGTCCAGTTGGAGGAGGAGAGGGGATCGAGGGGATCGAACCGCCGACCCTACGGTTAGCGGACAACCCGCACTGTCCATCCGCTCTGTCCACTGAGCTACTGCCACCCCATATTTACTCATTTACCCCCCCACCAGGAACGGAGGCTGGACTCCGTGGTCTTCGTGGGGACAGTGCAGCACCAGCTGCGGCATTGGCTTTGAGGTGCGACAGCGGTCCTGCAACAACCCCTCGCCCCGCCATGGGGGGCGAGTCTGCGTGGGACAGTCCCGTGAGGAGAGGTGAGGCTGGGGGGGTCATGTGAGGGGGTCCAGAGGTCAAGAGGTCACTGTCACTATGTCACACAGATGGAATCCCTGTACGTTTCTCCGCCGTTCAGAAGTGTCGCATCGCACGCGGCCATGAGTGATTCTGTCCGTCTCGCCTTCCCCTCTCTTCCTATCCCTCACCCTCTCTTTCGCTCTCTTCACTCCCCCCTTCCTCCCCCTCCCTCTCTCTACCTCCCCCTCTCTCTCTTTCTCTCTCTTCACTCCCCCCTTCCTCCCCCTCCCTCTCTCTACCTCCCCCTCTCTCTCTTTCTCTCTCTTCACTCCCCCCTTCCTCCCCCTCCCTCTCTCTACCTCCCCCTCTCTCTCTTTCTCTCTCTTCACTCCCCCTTTCCTCCCCCTCCCTCTCTCTACCTCCCCCTCTCTCTCTTTCTCTCTCTTCACTCCCCCCTTCCTCCCCCTCCCTCTCTCTACCTCCCCCTCTCTCTCTTTCTCTCTCTTCATCCCCCCTTCCTCCCCCTCCCTCTCTCTACCTCCCCCTCTCTCTCTCTCTCTCTCTCTCTCTCTCTCTCTCTCTCTCTCTTGTTCTTTCTCCCACTCCCCCTCTCTTTCTCTCTCTTCATCCCCCCTTCCTCTCCCTCCCTCTCTCTACCCCCCCCCCCCCTCTCTCTCTCTCTCTCTCTCTCTCTCTCTCTCTCTCTCTCTCTCTCTCTCTCTCTCTCTCTCGTTCTTTCTCCCACTCCCCCTCACCTTCTCTCTCTTCATTCCCTCCTTCCTCCCCCTCCCTCTCCCCCACCTCTCTCTCCCCCCCCCCCCCCCCTCCCCCTCCAGGCTGTGTAATGAGAGGACCCCCTGCCCCCTGTTGGTCCACTGGACCCCCTGGGGTCCCTGGGCGCGATGCAGCGCTGAATGTGGAGGGGGGGTGCACGACCGGACCAGGACCTGTGAAAACGGCAACAGCTGCCCGGGCTGCGCTACGGTAAACCCGGACGATATATCTATACATATATCGATATATTAGATTGGATTCAGTTTTAGTCATTCCCAGTATTTTGTAGATATGGGAACGAAATGTGTTCTCTGCATTTGACCCATCCTATGGTACATGAGAGCAGTGGGCTGCTATGTTCAGCAGCCCCGAGGGGAGCAAGTTGGGGGTTCAGTGGCTTGCTCAAGGACACTTCAACATGCGGACAGTTGGAGGAGGGGGGATCAAGGGGGATCGAACCTGCTCTATCCACTGAGCCACCGTCGCCCATATGTATAGATATCTATAGGTATGAAGATAGATTGATGTATATGTAACCAATAGAAAGACAATACCTGCATTCAACCCATACTATGGTACATAGGAGCAGTGGGCTGTTGTGTTCATTTGACCCATCATATGGTACATAGGAGCAGTGGGCTGCTGTGTTCATTTGACCCATCCTATGGTACATAGGAGCAGTGGGGCTGCTGTGTTCATTTGACCCATCCTATGGTACATAGGAGCAGTGGGCTGCTGTGTTCATTTGACCCATCCTATGGTACATAGGAGCAGTGGGCTGCTGTGTTCATTTGACCCATCCTATGGTACATAGGAGCAGTGGGCTGCTGTGTTCATTTGACCCATCCTATGGTATATAGGAGCAGTGGGCTGCTGTGTTCATTTGACCCATCCTATGGTACATAGGATCAGTGGGCTGCTGTGTTCATTTGACCCATCCTATGGTACATAGGAGCAGTGGGCTGCTGTGTTCATTTGACCCATCCTATGGTACATAGTAGCAGTGGGCTGCTGTGTTCATTTGACCCATCCTATGGTACATAGGATCAGTGGGCTGCTGTGTTCATTTGACCCATCCTATGGTACATAGGAGCAGTGGGCTGCTGTGTTCATTTGACCCATCCTATGATACATAGGAGCAGTGGGCTGCTGTGTTCATTTGACCCATCCTATGGTACATAGGAGCAGTGGGCTGCTGGGTTCAGCAGCCCCACGGACCAAGTTGGGGTTCAGTGTTTTGCTCAAGGACACTTCGACATGCGGACAGTTGGAGGAGGGGAATCGAGGGGATCGAACCGCCGACCCTACGGGTGGTGGACGACCTGCTCTGTCCACCCACTCTATCCACCATGTATAGATATCTATAGATATGAAAATAGATTGATGGATATATAACCAATAGAAACAGAGCTTTAAGACAATACCTTTTAAGTGTCTACATGTAAAGCATCTCATTTTGTTTCAAGTAGAATCTTGTTTCTCGCAAGGCAACAATTTTACAGTAGCACATTAGTTTTGTTACTGCATTTTACTGAAATGTAGTCACAAACCAATTAATTATTATGAAAGCTAAAATACAAAGCCAATGTTGATGAGTAGCCATCACAGTCTTTGAAGTCAAATCAAAGCCCAGGTAAATCAAATTTGAGCAAATAAATAAAAAAAAACATTGTCAGTACAATGTAATACCACACTCGCCATCATTTTTGGACTCGGAACAAGAGACAGACTTAAACAGAGACAGATCCCTGAAGATTAATTTTCTCGCGGGGGTTTGGCAGCCAAACAAATGAACGGTGTAATGAACAAAGCACAGTGTAATTGAAAACCAAGATTTCAACGCACGCACGCACATTCTCAACACGCTCTGTGCCTGCTCTTGAAATATATTTAGTAAGCTGTCGCTGGGAAACAGATCGAAGCTAAGGACAAAAAAAAAAAATGCTATTATTACTATTCTTCATTTCCGCTTTTTCCTGTCCTTTGAAATGAGAAAAACTGGTTCACGGATCGTCTGTTTCATAAACGGGACATTGGGTGTTGCATATCAAACACACCCTGAAGTGATCTCATCGTTTTGTAAGGATTAGAGGATGGAGACCCGACCCGAGCCCAATGAGACCCGACGGTACCCGATGGGCCGGGTCGGGGTTCAGACAAATATTTAGAAATGATGCTCAGGTTCGGTTCGGGCTCGGTCACATTTGCAAGATTTTACATTTTTTATTTACCCGCGCGTTAACCTGCGCATGTTGCGCTAAAAAAAAAAAGCTTGATGCCTGTCAGGCTCGGGTCGGGTTCGGTTACTGTTCTGTCGGTCGCGGGCTGGGCTCTGACAAAAAATTCCGGCCCGATCCGCACTCTAATATGGATCAGTTGGTGCTGCTTGTTTCTTAGAGAGCTGAGTTTGGCAACCTCTTTCAACCAGAAGAGTTGTGTTCTGCAGTCATAGACTAATCTCATCTATTGACAGCCCATATGATCTGTTTTCTGCTCCATATGAGAAAATCATGCAGACCAAATGATTCTGCATGATTCTTTTTCCAGTGATGATTCTTTTTCCAGTCTGAACTGCTTTAGACTAATCAGGTCATGTCTCTCCTTTAAGGCAGCTCACTTATATCTGCATGCCATGGTTCTTTCACATTTGTCCTATTGCATCACTGCCTGGGGCCAGGCCACCGACTCAGCTACTAGACCTCTATTCTCACTTTACAAACAAGCTTTGAAAATTTTAGACCAGAAACCACAAAAATGGCACCATTGCAAAATCATTTAAAAACATAATTTGTTGACTTTTTCCAATTTTATAAAGTTTTCTTTTTTGAAAGTTGTTTTTAAGTGCTTAAATGAGCTGGCCCCACAAGTGATGTATCAGACCTTTAAAAAAACAGACAACTGTAGGACAATGACAAGGAGCATATCCAAGCAAAACTGCAAAATTCCAAGGTGCAGGACTACATTTGGCCAAACATCCCTCTCAGTGCAAGGTGCACACACCTGTGGAACTCTTTACCACCATAAATTAAATCCCTAACAGAACTAAAGAGGTTTAATGTGGAAGTTAAAAAACTGTCTCAAGCAGCAGCAGGAGTGTGGAGATTGATTTCCCACAAGTCATAACAACTTGTGGGAGGTTAATGTTCACATTAACTGCAACACAACAGCACATTATTGATGTACAATGTTAAACTTAATTCGTTATAATCTGTAATTTGCAACTGTATTTATTAATTCATGGTATTTATTCATGGTATTTATTCATTGTATAATTCACTGCATTCATTGTACTATATTATTCACTGTATTTGTATCACTGCATTTTTTTATTGTATTCAGTGTACGCTTTACTGTATTCTAAAAGCTTGACCAGGGACAAAGACTGCAAATTAGCTGAAGCTAGACGTCTTAGATACATCACATTTTCCCCTTTCTCTGTGTGGCAATGTTGTATGTATCGTCCCTGTTAAATAAACATTAAATAAATAAATAGCTCAGGTGTGTAGCTAGCAGTAGGTCTGCCTTGCTTCATTTCAACTTCAGAAGTACATGTACATTTAGGGCATTTAAATTTAGGGCATTTACATTTGGCAATTTCCCTCAGGGATCAATAAAGTATGTCTGTCTGTCTGTCTTTAGCAGAAGCTTCTATCCAAAGCGACTTACAAAGAGTACATTTGTCATAGGGTGAAACATTTAATTGCTGCTAATACAGTAATACGGCTAATACAGAACAAGTTTCAAGCATTTCAATGGCTAGGTTAACCATTGCTAGTATATAACATCTCTGACTAAGTGCTCGATGGATGTTATGCAGGGTCCAGGTGAACTCAAGTGGGTCTTGAGTCTCTTCCGGAAGATGGGGAGTGACTCATGTTGTTGGATGTTAAGGTTGGGTTTGAAAAAAAAATCTATTATTACTTCTGCTAATCTTCTTCTGCTAATCTGAAAAGTGCGATGGAAAAGAGCTGCCCTGAGAGATCAGAAATTAGCCGGGAGTGGTCCAAAATCAGATTAATCAGGAAAATCAGACGCAGCCAACACGAAACATCCTCTCACTACACTCATTAACAGCCAACAGGTGGCCACTGCATTTCTAACAAATGACCTTCAAATATTAGCTCTTCAATCTCACCGACAGCAGCCTGCGATAGAATAAATAAATAATGAAGAAATGTGTATGACAAACATGTAAAATTCAAGATTCAAGATTCAAGTCCTTTATTGTCCAATGTGTGTGCTCTTACTGTTATTCTGTACTGTATTGTATTGTACTGTATTGTGTTTGATTTAATTGAACTGTTTTCTCTGATTTTCCTTCCATGTTGGAACGGGCCTCGTCCAATACATGTCATTGTACAGTATGACTATAAGTGATGCAGATATATTCTATATATACTTATATTAAGTATAAGGGGGTGGCAGTAGCTCAGTGGATAGAGCGGGTGGACAGAGCAGGTCGTCCACTAACCGTAGGGCCGGCAATTCGATCCCCTTGATCCCCCTCCTCCTCCAACTGTCCACATGTCGAAACCCCCACAAATATACAAATTGTAAATCGCTTTGGACAAAAGTGTCTGCTAAATGCCCCCTTTACCCTTTATATTATATACTCATAGTCATACAGTACAACAAAATGTATTGGACGAGGCCCGTTCCAACATGGAAGGAAAAATCAAAGAAAACAATTAAATTCAATAAAACATAATAAGTACAGAATAACAAGTAGGAGCAGCAATGTAGAATGTAAGACAAAGACTGAAAACAAGCAGCAATGGAGAACGATATGTAGCAGCAAGTGAAACGCGGTACCATTGCCTTGAAATGCTTGAAACTTGTTCTGGTGACTTTAGAAGAAGAAGAAGAAGAAGAAGAAGAATTACTGATTTGATCCCGTGAGGGAAATTTGGTCTTCTGCATTTAACCCAATCGTGAATTAGTGGAACACTCAGAACACAGTGATGGTGAAGCACACAGTGAGGTGAAGCACACACTTAAACCCGATGCAGTGAGCTGCCTGCAACAGCGGCGGCGCTCGGGGAGCAGTGAGGGGTTAGGTGCCTTGCTCAAGGGCACTTCAGCCATGCGCACTGGTCGGGGTTCGAACCGGCCACCCTCCGGTTACAAATCCAAAGCCCTAACCAGTAGGCCGGCTGCCCCAATTTACTCAATTTACAGACTTTCCTACTGTATCAGCAGCAATGAAATGTTTCACCTTCTTCTGACAAATATACTCTTTGTCACTTTGGATAAAAGCATCTGCTAAATGCCCCTAAATGTAAATGTAGCATCCTTCTGAAGTTGAACTGACGCAAGGTAGACCCACTGCTAGCTGCACACCTGAGCTAGCTAGCTCAGTACCTGAAACACTGGAAAAGACTGCAGAATCATTTGGTTTGTATGATGTATGATGTGCAGCCTGTGGTGCCGGTGCCCCCTGCAGGAGTACGAGGCCTGCAGCCTGGACGCCTGCCCCGAGGTGCGGCGCAACACGCCCTGGAGCCCCTGGGCGCCAGTCAACGTGAGCCGCGACGGCGCGCGCCAGGAGCAGCGCTGGCGCTACGCTTGCCGCGCGCTCCTGGCCGACGGCCGGCTGCTCCAGCTGGGCAAGAGGAAGGCGGAGACGCGCACCTGCCCGCCGGCGGGCAGCCCCGGGGGCTGCGAGACCGACGGTGAGTACCTGGCTTAGATACATTCACCTATTTATCTAAGGGAATCATTTGCGTACACTTTGGTTGGGAATTCATTCATACACAGGACAAGATGTTACCATTGTGGTGGCTGACGCACATATCTTAACAAAAGTAAGAGGGTTCGGGAAGGCCGCAGTTTGAATGATCAAGACTTTATTATCACTTACAGCGAAGCAACACAAAGCCTGAGTTGGTTTGCAAAGTGTCTCCCGCACATCCCCTGTGTGCCCCTTTTTGTCCTGTTTTCCAAACATGATGTCATCACCTTAAACATTGCATACCATACATAGACGGCCTTTCCTTCCTTTACTGCTGGAGCCCATCTCCACATATCATATAGTCAGCCCATCTTCCCCATGTCTGTTCTGGCCACTTCTAAGCTTTCAAGTGGACACCTCAGAGATAACAAGGGGTGAACCAGGGGTGAGCAAGGGGTGACCGAAGGGGAGTATTTATGAGTGTGTCTCTGTTTCTTTCCACACTTAGTTCATGCTTTACATGGACAACCCAATGATTATAGTCGCTTTAACTTGGTTAATATCTTCCATACTATCCCTTGTGTCATCATCCAAGATAAACACACGTAGAAGGCCAGCTCAGAGACGAGTAGTGAGAAGGGTATGTTTTTGGTATATTTTATGATCGTTTTTTAGGTGGAAGTTGTTACTGTTAAAAAATAGGTATTGTAGGTAGAATTTACCCATTATTACACATTTCACTTGCTGATTAATATACGTAGGCACGTTTCAACCGATTTGCAGGGTTGTATTTACCACCCTCTGAAATCATTTTTTACAGTGCACTTCGAGGGCGTAGCTTTGCCCTCTACAGAGCATGTCCGTTGTTTGTGCCGGCAACAAACGATCCATATTTGGCTCGTTAAGGGCTTGGGAATTGGAACGGCCGTTTTGCGTTTAATCCTTAATAACTTTCATTCATAAGACTGTCAGAATCGGGACCTCTCAAAACACGTTGATTGGAGATGAGCTCGCCGTCGTTTAGCAGTTGAGGGAGACGAGATGGGAGAGAGACACACAGAGAGGGTAAGAGAGGGAGACAGAGAGAGATGGTGAGAGAGACACAGAGAGGAAGACAGGGAGAGATGGTGAGAGAGAGACACACAGAGATGGTGAGAGAGACACAGAGAGGGAGCAGTGCGGTGGTGAGAGAGACAGGCAGAGAGGGTAAGAGAGGAAGACAGAGAGATGGTGAGAGAGAGACAGAGAGGGAGACAGAGAAATGGTCAGAGAGACAGAGGGAGACAGAGAGAGGTGGTGAGAGAGAGAGACACAAAGAGAGGGAGACAGAGAGAGATGGTGAGAGAGAGACAAACAGAGAGGGAGACAGAGAAATATGGTGAGAGAGACACAGAGAGAGGGAGACAGAGAAAGATGGTGAGATAGAAAGGCAGAGAGGGAGACAGAGAGAGATGGTGAGAGAGAGACACACAGAGAGGGAGACACACAGAGAGGGAGACAGAGAGAGATTGTGAGAGAGAGACACAGAGAGGGAGACAGGTGGAGCGAGAAACAGACAGAGAGAGATGGTGAGAGAGAGACACAGAGAGGGAGACAGATGGAGCGAGACACAGACAGAGAGAGATGGTGAGAGAGAGACACACACAGAGAGGGTAAGAGAGAGAGACAGGGAGAGATGGTAAGAGAGACACACAGAGAGGGAGACAGAGAAATGGTGAAAGAGAGACACACAGAGAGGGAGACAGGGAGAGATGGTAAGAGAGACACACAGAGAGGGAGACAGAGAGAGATGGTGAGAGAGAGACACAGAGAGGGAGACAGAGAAGGATGATGAGAGAGAGACATGTAGAGGGAGACAGAGAGATGGTCAGAAAGACAGAGAGAGAGACAGAGAGATGTGAGAGAGACACAGAGAGGGTAAGAGAGAGAGAGACAGGGAGAGATGGTGATAGAGAGACACACAGAGAGGGTAAGAGAGAGAGACAGGGAGAGATGGTGAGAGAGACACACAGAGAGGAAGACAGAGAGAGATGGTGAGAGAGAGACACACAGAGAGGAAGACAGAGAGAGATGGTGAGAGAGAGACACACAGAGAGGAAGACAGAGAGAGATGGTGAGAGAGAGACAGGGAGACAGAGAGACACACAGAGAGGGAAACACACAGAGAGGGAGACAGAGAGATGATGAGAGAGACACACAGAGAGGGAGACAGAGAGACACACAGAGAGGGAAACACACAGAGAGGGAGACAGAGAGATGATGAGAGAGACACACAGAGAGGGAGACAGAGAGAGATGATGAGAGAGACAGAGATTTAGACAGAGAGAGATTGTGAGAGAGAGACTCACACAGAGGGAGGCAGAGAGAGATGGTGAGAGAGAGACACACAGAGAGGGTAAGAGAGGGAGACAGAGAGAGAGAGAGAGAGAACTTCATACATCCACAGCCCTCATCAGTGTGTGTGTGTGTGTGTGTGTGTTTGTGTTACGTGATCCCTGAGTAAAGTAGCGTCAGCAGGCTGCCTCTAATGGGGTCGCGCCCTCACACACCCATCAAAGTTTAATTTGACCTCATCTCCACGTTAGTTACGAGGGTTTTTTCCCTTCTTCATTATGTCGCTGTAGTACCGCTGATCCGACCGATCAAAACATTAAATATGTATCCGATATTTGTTTGCCTCACTTTATGGCTACGGAGATTGCCGCTATTTATATGTAAATCATTTTTGTTTGAGTGTGTGTGTGTGTATGTGTGTACGGGTGTGTGGGTGTGTGTGCATGGGTGTGTAGGTGTATGTGTGTGTGTGTGTGTGTCTGTTTGTGTGTGTGTGGGTGGGTGTGCGTGTGTGTGTGTGTGTGTGTGTGTGGTGTGTGTGTGTGTGTGTGTGTGTGTGTGTGTGTGTGTGTGTGTGTGTGTGTGTGTTCCAAAACAAAAGTTGAGAAAACTTGGTTTGTTTATGAATGCGACCTGCATTTCAGTCTTGAAAAGTAAACATTTCCCAGCAGGCTTTCTACTGAGCTGGCAAATTAAACAAAAAAAAAAGTAGTTCTGTGGTTCTATGTTGTGAACTTCATGCTTGACTTTTTTTTCTTTTGCAAGGGTTTTATTTAGCTTTGAGACTTTTTTGGCTTTTGGCGGTAATTCCCACTTGGCAACAACTGGCACAACTGCCAGCTTTTACTGTAATTTATATGTTTTTTTTTTTACATGTAGCAAAGGCGTAGACTAGTTTCTGTACATAGAGTAATCCATACAGGTTAGGTTTTATTTTGAACTTGTTTTTGTGTTACTTATAAATGTTGTACCATTCAACAACGCCACTACAGGCAACCTTCAGGCTACTGAGCTACTGCCGCCCCACATACAACACACCAGTGACATAACCACCATTAGATGCAACACCATAGCAGACATCAGGCTACGCCATCACAAATCTACGGAGTCATTCCTCAGCCACCCATTACCTAGCCTAGCCAACAGCGGTATGCAACAGATCATTGGGGTTATCAAGTGGGCACCTTCCTTCACCGGTGTTTCATTAAGTTAGGCCCACGACACCTCAAGAAGGCTTAACTGTGTATTCCAGCGTCCTGGAAACACACTCCTCTATGCCACCACCGCACAATTCCTTCTAACCCTCACCATGACCAGTCCATCCTCTCTCTCTCCTCTCTCTGCTGCTGCTGTCAGCTCTGGTGGACGACCTGGTGAAGTCGAGTGGGCGAACGCTGCCCCGCCCGCATGGAGCCCGCTGGGGCAGCTGGGAAACGTGGTCTGCCTGCTCCCGGGAGTGTTCCGGAGGCTTCCGCGTCCGCAAGCGCTCCTGCGCCACGCCGGACGGCCAGGGCCAGCCCCCCGGCGCCTGCTCGGGGTCCCCCGTCGAGTACCAGGATTGCAACCCTCAACCGTGCTCCGGTGAGATGGAAAGACTCCAACTCCCAGAATCCCCCCTAGTGTATAGACGTTGTGTGTTTGAATCCAGATGCGTCTAAATGTATCACCGCGTAACGTGTGGGATTGCTATTTGTGGTGGGGGATTCATTGTAATGTGGTGCTTGACTGTGTGTCTGTGTGTCTGTGTGTGTGTATGTACCTGTGTGTGTATGTGTTTTCCTGTGTCTTTGTGTTTGTATGTATGTGTGTGTGTATGTGTGTGCGTCCCTGTGTGTGTTTTGCTGCATGCCTGTCTGTGTGTTTGTATGTCTGCGTGTGTCTATGTCTGTGTGTGTATGTGTGTGTTTCCCTCGTGTGTGTGTCTGTCTGTCTGTGTGTGTATGTGCGTCTCCCTGTGTGTGTCTGTGTGTGTCTCCCTGTGTGTGTGTGTCTGTGTCTATATCTGTGTGTGTGTGTCTGCGTGTGTCTCCCTGTGTGTGTGTCTATGTGCGTCTGTGTGTGTCTCCCTGTGTGTGTGTCCATGTGTGTCTGCGTGTGTCTCCCTGTGTGTGTGTCTATGTGCGTCTGTGTGTGTCTCCCTGTGTGTGTGTCCATGTGTGTCTGCGTGTGTCTCCCTGTGTGTGTGTCCATGTGTGTCTGCGTGTGTCTCCCTGTGTGTGTGTCTATGTGTGTCTGCGTGTGTCTCCCTGTGTGTGTGTCTATGTGTGTCTGCGTGTGTCTCCCTGTGTGTGTGTCTATGTGTGTCTGCGTGTGTCTCCCTGTGTGTGTCTATGTATATCTTTGTGTGTCTCCCTGTGTGTGTGTGTCTATGTGTGTCTGCGTGTGTCTCTCTGTGTGTGTCTATATGTGTCTGCGGTTGTCTCCCTGTGTGTGTGTCTATGTGTGTCTGCGTGTGTCTCCCTGTGTGTGTCTGTGTGTGTCTCCCTGTGTGTGTCTGTGTGTGTCTCCCTGTGTGTGTATGTGTATGTCGCCCTGTCTGTGTCTGCGTGTGTCTCGCTGTATGTGTGTCTATGTGTGTCTGCGTGTGTCTCCCTATGTGTGTGTCTGTCTATTTCTCCCTGTGTCTCCCTGTGTGTCTGTGCCTATGTCTGTGTGTGTCTCCCTGTGTGTATCTGTGTATGTCTCCCTGTCTGTGTCTGTGTGTGTCTCCCTGTGTGTGTCTGTGTATGTCTCCCTGTGTGTGTGTCTGTCTATTTCTCCCTGTGTCTCCCTGTGTGTCTGTGCCTATGTCTGTGTGTGTCTCCCTGTGTGTGTCTGTGTATGTCTCCCTGTGTGTGTCTGTTCTGTGTCTCCCTGTGTGTGTCTGTGTATGTCTACCTGTCTGTGTCTGCGTATGTCTCCCTGTGTGTGTCTGTGTATGTCTCCCTGTGTGTGTCTGTGTATGTCTCCCTGTGTGTGTCTGTTCTGTGTCTCCCTGTGTGTGTGTCTGTCTATTTCTCCCTGTGTCTCCCTGTGTGTCTGTGCCTATGTCTGTGTATGTCGCCCTGTGTGTGTCTGTGTTTCTCCCTGTGTGTGTCTGTGTATGTCTCCCTGTGTGTGTCTGTGTTTCTCCCTGTGTGTGTCTGTGTATGTCTCCCTGTGTGTGTCTGTGTGTGTCTCCCTGTGTGTGTCTGTGTATGTCTCCCTGTGTGTGTCTGTGTGTTCCTCCCTGTGTGTGTCTGTGTGTGTCTGTGTTCCTCCCTGTGTGTCTCTGTCTATGTCTCCCTGTGTGTCTCTGTCTTTGTCTCCCTGTGTCTCCCTGTGTGTGTCTGTGTGTGTCTCCCTGTGTGTGTCTGTGTGTGTCTCCCTGTGTGTCTCCCTGTGTGTGTCTGTGTGTGTCTCCCTGTGTGTCTCCCTGTGTGTGTCTGTGTGTGTCTCCCTGTGTGTGTCTGTGTGTGTCTCCCTGTGTGTCTCCCTGTGTGTGTCTGTGTGTGTCTCCCTGTGTGTGTCTGTGTGTGTCTCCCTGTGTGTCTCCCTGTGTGTCTCCCTGTGTGTGTCTGTGTGTGTCTGTGTGTGTCTCCCTGTGTGTCTCCCTGTGTGTCTCCCTGTGTGTGTCTGTGTGTGTCTCCCTGTGTGTGTCTGTGTATGTCTCCCTGTGTGTGTCTGTGTATGTCTCCCTGTGTGTGTCTGTGTGTGTCTCCCTGTGTGTGTCTGTGTGTTTCTCCCTGTGTGTGTCTGTGTGTTTCTCCCTGTGTGTGTCTGCGTGTTTCTCCCTGTGTGTGTCTGCGTGTTTCTCCCTGTGTGTGTCTGCGTGTTTCTCCCTGTGTGTGTCTGTGTGTTTCTCCCTGTGTGTGTCTGCGTGTTTCTCCCTGTGTGTGTCTGCGTGTTTCTCCCTGTGTGTGTCTGCGTGTTTCTCCCTGTGTGTGTCTGTGTGTTTCTCCCTGTGTGTGTCTGTGTGTTTCTCCCTGTGTGTGTCTGCGTGTTTCTCCCTGTGTGTGTCTGCGTGTTTCTCCCTGTGTGTGTCTGTGTGTTTCTCCCTGTGTGTGTCTGTGTGTTTCTCCCTGTGTGTGTCTGTGTGTTTCTCCCTGTGTGTGTCTCTGTCTATGTCTCCCGGTGTCTCCCGGTGTGTCTCCCTGTGTGTGTCTGTGTGTGTCTCCCTGTGTGTGTCTGTGTGTTTCTCCTTGTGTGTGTCTGTGTGTTTCTCCCTGTGTGTGTCTGCGTGTTTCTCCCTGTGTGTGTCTGCGTGTTTCTCCCTGTGTGTGTCTGTGTGTTTCTCCCTGTGTGTGTCTGTGTGTTTCTCCCTGTGTGTGTCTGTGTGTTTCTCCCTGTGTGTGTCTGTGTGTTTCTCCCTGTGTGTGTCTGTGTGTTTCTCCCTGTGTGTGTCTG
Organism: Urophycis tenuis; assembly: GCA_036785325.1. NCBI lineage: Eukaryota > Metazoa > Chordata > Actinopteri > Gadiformes > Phycidae > Urophycis > Urophycis tenuis. The sequence continues at coordinate 3,845,997 of JAXIVH010000029.1, read as the reverse complement.
CGTGTTTCTCCCTGTGTGTGTCTGCGTGTTTCTCCCTGTGTGTGTCTGCGTGTTTCTCCCTGTGTGTGTCTGCGTGTTTCTCCCTGTGTGTGTCTGTGTGTTTCTCCCTGTGTGTGTCTGCGTGTTTCTCCCTGTGTGTGTCTGCGTGTTTCTCCCTGTGTGTGTCTGCGTGTTTCTCCCTGTGTGTGTCTGCGTGTTTCTCCCTGTGTGTGTCTGTGTGTTTCTCCCTGTGTGTGTCTGTGTGTTTCTCCCTGTGTGTGTCTGCGTGTTTCTCCCTGTGTGTGTCTGCGTGTTTCTCCCTGTGTGTGTCTGTGTGTTTCTCCCTGTGTGTGTCTGTGTGTTTCTCCCTGTGTGTGTCTGTGTGTTTCTCCCTGTGTGTGTCTCTGTCTATGTCTCCCGGTGTCTCCCGGTGTGTCTCCCTGTGTGTGTCTGTGTGTTTCTCCCTGTGTGTGTCTGCGTGTTTCTCCCTGTGTGTGTCTGCGTGTTTCTCCCTGTGTGTGTCTGCGTGTTTCTCCCTGTGTGTGTCTGTGTGTTTCTCCCTGTGTGTGTCTGTGTGTTTCTCCCTGTGTGTGTCTGCGTGTTTCTCCCTGTGTGTGTCTGCGTGTTTCTCCCTGTGTGTGTCTGTGTGTTTCTCCCTGTGTGTGTCTGTGTGTTTCTCCCTGTGTGTGTCTGTGTGTTTCTCCCTGTGTGTGTCTCTGTCTATGTCTCCCGGTGTCTCCCGGTGTGTCTCCCTGTGTGTGTCTGCGTGTTTCTCCCTGTGTGTGTCTGTGTGTTTCTCCTTGTGTGTGTCTGTGTGTTTCTCCCTGTGTGTGTCTGCGTGTTTCTCCCTGTGTGTGTCTGCGTGTTTCTCCCTGTGTGTGTCTGTGTGTTTCTCCCTGTGTGTGTCTGTGTGTTTCTCCCTGTGTGTGTCTGTGTGTTTCTCCCTGTGTGTGTCTGCGTGTTTCTCCCTGTGTGTGTCTGCGTGTTTCTCCCTGTGTGTGTCTGCGTGTTTCTCCCTGTGTGTGTCTGCGTGTTTCTCCCTGTGTGTGTCTGTGTGTTTCTCCCTGTGTGTGTCTGCGTGTTTCTCCCTGTGTGTGTCTGCGTGTTTCTCCCTGTGTGTGTCTGCGTGTTTCTCCCTGTGTGTGTCTGCGTGTTTCTCCCTGTGTGTGTCTGTGTGTTTCTCCCTGTGTGTGTCTGTGTGTTTCTCCCTGTGTGTGTCTGCGTGTTTCTCCCTGTGTGTGTCTGCGTGTTTCTCCCTGTGTGTGTCTGTGTGTTTCTCCCTGTGTGTGTCTGTGTGTTTCTCCCTGTGTGTGTCTGTGTGTTTCTCCCTGTGTGTGTCTCTGTCTATGTCTCCCGGTGTCTCCCGGTGTGTCTCCCTGTGTGTGTCTGTGTGTGTCTCCCTGTGTGTGTCTGTGTGTTTCTCCTTGTGTGTGTCTGTGTGTTTCTCCCTGTGTGTGTCTGCGTGTTTCTCCCTGTGTGTGTCTGCGTGTTTCTCCCTGTGTGTGTCTGTGTGTTTCTCCCTGTGTGTGTCTGTGTGTTTCTCCCTGTGTGTGTCTGTGTGTTTCTCCCTGTGTGTGTCTGCGTGTTTCTCCCTGTGTGTGTCTGCGTGTTTCTCCCTGTGTGTGTCTCTGTCTATGTCTCCCGGTGTCTCCCTGTGTGTCTCCCTGTGTGTCTCCCTGTGTGTGTCTGTGTGTGTCTCCCTGTGTGTGTCTGTGTTTCTCCTTGTGTGTGTGTCTATGTCTCCCGGTGTCTCCCGGTGTCTCCCTGTGTGTGTCTGTGTGTGTCTCCCTGTGTGTGTCTGTGTGTGTCTCCCTGTGTGTGTCTGTGTATGTCTCCCTGTGTGTGTCTGTGTATGTCTCCCTGTGTGTGTCTGTGTTTCTCCTTGTGTGTGTGTCTATGTCTCCCTGTGTCTCCCGGTGTCTCCCTGTGTCTCCCTGTGTGTGTCTGTGTGTGTCTCCCTGTGTGTGTCTGTGTGTGTCTCCCTGTGTGTGTCTGTGTGTTTCTCCCTGTGTGTCTCTGTCTATGTCTCCCGGTGTCTCCCTGTGTCTCCCGGTGTCTCCCTGTGTGTCTCCCTGTGTGTGTCTGTGTGTGTCTCCCTGTGTGTGTCTGTGTTTCTCCTTGTGTGTGTGTCTATGTCTCCCGGTGTCTCCCGGTGTCTCCCGGTGTCTCCCTGTGGGTGCCCAGTGAGCGGTGCATGGTCCTGCTGGGCCTCCTGGTCCCAGTGCTCCTCCAGCTGTGGGGGGGGCCACCACCAGCGCTCCCGCACCTGCAGCAGCCCCTCCCCCGCCCACGGGGGAGACATCTGCATCGGCCTGCACACAGAGGAGGCACTCTGCAGCACGCACGCCTGCCAGGGTAGGGGAGGACACACACACAGTGTTGGTAATAACGCCGTTTAAAAGAACGGCGTTAGGTAAAGGGTAAAGGGTAAAGGGGGCGTTTAGCAGACGCTTTTGTCCAAAGTGACTTAGAATCACTATATTTGTGGGGCTCGACATGTGGACAGTTGGAGGAGGAGGGGGGATCAAGGGGATCGAACCGCCGACCCTACGGTGAGTGGACGACCCGCTCTGTCCACCCCGCTCTACCCACTGAGCTACTGCCACCCGGTCATCTAACTAATTACTGTTTCCGTCGTTACAACGCTGTAACCGTTACTGAACGTGCAGTGCGTTACTATGAATTGATTGAATGAACCGCATAATCTGAATACATCCCTGGCTCCACACACAAACTGCTAGTGAGCAGATCGGGTGGGATCACAACAAGATAAGCGATTATAGTTGGCTGGGGCTGAATCGTGTTTCATGGTAGCTCCAATCGGAGCCAGTGGTTTTATGCACAGGCCAGCACACATGCGCACAACACACACACACGCACACATCAAACAGATTCGATGAAGCAGCAGAAATGGCAAGTCCGGAGCAATCCGATGAAAAATCGGCATTTTTAAGGTGTAGGTATATATACATATAGCAACTTTATTTTTTTTTTTGTGATCAAATGTTTATTGGGATTGACACACATACATGGCAAATCATAATAATGAATCAATGAAAACATGAAAATGATATAAATATAACAAATAAATCAATCAATAAATAATAAAAATACAAAAGGCAAGTAAGTAACATACAGAGAATGTCACAAACGCAAAGGGAAAATAGCGCCATTGATGTGTAACCTGGTTAGATCTATCAACTGGGTAAATGTCATCCACAATTTGCAGAACACAGTAAAACCCAAACAGGGAACATAAACATATAAATACAAAACAGGACCAGAGGGGGGCAGTTCACACCAATATGCCTTTAAGAGCCTCGACTGTTTGAGCCCAGTACAATGTCACTTCCTCTTTTGCACCATGTACACGTGCTGTGGACAATTCCAGAAGCGCAACATCTATGAAGTTGAGCAGCCACTGACGCCGAGTTAGTATATGGTATCATTTTTTTCATATAGCAACTTTCTTTTACAGTAACGCAAATAGTTACTTTCCCTGGTAACTAGTTACTTTATTATAGAGTAATTCAGTTACTAACTCAGTTACTTTTTGGAACAAGTAGTGAGTAACTATATCTATAATTACTTTTTTAATGTAACATTCCCCACACTGCACATACATACTAGAGTTGTAGTAGACCGGTCTCGGTCTTGTGTACTACAACCCACACAGATTTCGCTGCCAGGGTGCATACATACATACACAAATACCTGTTAGGTTTAACAAACAAAGGATTTCATTACAACATGTCTGTCTGCCACTATCTCTCTCTCTCTCTCTCTCTCTCTCTCTCTGTCTCTGTCTCTCTCTCTCTCTCTCTCTCTCTGTCTCTCTCTCTATCTCTCGCTCTGTGCTCCAGGGGAGGCAGTGTGGTCGGAGTGGGGGGCTTGTTACGAGGGAGGCCAGCAGGTCCGCAGCAGACCGTGTGGGGGAGACGACTGTCTGGAGAACAGCACCCAAACCCGGCCCTGTCGTGCCCATCAAGTCCCTGGTCTGTACCCCACCCCACCCAGCTCAGGATCACAGCTCAGGATTCGGCACGCCATTCCTGATTTGCCCTTATTCCTGTTTTGCGTTCCTGTTTGTTGTTCAGTCTTTGCCTTTGTTCTTTTCCTCGTGGACGTTTTAATTTATTTGTACTTTTGTCATTTCTTTGCGCTGTTCCATCAGCCTTTGCTGCGGTAGCACCTGAAATCCCTGCGCGGAATACATTGTTACCTCATCTTGTTAAAAAACATTTAAATGTAATATTTTTTCTCCTTTTGTTTAGTCCTATGTTGTCGTTATTGTTTTCGTCATGGTCATTTTTAAATTGTATATATTTAAGTATTTTGGGTCTTCTGTCCTTGCCTAGGCTCAACTGTCTGTCCCTCCCTCTTTCCCTCTCTCCCTCCCTCAATTCCAGTTATTTCACCCGGGCAGGACAGCGAGCCAAACTGTGGAAGTAAGTCATGACAATCGATGCTGTATCTCACACACATACTCAGTAAACCACTCCCACCCGCCACCCCCAAAAACCCTTCGCTTGATGCTGCTCTGGGCTGGCCACGCCCTGCCACTGCCCTCCACACCCCGGACATTGTCCGGCAACCCGTCCACGTCTCCCAGTCCTCTCGTCTCTGAGACACCGCACTGCGGGGTATGCGTCTGATAGACCAGTGGTTCTCCACTGGTGGGTCGCAGACCTGTTTTCAGAAAGAAAAAAAAATCCTGTGCTTTTATTTTGATGAGGATTTTTTAATGCAGCCTGTTTTTTTATTGCCTGACTAAGTGTCTGAATAATTTAATAGTACAGATACTGAAGTGTGCTATGCTATGTTAAATAAATTTGAGAAGTTGAAAATGTTCCTTGATTTGGGTCGCGGCTTGTCATTAAGGGGTGATGGTGGGTCCCAGTTGAGAACCACTGAGATAGACGACTCGCCCTACGTTTCTCAAACTGACTCATATCTGAGCTGAACTACCTGGAGTAGTTTCAGAGAGTGGTCCATTCTCTGGCTCATTTGATAGGTTATACATGTGAAATGTGAAATGTATGGTCCACATGCCTGCTTGGCTGACTTGCTGTGTCGTAAATGTTTAAGCACAAAATCCACCAGCGTAGTTAAAAACTCAATTCTGATTGATCAATAAGGTCCTAAGAGTGTATATATATATAAACCACTGTTGCTTGTTGATAGTGTGATTAGGCGAGTGTGTGCGGGTGTCTGCTGTCCGATGATTAGTCCCAGCTCTGCTGTCGACAACTCAGATGTGGCTTCACGCTGTTCACACACAAGGCATGGACAAATAAAAGTACTGGAAATGCAATGATGAAATGTCTTGAATTACTCGCGCAAGATTGTTTCTCAAACTATTCTTTTGTGTGGCAATTGCACAACCTGTAGTTGGACTACATTTTGTTTTAATTCATCCACACGCACTTCACCGTGTCTGACCATGTGAGTGTGATGTCTGTGTGACTTACTCTCACACAAACACACTTAAGTCTTAAGTCACACTTAAGTCTTTTGTCACACTTAAGTCTTTTGTCACACTTAAGTCTTAAGTCACACTTAAGTCTTGAAAATACAAATGGGATATGGGGGCTCGATTTACTAAAACATTTGAGTCATTTTGTATCTCACCCCTCTCCCCCTTTGTCCCTCTTGACCCTGCCCCAACCCCAGCCTTCACTCTCTTTCAGCTGTTAGCGGTCGGCGCGACTAGCTTCTTCTTGGCGGCGCTGCTCTCAGCGCTAGCCTTCGCCTACTGCCAGCGGCTCAACCACGCCGCCAGCCACGACTCGGCCGTCATCCACCCCAGCACGCCAAACCACCTGACCTACGGCAAGCGGGCCAATGGCGCGCCCAAGAATGACAAGTACACGCCCATGGAGTTCAAGGTGGGTGGGGGAGTTAAGATTATAATAATAATATAATATTAATACATTTAATTTAAAAGCGCCTTTCAGGTCATTCAAGGACACTGTACAGACAGAATAGATTAAAATCACATAATGAAATATGCAAATCGTATGATAAAATCGACCATGGTAAAAAAATCAACATAATAAAATAATATAGATATAAATAGGGCAAGTATAGCAGGAAGCATGGAGGTTAGAGGGAGTAGGCAGTCTGTAACAGGTGGTCTTTTAGTCGCGATTTAAAAAGGGGGAGAGAGTCACAGTTCCGGAGGTCAGGTGGCAAGTTGTTCCAGAGTTGTGGAGCAGAGCGGCTGAAGGCTCTGCCCCCCATTGTGCTGAGACGGGCAGGGGGCACAGAAAGGTGGATGGAGGAGGAGGATCTAAGGGAACCAGTGGGGATGGTGATGTGCAGGAGGTCAGACAGGTAGGGAGGGATGGCCATGTATGTGAACAGGAGGAGTTTGTAAGTGATGCGGTGAGTTACAGGGAGCCAGTGGGGATGCTGGAGGACAGGGGTGATGTGGTGGTATATGGGGGTCTTTGTGATGATGCGGGCGGCAGAGTTTTGGACCAGTTGGAGTTTACGGAGGGACTTGTGAGGGAGGCCGAAGAGGAGAGAGCTGCAATAGTCCAGACGGGAGGTGACGAGGCTGTGGACAAAGATGGCGGTGGTGTGGAGGGTGAGGGAGGGGCGGAGTCTGTTAATGTTGCGGAGATGGAAATAAGCAGTGCGGGTAATGGTGTTGATGTGAGAGTGGATCGAAAGTGTGCTGTCGAAGGGCGCGGATCGGGCCGGAATATTTCTGTCCGAGCCCCCGGCCCCGCGTCCGACAGAACGGTAATCGAACCCGACCCAAGCCCGGCCCTGCGTCCGACAGAACGCTAACCTGAACCCGAGCCCGAGCCCGACAGGCGTCACGCTTTTTATGTCCGAACCCGAGGCTTTTTTTAACACACAGGTAAATTAAACATTTCAAATCGTGCAGATGTGACCGAGCCCAACCTGAACCCGAGCATCATTTCTGAATATTTGTCCGAACCCGACCCGGCCCCGTCAGGTAGAGTCGGGTCCCGTCGGGTCCCGTCGGGTCCTGTCGGGCTGGGGTCGGGGGTTCTCTGCGGTGCTGCTTCCCATCCCGGGATCCTTTTTTAACGATGATCCTCTGAGGGTCAGGTGTCGGTACCCGAGTGGTACCGGCCTCCGCGTGCATGTCATTGACCCGACCCAACCCACGGCTCCAGGACGGGCCTCGTGGAGAGAGATGTGCTGAGTGCATAGTGACTCCTGTCACAAAGCGTGCAGATTCTGCATTTAAAGACTCTTTTAAAGTCCATGGATTTTGCAGTCGAAGCTTTTTGAAAAAAGTGTCCAGAAGTATTGGCTCGGACATCAACAGCATTATGAACAGTAGCAATAGCAGTAGCACTTCAACACATTGATTCTCAAAGATGAAAGTGCTATAATGCTGTTCTTCAAATTTTCGGACTCACATTAAATGCACTTGGGTAGATCATGGTAATCATTTTGGCAAATGCTGCGCCACAATCAACCAATTCAAATTTGGGCCACGATGTAACCCACTTTGAAAAGACACCACAAATGAAAAAAGATGTCTGAAGAGACATCGTCAGTTAAAATGATGAAGTGGATGAAGAAGAATAGTTTAGAAGTACCTTTTTTTGTTGGCCGGCAGGTCAAGCAGCTCCGCGGTCATTCCCCTGCCAAACCTGGGGCGGCATTAGTTCAGTGTGTAGAGCAGGTGGATAGAGCAGGTCGTCCACTAACCGTAGGGTCGGCAGTTCAATCCCAGTGATCCCCCTCCTCCTCCAACTGTCCACATGCTGAACCCCACAAATGTACTGATTGTAAGTCTCTTTGGACAAAAGTGGCTGCTATATGCCCCCTTCACCCTTTAAAGCTCTTTACAAGAACTAGAAGAACAAGAACAAGAAGGAAATCGAAAGCTAAAATATTGAGCTCTAGATGACCTCAAATTCACAGGTTAGCAAAGGGAAACCGTTTAAACGTAGGTCTATGTTTATTTTTTTCTGTATGCACCTGTATTCAGTGTACAAGATAATTATGTTTACCTGTGTGTCAATTATTTCTAAGCCGCTCCAAGCTAAACCCATTTTAAGGCCCTTTGAGGCCATAACAGCAGAACCAGCTTTTCAAAGGCATAATGACCGTAATGAGCATAATGAGTGTTTTGCCAAAGGAATCACAAACTATTAACTGTTCAATTAGTATTGTGGTCCATTCCATTTTCCAAAGCTGTAACAAACTCGTCTTTTCTCTCTCACTGCCCCCCCTCTCCTCCTCCTCCTCTCCCTTCTCCCCCCTCCTCCTCCTCTCCCTTCCACCCTCTCCTCTTCCTCCTCCTCATCTCCCTTCTACCCCCCCTCTGCCTCCTCACCCTTCCCCCCTCTCCTCTTCCTCCTCCTCCTCTCATTTCTCCCCCCCTCCTCCTCCTCTCCTCTCCCTCCTCTCCCGTCCCCCCCTCTCCTCCTCCTCCTCTCCCTTCTCTCCCCCCTCTCCTCCTCCTCCTCCTCTCCCTTCTCCTCCCCTCTCCTCCTCCTCCTCTCCCTTTCCTCCCCTCTCCCCTCCTCCTCCTCCTCCTCTCCCTTCCCCCCTCTCCTCTCCCTCCTCCTCTTCTCCCGTCCCCCCCCTCCTCTTCCTCCTCCTCTCCCCTCTCTCCCCCTCTCCTCCTCCTCCTCCTCCTCCTCCTCCTCCTCCTCCTCCTCCTCTCCCTTCTCCCCCCCCACCCCTCCCCATTTGCCCTGGCACTCTGTCCAAATCCACCCCTCAACCCCACCCTGTCCCCATCCCATATTTCCCACTCTACACCCCAAACCCATAATACTCCTCATACCGTCCACCATAACCCTCAATGCTATCAATCTCCATTTACCCCTGGACATGTATCCCTTGGAGCGGCAGTAGCTCAGTGGATAGAGCGGGTGGACAGAGCGGGTCGTCCACTAACTGTAGGGTCTGCGGTTTGATACCGTTTATCCTCCTCCTCCAACTGTCCACATGTCGAACCCCACAAATGTACTGTACTGTATTGTAAGTTGCTTTGGACAAAAGCATCCGCTAAATGCCCCCTTTACCCCTTTACCCCTACCCCCCAAAACCCTCGGCAACCCCCCCCCCCCCCAGACGCTGAACAAGAACAACCTCCATGCCAACGATGACACCTGCAACTACTTCACTGCCACGCTGCCGTCGGCCAACGTCTACACCACCACCACCTACTACCCCCCGGGCCTGGGCAAGTATGACTACAGGCCTGACTCCCCCTGCAGGAACTACATGCACAGCTGAGGATCAGGGCCCCACACACACACACCCACACACACACACACACACACACACACACACATACACACACCACTGACGACCCACTGACCCCTGTCACCTCCACCCCCCCACACCGAGCCTGGAAGTCGCTGTCGGGGGAACGCCAACTGAAGACAACAGAGGGAGCCTGCTTTTTGACGACAAAATCGCAACACAACAGTTTTTAGTTTTGAGGGCATCTTGGGGGTGGGAGGGGGGGCTTAAGCTGCACGTCTTCACAGGGGACTGATTAAGACACTTTCAAGGAAGGACAGACGGAAAGGCGAGGGACCACTTTAGTGCTTCATCCAGAGAGCCCGACAACGTGATGTGAGGGGAGTGTTGAGCAGAACGGCGTGTCACATTGTGGCAAGAGCATGTGTTTGGGTTTTGGGGGCGCTATAATGCCGTTCAAGCATGCCCACTCTGACATTCTCTTGGTTTACGGGACTATTACTTTGGAGGTTTCCATTCCACCGTGTTTTTAAGACTTTAAGGACTCCCCTTACTGAGTTCAGCGACATCTTGTAACAATTCAGCAATGCTGCGCCATTTTTGTTTTGTCCGTGGCAATTGAAAGACATTTGTTTCGTTCTCAAATTAACCACCCTGGCTTCATAGATGATCAGCCACTCCCGATGTTTACGCTGTGAGCTGTACAGTAGGACTTAGTTCCCTCCTCTGAGACAATCCTTTGGATACGATGGAGTGCTGTGGAACAGCTACTTCTTCAACTGCTTCAGTGGAGGATGAACAGTGGGAGAACAGGCCGTGCTGGAGCCCACTTCTTTCCATCTTTAGAATGCTTAGCGGAGTGGACCGAAACAAGTGGACAGTAAAAAAAAGCATACATAAATAAAAACAGGATAGGACCCCTTTTAAAGGCTATCGGTTTGAGACTCATGCTTGCCAACCATTCTGTTGTAAAGGAAACAGGTGAACGCGTGATAATTTGCGTCCCACTGCAATGTGATTCAGCGCAGCTTCTAGTGGTGAGAGTGTGCAGAAGTGTACGGTGTGTTGTGTCAAAGATTCCCTTTGGAGGGATGCTGTTCTTTTTTGAGCGAACGCCAGAAAACGTATTCGTTGTTGATGTCATCGGGAGGTTGCCCCCCCCCCTCGTGGACAAACCATGATGACAGCCTCTTTACCGCAGCGTCTTTCACCCTGTCATGCTTCTCATGCTTCTCTCAAGTGCTGTTGATCACATGAAAGGCATTAATCAACAAAACTGGGCATTGGTTCGCGTGTGAATGTGTGTGTGTGTGTGTGTGTGTGTGTGTGTGTGTGTGTGTGTGTGTGAATGGCCATTAATGCAATCAGCCTCTATTCACATATGGTTATGGTTGCTTTCCAAGCCAAAAAAAGTACACAATGATTCATTCAATTAAACAGCACTATATACAAATGAGTAGTTCCCCTCCTTTTTAAACTGCTGTTGATTATATTCAAACCCTTACTGTGAGATGTATGTTGCATACATTTTGTGTGTTGTTAGTTTATTGTTAAAGTTAAAGGTGCTGTAGATAAGATTTTAGAGTTGTACAAAGAGATGCAGAAAATTGCAGAACCAAATTGAAATCCCCTCCCTCTCTCTGCTCCCTCCAACCACATGTTTTTTGCCATTGAGAAGTGTTGCATTTCACGCACCTGTGATTGACGGACAAGATGGATTTCGTGAACCAATCACGGAAGAGTTGCCCTCATTTGCCAGGAGTGGTTAAAAATGTAATTTGGCTCAGAAGGAGGCAGGCACAGTCAACCACTTTTCAAGTAGGTACCCTAACATTTAGTTGCCTCAATGAATATGAAGGTCACAAGAATCCGCCTCTCAACTGAGACATAGTCAATAGCTCTTAAATCTTACTAATGCACCTTTAAGTGAATGGGAAATATAAGCTACATTGTTAGCACCAAGAGCAGGAAGGACCAATGGAGGAATAATGACTAGATGCAATTCTTTTTAAATTATTATGTAGCAAGAGCCCAAGTAGTGGTCCTGTATATGTGTATGTTTGTGTGCGCGTGCGAGAGTGTGCGCATGTGCTTTTGCATTTGAAAAACGGCAAGACTCATGTTTCATAAAACTAATAGCTATATAACATCAATGGACGAACAAATGATTCTTTTCACTTGTTCTCCCAAATATATAAACAAGTGCACACGCCCATCTGTGAGTATGACTTTGATCACTGCCTTTTTGGACACTGTGAAGTTTTGGTACTTTATATTTTTGTATATTGTTCACTTATGTAAAAAAAAAAAGATGAAATAAAGCTGAACATTGGTGCCAAAGTTCTTGCGAAAGTTCTTTTTGTGCAAACCACGTCATCACTTTTTTCCCAGAACAAGCTAACCCCATAATCCTCATGTACATTTTGCTTTTGGACTTTAAACTACACCATACTGACTCATAAACTGCAGGCTAAAACACGTTAACCTGCAATGTACAACACTGTTAATGGCACTTTTACTGAACATCCTGTAAAAAAGCACATTAGTGTTGATGACCACTCCACAACAACAGTTAAATCGTGTTCTTCTCACTAAATCAATATGGCCTGTGGGGAACTGTAGAGGGAAGAGGGATTCATTGCTTCTAATCAGAGGGCTTCTCTTCTACTTTGAGGCTATTTATAATAATAAAAAAATAAAAATAAATAATAGTAATAATAATAATAATAATAATAATAATAATAATAATAACTATTTTGTAGGGCCCTGTTGTAATCACTGACATTGTTTCATTTTTTGCTAAAAAGAATTTTCGCCAAATCTTTGATTTTACAAAACTACACGGTCAAAAGATAGCGTAGCATGTTTATAAAATGTATTAATACTCATGGACAAAAGGGATGAGTGCAGTGATAAAGTTACATGGTTCAAAGTTTAGAGTGTGAATGGTTTCTCTCTACTAACCCCAGGTAGAGCAACAACATGTCACCTCTGCTTGCTTATTTGTACGGTGTGCTCTGAACGCCGTTGTCAACAGTCAAACCCAGTAGTATTTCGATTTTTGAGTGTCGTGTGACACATGCCAGTACGTGTACTTCCAAATGACGAAGTGTCAACGTGTGACTGTCGTTGATCGAAAATCTGTGACGCAAATGTTTTGAAAATGATTGTTATCCATCAAATTTCCCAATGACTTTATAGCGTAATTGTAAAAATCTATGTTGCTTTCAAAATAAACAAACCCAAAGCTATATGAACACCTGACCAGATCAGTGTTTGAACTTCACACTGTTGCTATCAGCATTCCCATCAAGCTCTACATTGCCGTCATCTACCGTCCTCCGGGTCCCTTCCATGACGTCTTCGACGAGATGGATGCCCTCCTCAGCTGCTTTCCTGAAGACGGCACTCCGCTGGTTGTCCTGGGCGATTTCAGACTCAAGACCCACTTGTTCAGAGTTCATCTGAACCCTGCATAACCCTACCCTCTTATTTGTTGTACGTCTTGGCACTTTAATCACTCTTTGTAACTCGGCACTGAGTCAGAGATGTTGTATACTAGCAATGGTTGACCTAGCAATTGAAATGCTTTAAACTTGTTCTGGTGACTTTCTTACTGTATTAGTAGCAATTAAATGTTTCACCTTCTTATGACAAATGTACTCTTTATAAGTCGCTTTGGATAAAAATGTCTGCTAAATGCCCTAAATGTAAATGTAAATGTATATAGCAATATTGGACATGATTATGTCCAACTAAGTCTAAGCAGCTTTCCATTTTGCGAAAAACCTACAATAATATTTGCACCAAGGTCATTTTATCACAGCTTCAGCCATCGAATACATCAGTTTAACCAAACACTTATCTTTGGTATCTTTGTCACTGTCACCATGGATACAGGTCGTAGGACACAGCGGAGGTAACATCCTCATTATAGCTGTGTCCCAATTCAGGGGCTGCATGCCTTGAAGGACACGGCCTTCGCAGCCTTTGAAGGCGACTTCTTCTTTGGGACCTTCGAAGGCCACGTCAACCCTTGAAACCCTCTAAATACACAGGATCGTTTGGTGAGCGGACGGATCACAAGGTTGTCTTCATTAGGCTGTCTTTACTTCAACAACAAGTTGGACTGGGCCAGGAACTCAGAGGCTGTCTATAAGAAGGGCCAAAGCCGACTATTCTTTCTGAGGAGGCTAAGGTCCTTCAACATCTGCAGGACAATGCTGAGGATGTTCTATGAGTCTGTTGTTGCCAGTGCGATCTTCTTCGCTGTCACATGCTGGGGCAGTGGGATGAGGGTTGCGGACACTAACAGACTTAATAGACTCATCAAGAGGGCTGGTGATGTAGTGGGTGAGGAATTGGACATGCTGGCAGATAGGAGGATGCTGTCCAGGCTACGGACTATCATGGACAATGCCTCTCACCCTCTCTTTTCCACCCTGGCTCAGCGGAGGAGTACCTTCAGCAGAAGACTCCTCTCACCGAGATGCACCACAGAGCAACATAGGAAATCATTCCTGCCTGTGGTTATCAAACTTTACAATTTGTCACTTTCATCTGCATAACATGTTATCCATTCATATTGCATAACTGTAATTTCATTTCACTGTAATTTCATTTTATTTTATTTTACTACATGAAATGTCATCTCTGCAAAAAAATCAGACATCCGACATCCTACATCCTTGTGTGAATTTTTGGATCAATCATGATCTGGGGACCCAGTGCCCAGTATTTTTAGATGTTCCCCTCTTCCAGCATGGATAAAGGGAGGATGCTGCACATTCAGCTCCAAATGCAAAGAGTTTTATTTGACAACTGTTCAGCCTGCAACAAGGCCTTTGTCAAGTCCCTCTTCCAGCATACATGATACAAATGAAAAGCTGAGTCTGATCTCCACTCAAGTTGAATCAGATGTGTTGGAAGACAGAAGCATCTGAAACATGCAGGGAAGTGGGTCCCCAGGATCACTTTGCACAATGGTCAGCTTAAAGGTACATCTACATTACAGGCGCAGCAGCGGCTTTCAACGAGTCCAAGAATGCCATAGGGGGAGCTGTAAAAAAAAAACAGTTTTCACTGTGCAAAAAGACAATGCAGAACAATGGCAAAGTGCTGAAGGTTCGGAACTGTATGCCACAGATACTGATTGTATGAAAGGTATGAATAAGTATGAATAGATTTTTCATCTTGATTTTAGATAAGACTGGCCCCCATGGCATGGAGGCCAAGAAGCAAAACTAGTTCTGGGCGGTACCAGCGGATAGTGCTTGACGAGACTCCACCAAGAGTCATTTTCCAAGGGGATGAGACGTATGAGGACCTAGTAAACATTGGGAAGTCACATTTCTGGTCACCGGAGGATGCAGAGGGGTGTGAGTTCCCCCTCTGCAAAGTCGGGCGCAAGGAATTGGGTCATTAAGAGGCACTAGGACAATGAGTAGTATTTGTTGACTTGAATTCATTTTCTATTAAATGTTTGTGCTTTTGTGCAGATGTTATGTGTCTGGATGACGTCAAGTTGGATGCGTCAGGTTCATATTTATATGCTTGCTATCACCATATTATTTTTTCATTACATTCTGCATCCAGGGGATAGAAGCTTGTGTTCTGTCTCTTTCCTGATGCATGCTCAGAATTTTAATTCTAATATACAATTTGCAGAAGAACATCCTGATGAGTCCGACATGTGTGAGGCCGGCACAGTTTTTTTTTTTCTTTTTTTGTGTGTCATTTGAATTAGTGTCAAAGCTCTGGAAGTTTGTGAACTGTGTTTTGTTTTTTCAGATGAGGACCCTAAAAACATTGAGTCAGAAATGGGGGAAAGTTGTCTGTCTGGTGTGTATGTGTATACTTTTGTACTGGGATGTCAGTGTTACTTTAAATATTTGCTTGGTTAGTTACAAATTACTCTCCTTTAATTTAGTTAGTAATGTAAATCTATCACAAACTATCACAATACTGAAGTCACCATATTACGTTTAGTTAATTAAAGTTTTAATATGGAGAATTACCAGAATACCAGCATCTACTGATCAAGATAGGCAACAACAACAACAGAAAAAATATTCTTGAAGTCACTTGCCAGACAATTCCTAAGTATAACACACCATTGCTAAGGATGCCGCTCTAATCAGAGTAGCACAGAGCAGAAGAACTATACAGGATATTTACCTTATGCTTCATTTTTACCGTCATTAAACAGCTTCAGACTAGTTGTGAACTTCAACTTCAAATTCAAGTCATTAAATGTCCCTTAAGGGGCAATTTGGTTTGCAGAAGAGCACATATTCAGCGTCACATTAAAAACAACATAGAGTGGTGTTAGATAAATGACATGTGACTTGTTAAACAGAGAGTGGAGGTTCTCTGCCTTCCACTTAGTGGCTGAAAACCAACCCTGCATGATCAGAGTCTCAGACCCGGTGTCACAGGAGGAAAAAATAAAACTCTCATCTTAAAACTCACAACACAAATGCACCCAGTAAACTGTAATCTCTTGTTTATGACACGTGAGACTAAACAAATATAGACTAAACAACTAAACAAGACTAAACAAATCACATGCATCATAAGTTGCATATGATAATCCATTGATCCACTGATTGATCATAAAAAAGCTTAATTCAAAACAAACGCACACGACCGGGAGGAGGCAGGAAAACAGTGGAGAATTGACACACAATGGTGGCTGCTGGCTGGTACCATGTTAACAGACGTCATAGTCAAAATTAAAATAATTAATTTACACCAAATATAATTTTTTATGGAAAAGCAATACTTTTATTCTTCACCCCTCTAAATGCCCTGTGGGTGTATTATTTTAGAAAAGATATAGCTTTTCATAAACAATCTCCATATTCAACCTTTAAGGGTTATGTCAGGGGGATTAATCAATTAATTATTCAGACAAACAGAAATACTTTAGTGATCTCTGAGGGAAATTGCATTTGTTAAAAACTCAAAAAAAAAAAAAAGAGACAGACACTCTACGTATAGCTAGAGTGTTAGAATATATAAATATATAATATAAACCTATGTAACAATATACAAAAAGATATATAAAAAATATAAAAGATATAAATAAATGTACATACATCTACGCATACACTATAGAGGTAAGTAGTATACACAAGATGTAGCATGTCGGATTAGGTAGTGGAATGATCAGTTTTGAAGTGAGATGACCAGAAAGTGAGATGACCGATTGATGATTGATTGATTGATTGATAATTCTTGTTGTGTTATTTGTGTCCTAACTGCAAAATGAGAAATGAAGTAAACGAATGATAATAGACTGACAACACACTGGAAAATAAAGAAAACAAATATAGGTATATAAGTCTTATTCAGAAACAGTAAGTTTAAACATTTCAGCATTGTGGTTCTTTTTGTCAGGGCTGACATCTTCAATGAGTGTCTGAAAAAGATGTAGGCTACAGCAAGCTAAATGTTATTGCTCAACCACAGTGCGACATTTTGAAATAAAATTGGATGAATGCCATTTACGGGAGAGTGGGTAAGATCCACTTTTCATTATCAGGATCACTAAATCAACACAGTTATAGTTTTTTTTTTGCTAACTAACATATTATTTTGTAAGTACATTGCATCTGTTTTCAGGGAACCTATTTGTTTTAATCATAAACATCTTTAATTGTGATGTAATAATTACGACATACACACATAATTCAACCATTTAGTTCGCATCAAATAGCTATTTTTTTGACAGTTTTAAGTTGTGAGAAAGAAAAATAAAATAAAACTTACGAATGTCTCCTGCTTCTTCTTTTCAACTACTCTTCTTGTGGTCGTAACTTGATGACTTGATTTGACCCTCCGCTACGCCCCGCCCCCTTAGTTCCCAATGCCATTCAGTATGACAACTTGTTCAACGGCGAGCAGCAAGTACGCTGAGACCAGGTCGTGAGAGCCCCCTAGCGGCTCAGGGCTCCAAGCATTTGCCAGCCTTGCCTGTTGGCAAGCCTGTTCATTTCCCTGAACGTGCAAAAAAAGGCAAGGCACTTAGCTTCTCTAAGAGCTGCATCAGACTAGCTTCTTTTCTAGCCGAGTGGTGTTTAAAAATTGAAATAGATTTCAAATTAAGCTGTGAGCATTGGGGGTAATGAGAGTGCTGTGGTGTTGCCAGCTGCTGCTTCTGATCCACTTTGGTGCCGGGACACAGTGTGCCTGTAATTGCATTGCAGTGTCAGCTTTGCAAACGCTGCAGCCCACCTCACTGCGTTAACTGCATTGAGGATTTATTGTCATTAGAAGCTAATGAACGATATCAAATCATTACAGCCCTGACTGTAATGCCACCCCCCCCCCCCCCCCCCCCCCCCCCCACACACACACACACACACACACTCACACACACACTCACTCACACAATCACACATACACATTCCCTATGTCCGTTGCATCAGTCCATCTAAAACCCCAGTCGCCTTAGAGTTTATTTGAAGCTGGAGCAATAATGTGAATCGACTTCATATGAAGTCAAATAAAAAGAAACGGAGGAAAGAAGGGCGGTGTGGAAATGCGTGATTGACAAGAGAAACACAGGTGTAGCGTGCTAACACTGACCCAGATTTGTGTGTTTCATCTCACTCTGCCAGAGCATTAGTGAAGATACCAAACTGGTGTCTAACAGTGACGGATAACAGTATCTAAAAACAATATTGTACTCAAGTAAAAGTATCAATACTTTAATGAAATATTACTCAAGTACAAGTAAAATTACCCTTCTAAAAATGTACTCAAGTAGAAGTAAAAAGTAGTTAATTTATAATGTACTTTAAGTTACTTCGTTACTTTTTGTGAGTCTGTGTGTGGGGGGTCAGGGTCGTGAAGAGAGGACAAGGGGTCATAAATCCAAAATATTGACGCCAGTGCTCCTCACATCATCATTCATCACTCTGTTGGTTTCCTAGCGCGTATTTTTCCCCTGTAGGTTTTCATTGGGCTTTTTTTTTTAACTTGGTAACGGATCGGATTTATAATGTAACTAAGTACAATACTTCACTCAAAACATAGTCAAGTAAAATACAAAATACCAATTTTAAATTATACTTCAAAAATACAAAATACACAAAAAAACTACTTAATACACTAACGTGAGTAAATGTAGTTTGTTACTTCTACCTCTGGATGTAGCCACTATGCAGCTAACAGATATCTTGTCTGGACAATGTCAAGAAGTATATAAACACCTCAAAGACAACTGACAAACTCAGTTTTGAAAAGACGAAGGGTTGCACGGGTGTGGTCTGAATACCCCCCCCACCCAACCCCCTCGCTGTTGTGTGTAGTTTGTACCTACCTAAGTCTGAAGTGGCTCCATTCAGGGCACTATTACTTCAGGTGAGTGGTAGCAGAGTAATAGTGATGTGTCGTTCGTGAACGATTCGTTCAATATGAACTAATCTTTTCTATGACTCGGGAGTAATGAGTCGTCTCAGTGAGTGATTCGTTCATTTTCATGCAGTGCCTTCCCTGGCCACATGGCAGCTGCATAAACTCAGTCAACAGGACAGGAAATGGAAATGATTAGTTCACGACTCACTCGACTGTGCGTCTGTCCTCAGGTTCTCGTTCATTTGTCACGTGTCAGCCAGGCCGCTCAGGCTGTGTGACGAGCAGTAACCACAACAGTTCGTTCACCAGATCGATCATACGGATCGGTCTCTCGTTCATTTGTCACGTGACAGGCAGCTCGGGCTGAACGGTTCGTTCTCGTTCATTCATTCGGATCAGTCTCTCGTTCATTTGTCACATGACAGCTACCCAGTCACTGTCGTGTCGTGCTGTCAAACAACAGTGGCAGGGAGGATACAGGACACAAGTTGCTTTATTGTGGTGTGTATTTGCTTTCCTAGGTTTTCACATGGTTTGAATTGCTTGTGACATTTTGTGTAAACTTTGTCAGCTGAAGTAAACCATGTTGCCTTCATTTTTCATTTTTCATTTTTTCATTTTTAAGTGTTTGAGAACCGCGTCTTTTTTACAACACTCACAAGAGGGCTACAGCGCTATCTGCTGTAAAAATGAATGAAATTACTCCAAAAAAGATTTGTTCAATTTACTGTCTGAGAGTAAAAGATCTGAGACAGTAAAAAGAGTCGAACTTCCCAACACTACAGAGTAATTGGTTTGGCAACACAGCGGTAAAAATACCAGAATTATTATTGGTATTTATCATATATATTATGATATCATAACATATATTGTTATGTTAAAGGGGCATTTAGCCGGCGCTTTTGTCCAAAGCGACTTACAATCAATACATTTGAGGGGTTCGACATGTGAACAGTGGAAGGAGGAGGGGGATCAAGGGGATCGAACCACCAGCCCGGTGGACGACCTGCTCTATCCACCCGCTCTACCCACTGAGCTACTGCTGCCCCATGTTATTGTGTTCTATTGTTATTGTTAAGGTGTTGTTGTATGATTATGCTATTATAATTATTTTGTAACATTACTATCATTTAAATGTTTTTTAAAGGAAAAAAGACGATATTGCTGTAGCATCCAGTTCCATGACGCTGGTCCAAGCCCATTCAGGCCTCCTTGTAGAACCGCCACACAGGCTATGTGGCAACCAAAGAGCACACACTTTGCTTTGAGACGCTGAAGCTACTTGGCACCGAAACCAATTACTAGGATCAAATAGCGGGAACAAAACAACCTAATCCTCTCCTTTTAAAACGTTAATCCACCGAGCTCACCGCGCCCCTGTGATCTGCTTTGCGTGATCAAACTTCCCCTTAACATAGGAGGACAGAGCACCTCAGGAGAAAGGAGGCAGATCGCGGCAGTAGCTCAGTGGGGTAGAGTGGGTGGACAGAGCGGGTCGTCCGCTAACCATAGGGTTGGTTGTTCAATCCCCTTGATCCCCCCTCCTCCTCCTCCAACTGTCCACATGTCGAACCCCCACAAATGTACTGATTATAAGACAAAAGCATCTGCTAAATGCCCCCTTTAGCTTTTAGATCACGGAGATGAAAGGTCTGCTCTGATTGGCCGGTGCGTGGCATTTGTGTCGGAGTGTTCTGCAATTTTACTTTAATTTTAAGTTTTTTTCCATGCTACTGTTTGTCGGTTATAGGGAGATGCACAAGCCAAATGCTGTAAAAAAAAAAAAAGACTGACTCAGAAGTCAGAAGTCAGAGCTCAGAAGAACTTTATTGCCAAGTCGGTTTGCACCTTTGAGGAATTTGTCCTGGTGGTGCATGCGCAGTACAGTGAACAAACAACAAAACAACACCAAGAATAGACAATACAAACAACAAGCCAGGACACTTTAAATATCTTAAAATATCTTGGAATAGAAAAACCCAGTAACAACATGATCGCCATGTACAAAAGTGATCAGATGCTTCTCCTGAGCAGCTACAAGGATATGTACAAAGACTTGTACATGGTAGGATTTAGCCTAGCCCTAGAAGGCAATGCGATGGCGGTAATTACAGTCTGCAGTTCACATGACAAGTGAGGTCAGATGGACACTCACAGACGACGTCACATGTCTGAAGAACATACATTTGAAATTCCATACATGTTGATGTACATTATGTATCTCCATGCTGCTGTTCTGCACTTTTGCACTTATGCCATATTGCACCTCCTCTACTTGTGAAATGTATATGTCCGCTGTCTGTCTGGGTGTATATTTTGCAGTATTTTGTTATTGCACTAATGTTATTTGTTATGTTATATGTTGTTGTTATATGTTACAATTATTGCACATTTGGAGTTTGGAGAAACGCAATTTCGATCCTCTGTATAATTACTTGCACTAATTGTGTGGTAAGATTGACAATAAAGGTCACTTTGACTTTGACATAAGTTGAACGTTCCTGAATTTCTCTCAGTACTGGTTAATAATGGTGAACTGGATGCCCACTTCGATGTCCTTTGTCATGACTCAGTGCCTCTGTGCATTTAAAGGTGCAGTAGGTAAGATTTGCAGAGCTCAATTAGTGTAATTTGTTATAAATGCCAAAAGCTATGTGTCAGCTAAAAAATTGCACTGTGACAATATCTGTTTGTAGTTCAAATGTGGCTGATTGTATGAGCCAATTTCGAGTTTAAATGCTCCCACACTTCGCTGACGGCATCTATTCCCTGATTGCTCCCTGAATCCATCTTGCCTGTCAATCACAGGTGTGTGAATGCAACACTTCACTCCCTTCTCTTATCTCTGAAATCACAATTAAACACAACTAAGTTTGTGATAATCTAGCAATGATTTACCACGGAGATTAATGCACCAAATCAATACATTGAGAGAATGGCATTCGAAATTCAACTGGAATTCAACTGATATTGTCAAACATTTGTGAAGATAAGATAAGATAAGATAAGATAAGATAAGATAAGACTTTATCGTCGTGAAGGAAATTTGTCTTGGACACATACAGCGCTGATAAAAATACAAAAAATAACATAGTGCATACATAACGCACACACACACACAAACATGCACACACACACGGTAGCTACAGTACATGCACTGCCAACAACCAACAGATTGCACACCGCCCGTCGTACATTATGATAAAGCAACGTTAAAGGGGGTTAGGCTCTGGCTAGCTTGCCATTTAAGGCTTTGAAGGACAGGGGGACAAAGGAGTTCTTAAAGCGGTTGAGCCTGCACTGGGGGACTCTGAAGTGCCTACCTGAGGGAAGAAGCTGGTACTGGGTGGAAACCTGTCTGATGATAGTTTTGTCAAAGATGGCCTGGAGTGTTGGATGCTGCCTGACTCCCCTGATTTTCATAGCTCTTTGTGATAGCTGGGTAATCTGGGCTTTAAGATGTACACTGAGGTTGCCAAACCAGGCTGAGATGCCATATCGCAGGATGCTCTCAACGCCGGCATGGTAGAAGAGGAGCAACACTTTCTGGATGACACCAAAGACCCTCAGGCTACAAAGGAAATGTAGACGTTGTTGGACCCTAGTGCAGACATTGTCTACTTGAACACTCCATCTCAATTTGTTGTCAATGTGTATGTCCAGGTTTCTGTAAGAATCAACCTGGGCTATGTTCTGGTCATGGATAACCACTGGTGAGTGGTATACAATGGATTTGGGGTCCAATACCATCTCCTCTGTTTTCTTGACATTAAAGTGATGGTTCGGAGTAAAATTCACCCAGAGGTAATTTCCACCAATAATCCAGCCAAATACCCCCTCAGATGCATTTTTAGCGACGGTCAATATTGGTCAAGTTTAGGGGTATAAGCCGAATGGCTTGGTACTGGAGTGAATGGTACAGTGTGTATATCTCGTAAATTACCCCACTAATAATGCATGGATTGTTACCCAACTTCTGTAGTCGTACATAAGGGTCTGTACTCACAAAACGAGGCAATTGAAAGTTTGTAAGTACAACAGGAGTTTATTTAAAAGAGCACTTTCCTGATAGGGCGGCACGGTGGTGCAGTGGTTAGCACTGTCGCCTCACAGCAAGAGGGTTCTGGGTTCGAATCCACCTGGGACCTTTCTGTGTGGAGTTTGCATGTTCTCCTCGTGCTTAAATGGGTTCTCTCCGGGTACTCCGGCTTCCTCCCACAGACCAAAAACATGCAGGTTGGGGATTAGGTTAATTGGTGTCTCTAAATTGACCATAGGTGTGTATGTGTGAATGGTTGTATGTCTCTATATGTTAGCCCTGTGATAGGCTGGCGACGTGTCCAGGGTGTACCCCGCCTCTCGCCCGTTGCAGTTGGGATTGGCTCCAGCCCCCCCGCGACCCTCTAGAGACTCTGCAAAGCTCCGTCTCTGTGATCATATGTGTTATTTTGTGTGTGTGTGTGTGTGTGTGTGTGTGTGTGTGTGTGTGTGTGTGGGGGGCTCAGACCAAGCGGCAACATTCCCTGCTGAAAAATGAAGCCCATGCGGAAGTGCAAAAACTTGCAGTTCCTCGACTGGCCGCTTGAGGCTGGCTGCAGAACGGAGTCAACTCCCATAGACACCCATGTTAAAATGTCCAACTTTACAGCCAAAATAAACATGTTTACAGCCTGGTTCAAAGAACGGTTTTGGTGTCTTTCAGTAGTGTTTGAGTCCATGACAACTGTGAGGGGGGTGAATTTTTTTAGAATCCATTATTTTAATGCACGGAGGAGGATTTATTTTATGAATAATTAAGGGAGTGGTCAACTTGATTGGCAGCTATCATCTGTCATCACGGCATGACCTTCACGGATTCGAGGCTTTGATTGGTCTGGCCGGAGGTAGGCGGGCTTAGAACACAGACTGAAATTTCCAAGATGGCGGCGCCCAGAAGCTCAATTTTAGGCTTCATCTCCGCTGTTAAGAATGTCTATGGGTGACGTCACAGAGGGTTTGTCCATATTTATATACAGTCTATGGCTCAGACACACTTGTACGCTCACACATGCGGCTCCCATACTCACGCACATGCGGGCACACAGGGAAAAATGTGTAAAAAGCAACAACATCACCACCTGGTCTGAACTTTATTTCCAGCATTTTTGTGTTTTTTTTTACATCCCGTAATAGTGATGGCATTTTCATCCTTGATTTTAGCAGTTAATCCGGCAAACACCCGTTGGTGCATTAGCGGTCATTATTTTAGCACTGTGCTAATCTGTGTGTAGGCTATGGCCAACCCAGTCTCACGGCAGTTCGTGAAATAGTCACAAAATAGTCCTAATCTATTTATTTATTTATTACTGTCAAAATGTGGTGCAGGCCCGAAGGATACTTCCCAATGAAATACATTAGTTTGAACGTCGTGGTGAGTGTAACAAAAAAAAAAAAGGGAAATTCATGTACGGGAATCAATAGATTACATTTTGTGAGTATTTCACGAAATGTCAAGCAATGTTGCAATGTCAAGCCGCAAGGAAAAATAAACTCTCTGCGGTTCAGTGAGCAGATTCGACGAGACAGTGCACAAGGCCTGTGTGGAAAAGGCTAACCCCTTTATCTAATGAACTCAGGTAGGCCTACAGGCAAGGATGTAGTGCTGCAGCTACGCGGGGAGCAAATTGGGATTAGGAATCATGCTGCTAAGGACGCTTAGCACATGGTTCTGGGATTGAACCCCACGCTACCCACCCACCTATCCACTCCACCCACTGAGCCACCGTCACCCCATTCTGCACAAGAATGACAAAGAAGGAGACATTATTAGGTTGTAATACTTTTCACTAATTGACACAGATTTTGAGTCATACACCGTCCATGCTTTTCTCTTATAATTTCTCATATTATTTTCCTCTTCACTCAAATAAAAGTATGAATATGCGTGTGTGTGTGTGTGTATATATATACTTATATATGTACATGTAGGCCTACATATCTGTCTATCTATATATCTATATACTGTATATGTGAGTGTAGTGAATGTGACTTACATAATTCACCCTTGTTGGTTGTGTGTTGTGTGTGTAACAGAGTGGTTCTACACACTGTTATTTCATGCAGTTGTTTAATGTAATGTGTTATGCATGTAAGTATGACTGTTCCGGGGTCGTGGTCCCTTTAAATAATCTATCTGTGTGTGATGACATTGAGCCCCATGCTGGTGTGGATGTGCAGTCACACTTTCATTTAGAAAATAATATGTGGTGTATCTTTAGGAAATCATGTTTATTCAGCCTTTTTATCTCCTAAATGTAAATAATACTGATTACCTTGAAAAAAAAAATTGTGACTCAAATAATGGTTGTTGGTAATGTATTGCAAACCCCCACAGATTTTTGATTTTACTGCTTTCATGTGAGCATAGTACACAAACATAAACATACACACACACACACACACACACACACACACACACACACACACACACACACACACACACACACACACACACACACACACATTATATTCATAATGAAAGTGGTCTAGGGAAAAGCTAATGATGTTATGTTGTTGGGAACAACAGGACAGCAGAACATATTCCGTTATTAAAGATATGTGCACATCTGTTTATGATTTGTAATGTCTACTACTTCTATTATTTTAGTCCTTCTGTTTATTGTGTACATGTAAGTGGAGTATCCATTCACCTCTTCATCAGTGAACTCACAAGTGCGTTTTCAGCGCACTGCGCACTTCAGTGCGTATTGTCACTTTTCCCATCTTTGTCCACTAGGTGGTGCTTTAGAGTGATTCAACTTGTGCTCCAACAGGTGATCTAGTGTGGAGACGTTTTAAATAAAAATAATAAAGGTTTAACGTTTTGGTTTATCTTTAACACAAACTTACTCTTTTTGTTCTTTGCATTCCACCTACACTTTGTGGTTCCAGTCTTTACTAAAGGCTGTTTAGCTGTTTCAAAAAGCCTGTCTGCTGACTAAAAACTAAACAAAAGTCGTCTCTGCCATCACGTCAACACAGCGAGGTTGAACTGGAAAGTTGAATCCAACACAATGTAAACAGCTGTAGGCAGCTGGCTACTCTTGAACTAAAAAGCAGACATTATATACTTTTCATGCAAACCATTTTCAAAACGGTCACTATTGACAACCTGGAACTACTACTTCTTCTTCTACTACTACTTCTACTCACTCACAGAGCTAAATGAGGCGCAATGTCAACCCTTGCCAGGTGATGTCGCTCTTGAGGCAGTTGGGAATCAGGATCTGCTGACTGAAGACTGTAGGTAGCAGAACTGGTTTTAAAGCAAATCGCCACGGTTTGTCCATACTGAACTACGTTCTTCCCTGATCTTAGATGAGTTAATACATACCTCTCTCACTTTCGTGCGTGCACCCGATCGCTCTGGCGTGCAGCGCTACTTTGATAGCATGTAGCTTGGCCCAGTATATTCCGTTGGATCCAAAGGGGGGTGAGGTTAGAAGCAACCAAGCACTTCCACTTTTTCCCTATTTAAATATGGTTACATGAGTAGTTAGACGACCCAAGTACATTACACAAAATGAAACGTGGCAATTTTGTTAGGGGACAAAAAAGGATAACTATAATGTATGGCGAAATAACACCTGGGAGCACTTCGACGTTGGCGCAGTAATATCATCACTCCTAAAAGATCCTCTCCCCCTCCCCCTGTTACTTCCATCAATAGAACCAACGTGACTTTTTACTTCTACTACTACAGGTAGTGCAGGCGATGGTGCAGGTCATGTTAGTTCTATTGACGGAAGTAACAGGGGGAGGGGAAAGGATCCTTTAAGAAGAATTACTCTTTTTTTTTTAGGAGTGAAGATATTGTTTTGCGGTCTTGCAAGTGTTGAAATCTTGTGCCTTTTGTGTATGCTTTATCAATTAACATGATATGAAAGTCTGGATGAAATTGTACACATTCAATTTCCCTCTGTTATATGTGCACGCAATCACAACACTTATTCATGTATTTATTTTTCATTCATGTGTTGTTGTAGGGACGAGCCAATGTTTGATGCCAGTTACAAGCTGTTCTATGAGAGGGTCATCCGCCAGAGGCTGCTTGTCGATAATGAGGTGCTTGGAATGGGCTGGCTGACGAAGGCCTTCAATCACATGGTAAAAGCAAACGAAGGTGTTGATGCTCCAAACTACAGGTAACTGCAATGTAATACAAGTCTTATTATTTCCAATGTGCAAGGCCGGCTTTACACAAAATGAGTATGACATGCCTCTTTGGAGAAACAGTTCTTGCTGTACAGACATGTACCAGTTGGCAACATGGAGAACAGCTGATGTGTAGTGTGTAGTGTTGTTTGTGATGATGTGGCCCTTTATTTGGCTTCTTTGGTGTTAAATGTGCTGTATGACAGATAGGTTCTAGTCTGTAATGTCTTGTATCACCTACACCTCTCTGCTTTTGATGGTACTCCTGTGACTCTTAATTGTCACTGTTTTGTTGTGTTGCAGACTGGATGTGTTGAAGAAGAGGCTGGCTCATGATTTCCCTCAGTTGGTGTTTCACCTGCCCACCAAGCGCAACATCTGCGAGCTGGTTTTTGCTGAGACTCAGTCAATGCACTCGTGAACGCTACCAGATCCATCTGGTACAGAAACAACACAGTCCAGTGAGTTGCGGCAGAGAGACAGCGACAATGAAAAAGGGAGAACAAAGTGCCAAATAACACCGGAGGACATAAGGACACTGTATACAGCAGCGTTGATTTTGAAAAGACTGCTTACTGACATTCCTGGCATGCAATGCCCATGGCCTCCCACTTCTGAAAATCTAAATGTCACTGAATCTCAAACTGTATACAATCTATACAATCTGGTCAGCTGGATCATAGGCGCCACTGAGGAGCCAACACTGGATCATTATGTCAACATTGATGATGAGGTACATTTGAAAGTGTTGTCTGTTTGTCAAGACATTGTGTACCTTGCTTCCAAGGGCCGCAAGCAGACACCCAAGTCCTTGGCTTTAGGTTTAACTTTTCGACATTTAACTGGATCATCACGCATTGTATCACTGCTTAACAGACTGAGACATTATGCATCATGGGACACAGTTTTGAGTCTAGACACTAGCCTCGCCCAACTGACGCTAGTAGAAGGAAGAGACAAAATACCTAAGGGATTCTCAAAGAGGACACCCACAACTCTTGTGTGGGATAACGTCGACTTTGGCGAGGAGACACTGTCGGGTCGCGGAACTACACACCATACAAATGGAATTATGCTCCAGAGTTTGCCCACAGCATGTCCACAGCAGTCAGACAGCCACTGAGAAAGGGAGTTACCTCATTCAAAGTCCCCCCCCCCCATTGCCTATACAACCTTACCACCAACCTTACCACCGTCCAAAAGGCAAGGGCCACAGAAATTGTGTCAACCAGTGCAGGCAGAAACATGCAGAATGGACACCCACTTTGCTGCACAAGCTGAAATGGCATATGTTTTTGTGAGGTCCACATATACGGATAGTTGTGCAATCCCAAGCTGGACAGGGTTCCATACACAGCTTCAGAATGAAAACACTCTCCAGAAGTCAGCATTGTATTATCTTCCAGTCATTTAAGCCTCACCAACAGAAATGTCAACAGTCAACACTATCCTGAAGCGAAGTGTCCAGATTGCTGACCAGCTAGAACTGAATCATATAGTTTTAGTGTTTGACCAGGCTATATATGCCAAAGCACAGCAAATATGCTGAAAGGATGTTGAGTTTACACAGCATCTAGTGATTAGACTAGGTGAATTCCATACATGCATGTCTTAGTCAAGTCAAGTCAAGTCAAGTAAACTTAATTGTCAGTTTTCATGAATGTACAGGACATACACAAAAACCGAAATGCTGTTTCCCTCGATCCCCGGTGCTAGACAAGCATGCAAATATAAATATAAATATGTAAAAATATAAGTACAAAAAATCTAAATAAAGAAGTGGTCGCGAATATGTGCAATTGTTGTGGACAGCGTAAACAGTGTAAATAGTAAGAGGTGATTATAAAGTATAAGCAGTGTATAAACAGTATGGACATAATAAAGTATAGTATAGTTTAAGTTTAAAGTATAAACAGAACAGAAAAGTATAAAGTATGAACAGTGTATAAACAGTTGTAACACTGTATAAAAAGTGTATAAAAAGTATAAACAGTATGAACAGTTATGTAACAGATTTATATACAGTATGAACAGTGCTAAAGTGTAAAGTGGCTGTGCATGGTGGTGGGGGGTGGTGGGGCTGTGCATGGTGGTAGGGGGTGGTGGGGCTGTGCATGGTGGTAAGGGGTGGTGGGGCTGTGCATGGTGGTGGGGGGTGGTGGGGCTGTGCATGGTGGTGGGCAGGTGTGTGGTGGTGGATGGGTGGTGGTTAAAGTCCAGGGGGAGAGAGGTTGCGTGCAGGTGTCCGGGGTTGAATAGGTGGGGGGGGGGGGCTGGGAATGGTGGGGGGGTGGGTAGGCTGAGAATGGGTGGGGGTTGGTGTCAATGTCCAATGTTTGTGCGGGCAGAGAAAGAAGGGGGGTCAGTGCTGGGTGGGAGTTCAGCATCCGGACCGCCTGGTGGATGAAGCTGTCCTACAGTCTGCTGGTCCTTGCCTTGAGACTCCTCATCCTCCTCCCAGAGGGCAGGAGGTTGAAGAGGCAGTGGGAGGGGTGGGTGGAGTCACCCGCAATGCTGAGTGCTTTGCGGGACAGGCGTGCACTGTATATGTCCTGGAGGGAGTGGAGGGGAGCACCGACGATCTTCTCAGCTGCTCTCACTATGCGCTGCAGGGTCTTCCTACAGGATGCAGTGCAGCCGCCGTACCACACAGTGATGCAGCTGGTCAGGATGCTCTCGGTGGTTCCCCGGTAGAAGGAGCACATGATGAGGGCAGGTGCTCTCGCTCTCCGAAGTTTGCGGAGAAAGTAGAGGCACTGCTGAGCTTTGCCGGCAAGTGATGCGGTGTTGCAGTTCCAGGAGAGGTCCTCAGTGAGATGCACCCCCAGGAACTTGGTGCTGCTCACTCTCTCCACAGCAGTACCGTCAATGGTCAGTGGGGGGTGCTGGGTGGAGGCTCTACGGAAGTCGACAACAATCTCCTTCGTCTTCTGCACGTTGAGAGAGAGATTGTTGTCTCTGCACCACTCGGCCAGCTGGCTCACCTCTTCCCTGTAGTTTGACTCATCGTTGTGGTTGATGAGCCCCACCATAGTCGTGTCGTCCGCAAACTTGACTAAGAGGTTGTTCTTGAAAGATGGAGTGCAGTCGTGGGTCAGCAGGGTGAAGAGAAGGGGGCTCAGCACGCATCCTTGGGGGGCCCCTGTGTTCAGCATGATTGTACTGGATGCGTTCCTGCCGACCCTGACTGCCTGCGGTCTTCCAGTCAGGAAGTCCAACAACCAGTTACACAGTGAGGTTTGCAGTCCTATACAGTCCAGCTTCCTGATCAGCTGCTGAGGGATGATCGTGTTGAAGGTAATCATAATTCATGGTTAAAAAAAGGTACAAATAGTTAATGAATTGTGTAAAAATGATAAAATACTGTATAGGAGAAATTCTATATAGCTAAAAATATTTAATTAATTTAATTACTATTGTGTTACAGTAGTGTTGTGAGAATTTTTTAATGAGATTTCATATACTATGGTCATAGTGAAGTGGGATTTCATTGACTCAATGTAGTAATAGCCTTATTCTCATATAGGCTAGGTTTTTGAGATTCTCTGGAGATACCCTTAGAGTTGGATCTTGGATTCTCCTTGATGAAGGAGATGGCAAGCCAGTACTGAACCAGATCCCCTCCTTATTCCAAGGAGTTGGAACCATCTTTGTCCTGAGGAGGAGACCATCCCGGCCTTCATTCCTCATCAATTGAGTATACCTCAGTGTGGTAGGACTGTGACAATTTCACACCTTACCATATGACTTTTACAGAACTAAAGCACTTTGAAACTGAAACTGACTATCTGACTAAGTATTATATTATATTTCTCAGGTGTTTTATGTTAATTTGTACCCTAAAACACTGTGAAACTATTTTTTTTCCAAAGTCCTGGTTTAGAAAGGAACTTTTGTTATTTTTTCATTATACAACTTTCAATATATTCACATTTGAAGTTGAAGTTGAAGTTAACTTTGTGGCGCCAGTTGCTTATTGTGTCTGTCATTTTCTTTCAGCTCCTCCTAAGAACCTAGACACTGGTCCTAAAGGTATTTGAATATTGTGATAACTACAGGTGGGTTACACATACTTGGGTGGTGTAACTACTCACGTAACCGTATTTAAATAGGGAAAATGTGGAAGTGCTTGGTCGCTTCTAACTTCACCCCCGTTTGGATCCTAAGGAATATACTGGGCCAAGCTACCTGCTATCGAAGTACTCCTTCGCGCCAGAGTGATCGAGTGCATGCACGAAAGTGAGAGGGGTATGTATCATATCTAAAATCAGGGAAGAACATAGTTCAGTATGGACAAACGGTGGCATTTTCTTTGGGTGCATGTCCAAGTCAAGTCCCAAGTCTTTTGGTCCGAAAACATTGCTTGCTGATCTAGGTGGGATCGATGGCTCGCCTCGCTGCAATCAGCTTCTGTGTATGCCCCCATAACGTCAATTGTTATGGTGAAGACTTTTTAATACAGCCATGAATCAGAGTGGCCATGTTGAGTCAGACACATTGAGTAAAAAAACCCAATGTTGGACATGATGAGTCAAACAACACAATGTTGAGTGCTAAGTTGGTTTTCAACTGTATTAAGAACCAGAACAAGAACCATGATGAGTGCTAAGAAGGCAGAACCACTGTGCTAGCCGAGCTCTGGAGAAACATCTGCTAAGCTTGGAGGATTTCAACTGAAGAGACAGGAAGAATCATCGGCTGAAAACACAAGAACATTCAGTTGTATCCACTGAGTTGTTTATTATCATTATGTGGTATCAACAAACACAACAGTAAAATAGTCCCTTACATGTAGACAATAAACAGAAGGACTAAAATAATAGAATATAGAAGTAATAGCAGACATTACAAATCATAAACATGTATGCATAAGATGTGTACACACATCTTAAATAACTGAACATGGGCTGCTGCTGTGTTGTTCCTGACACAACACAAGGAATCAATATCAAATTTAAATTCATTCATAACATGAACAAAATTAACCTATCCCACAAACCACTTGCATATATGAATATAATATGAATTTTGCTTTAAATCAGGCCCCATGTTAGGCTTATCAAAAATAAAAATAGTCAACAGAGCACTTTAGCAAGAAACTGTTTAATCTGAAATATACAAAATATTGTAATCTAAATCATTTTTGATTGAGAGAGCGAGAGAGCGAGAGAGTGAGAAAATGTGTGCGTGTGTGTGTGTGTTGCTACAACTGACACAAAGACACTGAGGCACCATCCCCTAACCCAAACGCAGGGTGGAGGTCCTCCTGGGTGAATGTGGTCTGGAAGGTGTGGATGTGTGCCAGTGTGTCTGAGGACCCTCCTACACCTGGGGACACTCTGTAGAAGGACAGAGTGCCAGCAGGCCGGTCCAGATGCACTCCTACTCTGGTAGAGCCAGCGGGGGTGAGATGTATGTTTGTTCTACTGCCGTTGTACCAGGCAGAGTAACGTCCATCACAACACTCAAGACTCCAGGACTTGTTGTTCCTTCCAAGCCAGCTGTCAGTACCCCTTCCTCTCCTTGTGATTCCTTTGTCTGTTACTCCTATATCAACACGTCCTTCCATCTCTACCTCCCAGTAACAGCGGCCAGTCAGACCCTCTCTACACAACATCTGGGGCCAGGAGTCAAATCTTTCTGTGTGATCAGGATACAACTGCTCGTCTCTAACCCACGTCACCTTTCTGTTGTCCTCAAACAGAGAGAGGTGTCTGTAGGCTGTGTTTGGGTCCAGTGTGAGTTCACAGGCATCTGACGGGAGAACAAGACATGACTAGGCTGATAAACCATTATGATTGTTGTTGTTGTTACTGTATATATGATAAATAACAATAAACATAGTAATAGTAGTATTCTAGTTGAAATCTAACATGAAATACATCTATAATTACAGTTATGTTATTAAGATTATTATAAACAAACGGAATCAAATAATAACGATTAAAAATGGCAACAACATAATAGTAACAGCATGACTATTATGTTCTTATGTCTTATATATTACTTATACTGATAAATAATAATCCTAATCATTCAAATTGAAATGATTGTAAAAAATCATTCTGAAAAATAAGTAAGCCTAATAATAAGGATGATTCTAAGTATCATGATTATTATCTGATGAATGAATGATAATATAACAATAATAATTTATATTGGACGTTATACAACAGGATTTATTGTGATTGTTAACAATATTAATAGAGGTAAGATACATGATGTCAACCATCATCTTCATTCCCAGGATTTGAATGAACAGACATCCCCTTCTGCTGTGTGGATGACCTTCCATCTCAATAGTTAGAGTGTATTGTGATGAATCAAACTAAACACTTACACTTCTTTAGAGCTGGTTTCAGCCTCCCTACTCCACCGTGCTCCACACTTGGGGGGTAAACACAGTAAGAGCAGGTTGTTTTTAAACATGACAACATTCACCTTCATAATCGGCTGTCTCATCACTTTCTATACAGAGTGAGTTACAGCTGTGCTTTGAGACCACTTCCTCTAGCAGGTTGTGGAATCCCTGTAGGAGACATTGTCACAAAGTGTTGAGCTGTCCTCTCCATACCTGACAGTGTCCAGTCTCCAGCATGGATCCTCCAGTCCAGCAGATTGATGCATAACTCCTGAGTCTCCTGGGTGATTGTAGCTCAGGTCCAACTCTCTCAGATGGGAGGGGTTAGAGCTCAGAATTGAGGCCAGAGAATCACAGCCTTCCTGTGTGACCAAGCAACCTGACAACCTACACACACATGCATTTTTTTTTAAAACTAATATTAATACACTGGATATTTAAATTCTTTTAAAAAAAAAAGTCTTAAGTCATTATTTGAAGACTTAAGTCTGTCACAATTTTGAACAAATTGTATCATTATACTTCCCATGAAGACAGTTTTAAGAACAGGCTATACTTTACTTTACACCAACAAATTGTACAGCATCACATTTTTGTGAATGCTCATGTCAAGGCAGAAATCATATTCACGGATGAGTTTCTTTGGGGATATAAAGATTGGTGGGGATATCATTGAGGAGCTCAAAGTGTTTTGGTGACAATCCATAAAAAAGGCAAATCAAAAATCCAAGGAATAGATCAGATTGTAATCAAGGGTTAAATTACAGTAATAGTGTATTGTGCTTATCTGTGTTATGAGTGCTTCTGCTCAAAATACAATTGTTTACAATATTTCTCATCATTCAATTTCAATGAGATTGCATTTTTACACATTGCTGCATGCACTTTTTAAACCATCCCTAAGCATCTGCAGGAAAAGCGCAGTTCGACATTCAAAGCCATTTATTTGTAATAATATAAAATAAGTTTCTGATACTCAGCAAACTAAGATTGAGAAATGTCCAGCCTGTACAACAACACTGATTTATAAGAAATCAGTCAGCCTTTCAAGGAGCTTTTGTGTTTGGAATAACAAACCAAAATCACGCAAGTAACATAATGTTGAACTTGGTAACTTACAAACAGCTGTATTGACTTTGAGCATAGACTGTATAAAATGCAGGTTCAACTGTCTTAACAAAAACAATATTATGCAGGTTAAACTGCCTTAACATAGACTATATGGTATATATTAAACTGACTTATCTGTCTCTATCTTCTCTTATGTTATCTGTCTTCTAATATGGAACTTCTTAGAGTAACTGTTAACACACTGAGTAGATCTGACCTGATGGTTTCCAGTGTACAGTGTGGACTCCCCAGTCCAGCAGAGAGCAGCTTCACTCCTGAATCCTGCAGATCATTGGTACTGACATCCAGCTCTATCAGACTAGAGCCTTGGGAGCTCAGAATATATGCCAGAGCCTCACAGCATTTCTCTGACAGATTACAGCCATTCAGCCTTCACACACAAAAAAAAGAAATTAACATGTTAGGAAGTGGGCTGAGATGAGCTGTAAGATTGTACTACAATTTAGATAACGGAAACCAGACACTGATATGATGAAATTATTATTTAATTAAAGACTTCTGGATTTATGTAACATAAGATATAAAATTGTAGTGAAATGTTATGGGGAAAAAGTTGGATCAATAATGAAATACAACCAAAATATTATCCTGAAAAAGAACATTTAAGAACAGTTACTGTCTTACCAGTAAACTCCAAAGTGCTTCTCTTATTTGTTTTTATATTCATTTAGATTTAAATTCACAAATTACTTCTGTTTAACTTAACTTCATAAAACAACTTACTATTTATGTTATACTATTTACTATTGTACTATTTATACTTCCAAATAACTACACAAACTGTAGAAATTCTTATATGACCAGATAAAACCCACTTTTAACAACTCCTATACCAATTTCAGCACATAATAAACTGTGTGCCCATAAACACACAAACACACACACACACACACACACACACACACACACACACACACACACACACACACACACATACAGAAAGGAAAAACAACAACTTTGCAGGCCTGTAGGGGGTTCGGGTGTGGTGTAGCAACACAATATACTCTTGGCTCTTAACGTGAGAAAAACAAGGTCATGGCACCATTATTGGGAAAGGAGAGTATGAATGAAAAAACTGGAATGAACCGCACGACTTTCCAGCTGCGGTTGCTACCTGACCACCTCCTATGAACTATCCTTGTGCGCAACTCTGATGCGATTCATATCCCATTCAGAGGATGCTTCGGTGGTTAGCAAGCCAATCTAGCTTTCACACGGAACATCAAAACATCCCCAACACGAACAAAAACACGAATGCCAATGTATGTGCCTGTATTTTTACCTTGCTCTTAACTACCACCGTACCATACCATTATCATTAATGTAGTCATCTGAGTTATAAACTGATAAATTTAGATGACATTTAGGAGGATATTCTCAAACAAGGAGCCGGTAGCAAAGCGGTTTAGAATAGCTTCTGATATGAAACCTTGTGGTGCCAATGTTTGCACATTGAGTGAATCTGACCTGAGAGTTTTCAGTGTACAGTGTGGACTCCCCAGTCCAGCAGAGAGTTGCTTTACTCCTAAATCCTGCAGATCATTGGTTTTGAGGTCCAGCTCTCTCAGACGAGAAGAACTAGAGCTGAGAACTGAGGCCAGAGCTTCACAGCATCTCTCTGACAGATTACAGCCATTCAGCCTTCACAAAAATACAGAAAGAAAACAGGAGCTTGCAAGAAACTTTGCTTATAGAACAAAATTATTTTACTTTTTCCATAATGAATGAAGGGAAGTTTAGCCAGTGTAAAAAGTAAGATTTTGAATGTTTATAGTTAGTGGATAAAAATAACTAAAACATTTTGACAAAACATATTCTACTAAAAAGACAGTTTTCAGAAAAGCCTATTATCAAACTTTACTGAACAACTCTAAAGTCCAGCTTACTGTCGATAATGAGTGGAATAAGATTGTAATACAGCATACAACTTATATCATCATAAACAAAATGTAAGAACATACACAGTATACTGTCATGGCAGCACAATTGGAAATATGTTGAGTTATTATTCAGAAAAGAAAATATGTATGCCTGTTAACCTATCTAGTTGTAAATCTGTTGAATGTCTTGATGGGGAACCTTGTGCTGTTTGCACATTGAGTAAAACTTACCTGAGAGTTTCCAGTGTGCACTGGGGACGCCCCAGTCCAACAGAGAGCAGCTTCACTCCTGAATCCTGCAGATCATTAGTACTCAGGTCCAGTTCTCTCAGATGAGAGTTTGAGCTGAGAGCTGAAGCCAGAGCTTCACAGCATCCCTCTGAGAGATTACAGCCATTCAACCTTCACAAAAGTTAACAAGAGCATGTTAGGAAATGTGCTTATAAGAAAATAATAATTTTACTTTTTCCATAATGAATGAAAGAGAAGATTAGCCAGTGTACAAAGTAAGAACTTTGAATGCTTATGGTTAGTTGTGCAAAATATATAACATTTCTGACAGAACTCCACATCACCATTCCCCTAAAACGACAGTTTTCAGAAGATGCTGTTGTTAAACTCTATGAAACAACTCTGAAGTCAACCATACTGTGTGACTACATGATAATAAGCAGAATAAGAATTTAAGACAACATATACCCTATACCAGGTGTGTCCAGATGATGGCACTTGATAGTAAATTCCAAAAATATAATGGAATATGGCCCACACACAAAACTTGTACTTGACTGTATTGTGCATCTTAGGTTGAGCTACTATCTAGCTTGTTCAAGACAAGCTTTCTTGGTCACCAGCTTTGCCGCAGGTGACCAAAAATTGGAGAAAGTGAGTGTTTGTTTGAAATGCAACAAAACTGTTGTAGTGATGAAAGAGTATTGGTATGGCGACTCTATGAAACCAAACATCAGACCTACATGTTCTACACTTGTGCCGAACGAGAACAGAAAGTTAAACAAATGGCAGCTAGCCTGCTAGCTCAACAACAAAGTTTCATAGCAAAGCTACGAGGTAGCTCAACTCATTGCCCTACAAGGGAAACCTTTCTCAGATGGTGACTTCCCACTAAACATTGTACGTCGGATAGACATGCAGATCATGTCTATATTGGGTTCGTCAGTCCATGACCAATTCTGGACCTGGATCTATTCAACGTCCAAACTAGGTCCACTATTTGGACGTCCAAACATGACCCAACTTGGACGTCATATTTACATTCAACATTTGACCTTTGAACTGGTTAATTGTTTTGGACGTCATTTGGACGTCTATGACAGGTGCAGTACAGACCCACTGCGCAATGTCACGTCAGAGTAAAGTAGTGATGTGTCGGTCGTGTAGGATTCGTTCAATATGAACTAATCTTTTATATGAATCGGGAGTAATGAGTCGTCTCAGTGAGTGATTCGTTCATTTTCATGCAGTATCTTCCCTGGCCACATGACAACAGTTCGTTCACTGGATCGTTCATACGGATCGGTCTCTCGTTCATTAGTCACGTGACAGGCAGCTCAGGCTAAACGGTTCATTTTCGTTCATCGGATCGTTCATTTGTCACGTGACAGGCTGCTCAGGCTGAACGGTTCGTTCTCATTCATCGGATCGTTAATTTGTCACGTGACAGGCAGCTCAGGCTGAACGGTTCGTTCTCGTTCATTCTCATTCATCGGATCGTTCATTTGACACGTGACAGGCAGCTCAGGCTGAACGGTTCGTTCTCATTCATTCATTCGGATCGGTCTCTCGTTCATTTGTCAGGTGACAGCTACCCAGTCACTGTCGTGTCGTGCTTTCAAACAACAGTGACAGGGAGGATAAAGGACACGAGTCACTTTATAGTGGTGTGTATTTGCTTTCCTAGGTTTTCACATGGTTTGAATTGCTTGTGTCATTTTGTGTAAACTTTGTCCGCTGTAAACCATGTTGACTTCATTGTTAAGTGTTTGAGAACCGCAGTCTTTTTTACAATGCTCCCAAGAGGGCTACAGCACCACCTGCTGTAAAAATTAACTAAATGACTCAAAAAGATTCATTCAATTTACTGTCTGAGAGTAAAAGATCTGAATCAGTAAAGAGACTAGAACTTCCCAACACTAGAGTGAAGTCTTTTCTATGTCATCTTTGGTCGTCCAATGTTGGTCCACTGAAGGGGCTGTTTGTAATGCCAGGCGACGTCTTTTTTCGATGTCTACCGCACATCTAATGTTTACGTCCATGGGACGGGCTACAGTAATGTTTTTTTTTATTTACAAATTTACATCAACATTGTTGTTATCAAAATGAATACATATGAATAGCCTATATCGTTTATACATAAACATGATGTATTGTGTATGCCTATTTATTTATTCAGAAGGCCATTTTAAACTGGTTTATTTATTTTAAGCTGAGGATAGCTCTCAATTAAGGGCTTTGGATTTCAACCAAAGAATCAAAAACCAGTAAATACCACTCTGATTGGCTGAGGAAACACACCTGCATTGAAATATTGAAAAATCGGCACAGCTTTTCAGCCTGTGCCGCATCGCTGGTAAAGTTTCCTCTAAATTGAAGGTAAGTTCGGTCAGCCCAGGGAATTCTGTCCATGTGTACGTATAGTGTTAGGTGGTTTAGCATTATTGTCATCAAGGCGAACGTGTGGAGGATGTGGCGGTGGAGGATTTACAATGCTCTGATAAACCAGTCCCACGGCCCTAAATGATCTTGGCGATTTAGTCAAGATCCATTCATACTTCCACTGCATTTCTGGTGCCCTTCTGATACCATTCAGGGACATTCATTTTAAAAAAAAAGATAGAAATGGGTATTGAATTGTGATTTGTGTGTGTATGTGTGTAACAAAATTAAAACGTGTCCTCCACCCTCTTGAAAGTTATAGAAGTAGTATAAAACAACGTCTAAAATTAGTTTAAATTTGATGTTGAAAAGACGTCCGCAAACAACCACATTTGGACTATAAATAGCCCTTACACGGAGGTCCTATGGACATAAACATTAGACGTGCGGTAGACGTCGAAATAAGACGTCGCCTGGAGTTACAAAACAACCCACTTCAGCGGACCAACATTGGACGACCAAAGATGATATAGAAAAGACGCACTCTGACGTGACATTGCGCAGTGTTTTATGTTATGTTTTTTTAATTTTGTTTTGAAAAAACATTTTATTTGAGCTGAACTCAATAATGAAGGTTTACCTTTTCTTATAAATGTTAGTTGAATAATAATTTATTTGCATAACAAGCCTGAAATATATTCGTCCTTTTACCCCTTTATTTCCCCCCCTTCCATCCCTTTATACAGGGCTGGGAAGGGGCTACCATTTTGAATAAGAAGCAATCTGAGGCTGCCATTTTGAGAATGCGCTGCCAACCATTAATGGGTTTAAATGAAAACCCATTCAAGGAAACTTGGGATGTAGGCTGTTGTTTTTTCTTTAAGCGTATTAAATGATCAAGCATCATTTACCTACATTTGAATGACTTTAATAAAATAGAGGGGAAGTGCAATACCTCACCTCCAGTGAGCCCAACTGTACCCTTTTTTTATTACCATCATTAACAAACTAAACGAATATAACATAGACTTTATACTGTTATGGCAACACAATTGAATGAAGTTGTTGTAGATTGAGTTGAGTTCATTATTGTGCTTGTTAGCCTATTCTTTTCGCACATTCAACATAACTGACCTGAGAGTTTCCAGTGTAGAGTGTGGATTCCCCAGTCCAACAGAGAGCAGCTTCATTCCTGAATTCTGCAGATCATTGGTACTCAGGTCTAGCTTTGTCAGATTAGAGTCATATGAGGTGAGAACAGAGGCCAGAGCTTCACAGCATCTCTCTGACAGATTACAGCTGTTCAGCCTTAACAAAAAATAAACAGGAAGTTGTTAGAAACTGTTTAATATAACATATCTGTTATTTTTTCCATAACATCGTATGTATAATTATGTACTATGTGTAAAAGATTGACTATTGTCAATTACTGTCTTGTATTTTTTGGAAATTGTTTTGTATATAAATATTAAATTCATATTGTAGTATTATGTGTATTATGTTGTCTATATTGTCATTGGAAAGGGTTATTAGTACACCTACAGAGATGTTTTGGAGGATTTGACCACCGGTAGTAGCCTCAGAAGACCCTCCTCTGAAGCAGAGTATTTCTTCAGGTCAAACACATCCAGCTCCTTTGCTGATGACAGTAAGATGAAGACCAGAGCTGACCACTGAGCAGGGGAGAGATATCCTCTCGAGAGACTTCCTGATGTCAGGTGCTGTTGGATCTCCTCCACTAGAGAATGGTCGTTCAGCTCATTCAGACAGTGGAACAGATTAATGCTTCTCTCTTGGGAGAGATCTCCATTTATCTTCTCCTTGATGTAAGACACTATTTCCCCTTTGGTCCATGAGGTATTTCCTCTCTGTCCCAGCAGACCTTGTAGGAGAATCTGATTGGTCTCCAAAGAGAGGCCCAGGAGGAAGCGAAGGAACAAGTCCAGGTGTCCATTCTCACTCTGTAAGGCCTTGTCCACAGCACTCTGGAAGAGATTGACCTTTGATTTATTTCGAAGAAGAATAGACCATATGGATTGTTTTTGTTCAGAGAGCAGATTGTCACCAGTGTCAGTAAAGTTGAAAAAGACATAAAGGGCAGCCAGAAACTCCTGGATGCTGAGATGGACAAAGCAGAACACCTTGTCCTGGTACAGCCCATACACCTCTTTAAACATCTGGGTGAACACTCCTGAGTACAATGAGGCTGCTCTGATATTGATGCCACACTCTTCCAGGTCTGCCTCATAGAAGATCAGGTTGCCTTTCTCCAGCTGGTCAAAAGCCAGTTTTCCCAGAGAAACAATTATCTCCCTGCTCTCTGAACTCCAGTGCCTATGATACTTCCTGTCCCCCTGTATGGACTGAACCATCAGGAAGTGGATGTACATCTGAGTCATGGTCTTGGGCATATTTTTTCCTCTCTGGGATGTTTTGAAGAAGTCCTCCAGCACTGTAGCAATGATCCAACAGAAGATAGGGATGTGACACATGATTCGGAGGCTTCTTGATGTCTTGATGTGGGAGATGATTATGCTGGCCAGCTTTTCCTCTCTGAATCTCTTCTTGAAGTAGTTTTCCTTCTGTGGGTCAGTGAATCCTCTCACCTCTGTCACCATGTCAACACACTCAGCAGGGATCTGATCAGCTGCTGCAGGGCGTGTGGTTATCCAGATGCGAGCAGAGTGAAGCAGGTTGCCCCTGATGAGGTTTGTCAGCAGCACATCCACAGAGGTGGACTCTGTGACATCAGTACAGATCTGGTTGTTCTTGAAGTCCAGAGGAAGTCGACACTCATCCAGACCATCCAAGATGAGGACAACTTGGAACAGGTCATATTTGCAGAATCCTTTGGTTTCAATAAAGAAGTGATTAAGAAGTTCCACCAAGCTAAACTTTTTCCCTTTCAGTAAATTCAGCTCTCTGAAAGTTAAGGGGAATGTGAAGTGTATGTCATGGTTGGTTTTGCCCTCAGCCCAGTCCAGAGTGAACTTGTGTGTTAAGACCGTTTTACCAATGCCGGCCACCCCAGTTGTCATTATGGTTCTGATTGGTTGAACTTGTCCAGGCAAGGGTTTAAAGATGTCTTCACATTTGATTGGTGTTTCCTCCTTGGCTGGTTTCCTGAAAGCTGTTTCAATTAGTCTGACCTCATGTTCCTTATTGACCTCTCCACTGCCTCTCTCTGTGATGAAGAGCTCTGTGTAGAAGTCATTCAGAGGTGCTGGCTGTCCTGCTTCAGTGATTCCCTCAAACCAACACCGGAACTTGGTCTTCAAATGAGACTTGATTTTATGTTGGCACTCAAAAGCAACTCTTCCTGAATGGGAAAAAACAAAATACGTATATTATACATGATATCTACCTGATAGATCCACAATAACTCTACATATCTGGATCAAACCATTTAACCTGATACCCCACAATAATCCAACATAACTGGATCAAACCATTAAACCTGATACCCCCACAATACCCTACATAGCCTACAATCCTGCAACCCTCTAATTAACTTATTTTGTTCAGCTTACACTTTTCAGAAATGCAGACAGTGTACTTTGTCTCTTCTGTTTTCATTATAAAGGTCTTGTGTGTTCATGTTTTTTCCAAATAAAAGTTTTGTACTGCTCTATTTGCAAAATAACTACATCTAGTATCTAATATCTAGTCTCTTACCGTGACACACTGTGTTGGCCAGGTCCTCGTGGTTCATCTCCATCAGGCAGAGCTTTGTGATGTCTACTACTCCCTCTATGGCACGCCTCCTCTGCTCCTCGTTCTTACCATCCAGCTCCTCCTCCTCCCTCTGACTCTCTGAGCATTCTGGGTCATGTAGGAAGATAACCTTCCAGAGCTTCTTCAGCTCCTTGTCTAGAAAAATGCGTGCTTTCTCCTCAGCTCTCTGAAACAGAACAAACATCAAGGAGAACTTTGAACTAACTGATCAGAAGTATCTGTCCCGCTGGTCTAAAGAGGGAAGCCTGGAGACTATTAGCACCTCAAGAGATGCTTTCTAATGTTCATGTAGAGGTAAAGTCAAATGTCTTGTTGGACATTTACATACCTTGATCAGCTCTCTTTGCTGCTGCATCTTTATCCTCTCCTGGGGTAGTCTGTGGAACACGCATAAACACAGGATTATATTTTGAACTATTTTCCCTCCCCAAAGCCAACCAGCGAGAACCACCAGAACCACCAGAACACCAGAGCCACACATCCACCTCATTCACAGAAACCCTCATTGCCGACCTGTCCTCCA
This sequence comes from Urophycis tenuis, assembly GCA_036785325.1. Taxonomy (NCBI): domain Eukaryota; kingdom Metazoa; phylum Chordata; class Actinopteri; order Gadiformes; family Phycidae; genus Urophycis; species Urophycis tenuis. The sequence goes on along the minus strand of JAXIVH010000029.1, from coordinate 3,803,009 downwards.
TAATAATAACCATGGAGTCCTCCACCTGGGCCCTCAACACCACTTCCTCCACCCTTGTCAAAGCCTTTTTCCCCACACTCTCCCGGCAGATTCTCAAAATACTTAGTTCTTCTCTAACCTCTGGCCTCATCTGCTCTTCCCTTAAACTCACCGCCATCACTCCCACACTAAAGAAACCTGGTCTAGAACACCCTGACAACTTCAGACCCATCTCAACCCCCCTCTTCCTGGTAACAATCCTGGACCAAGCGACAGCTGCACAAATCAGAACCACCTGGACTCCATCAACATCTTTGAACCGTTTCCATCACCGGCCCAAACTCCCTTACCCACACCCGCAGGACTTCCATCACCAACGCTGTCACTCTTATTCACACCCATGTCACCCACATCACTAAAACAGCCTTATCATTTCCCTCATACATGCCTCAGATCGGTCACTCATCAAATCCTCACCTCTTCTCAATAGACTTTCTCAATAGATTTTCTTCCTTAAAGTTAATAGGTTCATCCATAGAGAAGACACTCTTCATGGAGACATGGCTGGGTCCAGGGGAGTCTGCTCTCTCCTGCTGGACTCTTCTAGAAAAACAAGAACCAGGATTTATGAATGTTTGATAGATGCAATTTTTCATAATCTCTGATAGAGCCTTAGCCCTTCTCAAGAGACTGATTTCCATCTTTAAACACTTCAGGTTTTTTCATAGAGTGCTTCCTCTTCACAGAGACACAGCTGGGTCCAGGGGAGTCTGCTCTCTCCTGCTGCTCTGGGCTTTCAACACGACACACACACAGCTTTTACTCAGACTAATGATGGTATCATGATAGTCACAGTCACAGACAGTGAGAGATCATTTTCTTACTTCTTAGCTTTGCTGTGGTGGCCATGTTCCCCAGACAGAGTTGTTGTAGAAGTAGGACCCCGCTCCCCTATCTCTTCATTCATAGTAGACTGGAGACCTGGACACAAACACAACTACATATTGTTTGTTTCTACGACTTTTGTTTATTCTGTTCTTTCATATAACCTGCTCATCGCCAGTCACAGGGAGCTGTTGTCTTAGAAGAAGGGCATTTAGCAGATGCTTTTGTCCAAAGCGACTTACAATCAGTACATTTGTGGGGTTTGACATGTGAACAGTTGGAGGTGGGGATCGAACCACTGAGCTATGCTGCCATCTTACTCAGGATGAGCGGCAAGGTGGTCATACCTAGAAGCAGATTCATAGACCTTCTCATTCTCAATGAGGGAAGAGATGTGGAGATGTTGCCCAGACATTGCTAATGACTATTTAATAACTATTAATCATTTCTCACAAATGGACTCCATGGGCTTCAAATGTGTCTGATCAAGATAAGTTTGCCATGCTGATATAATTCCTAGTTTCCTGTGCTGGACGCCTCATGTTCAACCTGCCCAAATTCTCCCACGTGAACCCCCTCTTCAAAGACCTCCACCGGCTTCCTGTAGTGGCTCAAATTCAAGAAGATGGTACTGGCCTAAAAAGCTGTTAATTGAACTGCCCCTACCTTCCTCTAAGGAACGAGTGGAATGAGCTCCCTGCCAATGTCATGACTGCGGAGTCACTCCCCATTTTCTGGAAGAGACTCAAGACTCACTTGTTCAGAGTTCACTTGAACCCTGCATAACATCCATCTTCTACCTCTAACCCCCCCCCAAAAAAAAAAAAAAATATTAAAGCAGCAATTAAATGTTTCAGCTTCTTCTGACAAATGTACCTAGTATAAGTCGCTTTGGATAAAATCGTCTGCTAAATTTACATTTAGGGCATTTAACAGACACTTTTATCCAAAGCGACTTACAAGGAGTACATTTGTCATAAGAAGGTGAAAACATTTCATTGCTGCTAATACAGTAATTAAGTCACCAGAACAAGTTTCAAGCTAAATGCTCTAAATGTAAATGGTATTGCACCCCAAACTCACATACGGTACGGGACACAACCAGGATGTAACAAGGGTGTAAAAAAGCAGGAAGTAGGAGGCAGCTCACGGAATTCAAGCAAAAAAAAAAATGGTGACACTTTATTTACAAGTGCAAGAGTGCAACAATTATGCTGTGGTTCTCAAACTTTTTACACCAAGTACCACCTCAGAAAATACTTGGCTCTCCAAGTACTACCATAATGACCAACACTATACAGTAGCGTAGTAGGCCTAAGTATTCATCAAAAACAAGGCAGCAGTTTTATTCCTAAAGAAGTATATTTTATATTGTCAGCCATTGTAACCCACTTGTACAACTGGCCCATTCTAAATTACAGGGTGATTATTGAATTATTTTTCATAATTAAAATTAACATCCTAATTCAAAATAAAGACTAAAAAACATCCTCCTATATAATGTATATAAAAAGGAAAGATAATATTTATAAGGTTACTAACATGTGTGAAGTCTGCGCCAGTATTGTTTGTGGTTGTTACATTTACCGTGCCTCTACTTCCTGGTTACACTAATCGTCTGTTGTGTGATTCCTGTATGTCGTCTCTGTACAGTTTACGTTTGGCAATTTAGCCAAGCCTACAGGCAGAAGAGAAGACGAGTAAATGGAAATGATTGAGCGAGCTCATCCGTTGTTAGCGTACAGATAAGTACAGTATGGCTCGACAAACATTGCTCTCTAACTATATCAAGAGACTTACAACGGAGTCACCAGATGCGGCCGGACTGGCGACATCACATTTGTCAGCACCTGCACCAACTAGGCAAGCTAGTGTGGGCTCAACGCGGGAAGAGGGTCCTGTTTATGTAGTGTTTTAAACCTAATGCTAACAGAATGTCGATGTTTCATTGGGCTACTTTATTAAAAATAAATATGTATGCGAGTTAAAAAGAAGTGGTCTACGCATTTCTGATTTGTTTGGCTTTTTGTGCATTTGGTTTAACACCTGTAGTCACAGGAGAGTGACAGTGGAGCGAGAGCGGTCCGCTGGGTGAGCAACACACACTTTTAAAGGGAGAGAGAGCGGTGCACTGCGCTGTCAAAGCTCGTCTACAGCAGAAGGCAATATAAACACAAACAGGTCAGGCAGGGATCGTTTCCAACTCTATGTATGTTAGTAAGTATTATTTTTTCTATTAAATAGTGGCCCATCCTAAATTAGGCCCAATCTCAATTCTCTATCTTACCCCAAGGCTGAATCTCAATTCTCTATCTTAGCCCTTCCCCTTACCCCTTCCCCTTGGTTTTGCGCGTTCACGTGAGACCAAGGGCTGTCTCAATTCTCTTTTCGACCGAGGGGAAGGGCTAAGGGGAAGGGGTATACACCCCTTGAAACCAAGTGAGATCGGGAGCTTACTTGAAACCAAGGGGTACCCATTACAATGCGCAACCGGCAACAATCGCGGCCAGATCTCAACGAGAGTCACATAAATGTAAGTATTTTCGGCTGAAATAATTGATTTAAAATTTACGAAAGTGTTGTTTTGTGCTCTAAACAGTCCTGTACCTATATATTTGCAACCATATTCTTAATCGAAACTTTTTCGAAAATCGGTATGCGAACGTTACATTGCTGAGTGCACAAAGTTACATTTCTCTGACTAGCAATGAACTCCATGCATGTCTAGTTCACTAAACACAATTAGCAGCGAATTCCGTTTGATAACAGTGTAGACAATTAGAGACAAATCGATGCCTGCTTTACATATATCGTCCTTTTTCACACAGGAACACCGGAGGAAACCCAGCAGCTGATACGTTTTCGACACGAAAACGAGCAGAAATGTCCGAAATCAAAATACGCTAAATCAAAATACGCTTCAAAGCAAATGTGGGAGTGAGTCATGCGTTCAATGTTGTAGCCATTCATAATTGTAAACAAAGACATGTTGGTTAACAAAGACGTAACGAGTGTTGTCTCAATTCATAGGGGCATGTAGCCCTTACCCCTCTGTTTCAAGGGCCAAGGGGAAGGGGAAGGGCCAAGGGGAAGGGGAAGGGGTAAGATAGAGAATTGAGATTGGGCCTTACCCCTTCCCCTTCCCCTTGGCCCTTGAAACAGAGGGGTAAGGGCTACATGGCCCTATGAATTGAGACAACACTCGTTACGGTTACGTCATCATACATTGATGACAAAATATTGACAATTTGTTATAGGCCTACACACTGCATGGTGTTTTGTATCTTTTTCAGTTAATACGGTTTTGAATTTCATTGATGTTCAGAAACAATGTCTTTGTTAACCAACATGTCTTTATTTACAATTATGAATGGCTACAACATTGAACGCATGACTCACTCCCACATTTGCTTTGAAGCGTATTTTGATTTAGCGTATTTTGATTTCGGACATTTCTGCTCGTTTTCGTGTCCAAAACGTATCAGCTGCCGGGTTTCCTCCGGCGTTCCTGTGTGAAAAAGGACGATATATGTAAAGCACGTATCGATTTGTCTCTACTTGTCTACACTGTTATCAAACGGAATTCGCTGCTAATTGTGTTTAGTAAACTAGACATGCATGGAGTTCATTGCTAGTCAGAGAAATGTAACTTTGTGCACTCAGCAATGTAACGTTCGCATACCGATTTTCGAAAAAGTTTCGATTAAGAATATGGTTGCAAATATATAGGTACAGGACTGTTTAGAGCACAAAACAACACTTTCGTAAATTTTAAATCAATTATTTCAGCCGAAAATACTTACATTTATGTGACTCTCGTTGAGATCTGGCCGCGATTGTTGCCGGTTGCGCATTGTAATGGGTACCCCTTGGTTTCAAGTAAGCTCCCGATCTCACTTGGTTTCAAGGGGTGTATACCCCTTCCCCTTAGCCCTTCCCCTCGGTCGAAAAGAGAATTGAGACAGCCCTTGGTCTCACGTGAACGCGCAAAACCAAGGGGAAGGGGTAAGGGGAAGGGCTAAGATAGAGAATTGAGATTCAGCCTAACGGTTGATGTCAATGTCAACGGCAGTTTTAAACGCTACGTATGCCCTACTGCTACCCAGAAGCACTTGCAAACTTTTACAAGTCTTAATTTTATTTGTATCTCTTTTCATTTTCTTGCCATCGGTTTATAATATATCGTCATCCATTATAGTATTTCCATCATCGTATTTCATGTTTTAAATTTATTTTATTTTATTTAAATTTATTTCAGTGACTCTTTGGCGTACCACTAGAGGGAGCCCCGTACCACACTTTGAGAATCACTGAATCATAACAAAATAAAAATAAAACAGAAAAGCAAACCAGCCACTCATATGCAATACAAAGTTCACTTTTGTGCAATGGGAACACAGTCTCCTCCACACCTTAATGTTCGCTGTGTTGTTAAGTAAATAAATTAAGTTGACTGAACTGACGTGTGTTGTGTTTATTTCTAGAGGGAAATGTAGTATGGCTATCAGGGTACGTGTGCCGCTATGTGCACAAACTCACGGCAAAACAGTAGGCTCTGGGAAAACGAGACCCTCGCATTTAACAATGCCGTAAATGTTACATGAACCATAATGCCATAATACGAACAAAACAACTGTTCATTCTACCAAAAGCACATTTCAAGTCACTTTAGGACACTTAGGATACATTTTAGATGATTCAGGACAAATCCTGAATCAGAACAATGAAAATGTATAATTTGGACACCAAGCAGGGCCTTGAATCCTGACTGAAATGTTTTGGGTTTGAACCCCAATGTCCACAGTCTAACTGATAGGAGTCGTAGAGATGACCCCTAACCCCTACCTGCTCCTTAATGAACTTATCTATAGTTAGTGTCAGTCATTTCGGATTAAGTATCTGCTTCATTTGTATAATAGTAGGTCATATGACAAACAGCAGTGTGACAACAATTAACTTCACATAATGGTGACAGGTTTCAAGTAAGCTATATATTTAACATGTACATAACATATTTAATGTGTTTGCCGAAAAATATGATATGAGAGTTCAGTACAGTACCTTAGTCTTCTTCCTGCAGTAATAATGAGCAGCACCAAATTTCCTTGCAAGTGAATCACTCACAAGGAAATTATGTAGTGGGCCAACCAGTTGGTCCAGTTCACCTGGTTCAAACAACATGTAGAGACACGCCACTGATGCTGCTTCTCTTTACAGCAGAACCAACAGGAACATAAACATCGTGTTATCAATAAAGAAGATTAGTGTCTAAATAAATTGTTATTGTTTATGTGAACACTTTATTTGCGTCGAGGTGAACATATAAATCAATACAGTCAATAGCATGTTTGTACTGGTATGTGCTTGACAGGTCGTGTTAGAGGGTTAGCATGTTTGGGATGGGTTATGTTTCTATAATAGACGGAAGTTATTTTCTTCATTCATTTCTATTAAATGATTCATCTAGTTGGGTTGGATTCTGGAATCTTGTTACACCCTTTAGAGGCGCGTATTCAGGAAGGTGCCACAGCACACACTCACACACAATATATGTGACATGATAAAGAATCCTGCGATGGGGTTTAAAAATACTACTATACTGCTATTGCTTTGACTGAAATCAACCAGAAATATGAGCCTGACATTGGACTTGATATTGCTGAGAACAGCCCTGCTTATCCTTCTGCATCAGTAGCCTTTTTTGAGCTATGTCGAATGTTGAATGTTGAAGAAACATTTAAGTATAAAATAGCCACAACAAGTGCACACCTAGTGGACATTTTTAGTCGGACTGCTCAGTTGTTGTGGAGTTTGTGTGGTTGATCTATGAAGCAGCGTCACCTGAGTCAGACGCACACACACACACACACACACACACACACACACACACACACACACACGCACACGCACAAGCACACACACACACACACACACACGCACAAGCACACACACGCACACGCACATGCACACGCTCACGCACACGCACACACACACACACACACACACACTCTGCAATAGACATTTCTCCACAGCAACCTTTGTCCTGGAGCCCAGTAAACACACCTGTGTGGCAGGGAACCCTACTAATGTCCGAGTTTGTGAAGAGATTGTTGCTCTTTTAAACAAAAGATGACAAAATGTCTATTATTGGTATTTTCCTGTGAATGTGATTTTGTATTATTGATCACCATTGTTTCATAACCCACTTATTGACTTCTATTCATGTAGACATAATAATAATAATAAAAATTATGCATTTAATGCATTTTATTTAAAGGCGCCTTTCGAAGCACTCAAGGACACCTTACAGACAAGTAAAAAAACAAAACAAGTAACAAGTAACAGTAGCATACTCAAAGTACGCCACAAAGTACACCACTCGGAATAAGTGTGTTTTCAGGCGCGATTAAAAGGTGGAAACAAATTCAGCAGTGTGAATGTCGGGTGGGAGAGAGTTCCATAGGCGGGGAGCAGATGGGCTAAAATGTCTCTACCCCATGGTGGATAGGTTGGCAGATGGAGCTGAGAGCTGGATGGCAGAAGAGGATCTGAGAGGGCGTGAATGATCAATGTTGTTGGTTTGGATTCTTCTCGTGTTTCATCCTGCATCATCTTGTTATACCCAGGTAGTTTGAAACACACACACACACAGTAAGGACTGTTGAAGTCAATAGAATAAATGTAGAAAGAAAGTGTGGCTCTCTGGCTCCAAACATATTTCTCTTTCATTTGGCTAACGCTTGGCCCTCAGGCCTTCTGCAAGATCAACTATAAGATACATGCACTACATGTTATATAGGCCCATCCATAAGATACTGTCGCTGCATGTTAAATAGGCCCATCCATAAGATACTGTCACTGCATGTTATATAGGCCCATCCATAACATACAGCCACCACATGTCATATAGGCCCATTCATAAGATACACTACATGTTATATCGGCCCATCCGTAAGATACAGGCACTACATGTTATATAGGCCCATCCATATGATACAGGCACTACATGTTATATAGGCCCATCCACAAGATACAGGCACTACATGTTATATAGGTCCATCCATAAGACACAGGCACTGCATGTTATAAAGGCCCATCCATAAGATACAGGCACTACATGTTATATAGGCCCATCCAGAAGATACAGGCACCAGATGTCATATAGGCCCATCCATAAGATACACTACATGTTATATAGGCCCATCCATAAGATACAGGCACTACATGTTAGATAGGCCCATCCATAAGATACAGGCACTACATGTTATATAGGCCCATCTATAAGATACAGGCACCAGATGTCATATAGGCCCATCCATAAGATACACTACGTTATATAGGCCCATCCAGAAGATACAGGCACTACATGTTATATAGGCCTATCCATAAGACACAGGCACTACATGTTATATAGGCCCATCCATAAGACACAGGCACTGCATGTTATAAAGGCCCATCCATAAGATACAGGCACCAGATGTCATATAGGCCCATCCATAAGATACAATACATGTTATATAGGCCCATCCATAAGATACAGGCACTACATGTTATATAGGTAAGATAAGATAAGATAAGATAAGATATTCCTTTATTAATCCCTCTTAGGCAGAAATTCACATTGACCAGCAGTACAAGGGGATAAAGGAGTGCAATTGAAGACCTGAGTATGGACAATAAACACTAAACATTGAATAGATTTACCTAAATTAAGATACAATTATATGCGAACTCTTAGAATCAGGTCAGATGAAAAAATGAAAACCTATATACATACACGGTAGTCATTATTGAGATGAACAGTGCAATTGGTAGGTGGACAATAGTAGTCATAATTAGTGCAATTAGTAGATGAAGATGAACAGTGCAATTGGTAACTGAGTCCTGCTGAGGTGTAGATATAAAAAAATAAAGAAATAAAAATAGATGCGCAGATAAATTGGGCAAAATGGATGTGCAAGTGTGCAAAATGTGCAAAATACAAAATACAAAATGTGCAAATATACAGAGGTATTAAGTAGACATGTGAGAAGACATAAGTTACAGCTGCCTAGGAAAACAGTCCTGAGGTGTGGGGTGTGGTGTTCAGACCATTATCTGGAGGTGTTGGGGCTATCGAGACGTTGGGAGCAGGTGGTTGAGGTATTCTAGAGCCTGATAGCTGATGGGATGAAAGAGCCCCCCAAGCGCCTTGAGGCACGTGGCTGAGTGAGCCTGTGGCTGAACGCGCTCCTGAGTTGCCTCAGCTCGGCATAGAGAGGATGAGAGGGGTTGTCCAGGATCGCCTACAGCTTCCCCCTCATCCTCCTCTCTGTCACCGCCTCCACACAGTCCAGCTTCATCCCCACCACAGAGCTCGCCTTCCTCACCAGCTTATTCAGATTGCTGGCACCACCGCTCCCAATGCCTCCTCCTCAGCACACAACAGCGAAGAAGGTGTCACTGGCTACCACAGACTGGTAGAACATCCATAGCAGCCTAGTGCACACATTGAAAGATCTGACCCTCCTCAGGAAGAACAGCCTACTCTGTCCCTTCCTGTAGAGGGCCTCAGTATTGTCCTGCCCATCCACAAGATACAGGCACTACATGTTATATAGGCCCATCCATAAGACACAGGCACTGCATGTTATATAGGCCCATCCATCTGATACAGGCACTACATGTTATATAGGCCCATCCACAAGATACAGGCACTACATGTTATATAGGCCCAACCATAGGACACAGGCACTGCATGTTATAAAGGCCCATCCATAAGATACAGGCACTACATGTTATATAGGCCCATCCAGAAGATACAGGCACCAGATGTCATATGGGCCCATCCATAAGATACACTACATGTTATATAGGCCCAACCATAGGACACAGGCACTGCATGTTATAAAGGCCCATCCATAAGATACAGGCACTACATGTTATATAGGCCCATCCATAAGATACAGGCACCAGATGTCATATAGGCCCATCCATAAGATACACTACATGTTATATAGGCCCATCCATAAGATACAGGCACTACATGTTATATAGGCCCATCCATAAGATACAGGCACTAAATGTTATATAGGCCCATCTATAAGATACAGGCACTACATGTTATATAGGCCCATCCACAAGATACAGGCACTACATGTTATATAGGCCATTCATAAGATACAGGCATTGCATGTGTGTGTGTGTGTGTGTGTGTGTGTGTGTGTGTGTGTGTGTGTGTGTGTGTGTGTGTGTGTGTGTGTGTGTGTGTGTGGGTGGGGGGGGGGGGGGGAGTTATTTCAAAATATATGATTACATTCAACTGATTGTGGTGCTATGGTTGCAGCACCATGCATCTCAAGTTACTTCTATGTTCAGCAATTTCTAGTTTTCAGTGCTCTGCTCAGCTTTCCAACATGTGATTTACAGAGAAGAGAAATGATCTAGTACAATATGAAACCTTTGTTTTCTTGGGCCTCTTTGACATTGTGAGGATGTTTCAAAGTATTCTAATGGCCCGGATAATGAAAGAAGAAGAAGGGCATATAGCAGATGCTTTTGTCGAAAGTGACTCAGTCCAAGAATTGTTGTCCAAGAATCAGTACATTTGTGGGGTTCCACATGTGTACAGTTGAAGGTGGGGATCGAACCACCAACCCTCCGGTTAGTGGACGCCCCACTCTACCCACTGAGCTGTGCCACCCCACATGGGGGAGGCAATCGCACCCCACAGTGACGGTTCGATCCCCTTCATCCCCCTCCTCCTCCTCCAACTGTCCACATGTCATACCCCACAAATGTACTGATTGTAAGTTGCTTTGGACAAAAGCATCTCAGCTTGAACTCTGTTATATACTGTTATATACCAGTATATAACAGAGTTATATACTGGTATATACCATGATACCATGTATACAAGGATGAGTTGACCACAATTTAGGTGGATTTATGCTACTTTTTTTTAATATTCTCTTAATCTTTTCTGAACCCCTAGAATTCTCTCAACACGGTCATTAGGTTTCAATGAGGTTTACTTTTACTTTGAGGTTTAATATTTTTCATCTGCCTGTTACTTAATGCAGGCGTTTTCGTCTGCGGTCGCCTGGTTGTCGGGGTGGGGGGGTGTAGGTCTTTACGACACTGTCATAACACAACTCGTTGACGACGCTCCCACTTCTACGCGAGCCATGAGCATTTGTTTTCAAAGAAGCCTGCAAATGTCCCAGGTGGGTGTTTAATTTGTTCATGAAGAGTAGACAGGTTATACATTTTACAATAAACATAAACCCATCCTATTTGTATAGTTGACAGGGAGATGTTTTATCCTACATTAGATTTTTTTTAATCTTTTGTTGAACAGAACCATCGGTGTAAGAGTGTTGACCAACATAATACATAACGATAGCATGAACAATTTTTTCAGCAATCGTACATTTATGTATCTGCTCAAGTACGTCTAAGTTGCAATTTATTCAAAAAAGGTAGGCTTTTAACACCATATTTACATCAGGTCATTGTATGATATTGCAGGAATCAACTTCAACAGCCTTACGCGCCGAACTTACTCGGGAAATTGTTTTTGCGTTCTAGCGTAACTTTCGAGCCGATTCGAAATATTCAAAAAATTGTTTCGTGTAAAGCCCGAGTTATGCAACACATGCGGTGCATAATTTCCGAACCTATCTCCGGAACCGCGAGGGCGGCGCCGTTGAATGCCGACCGGAACCCGGACTAAAGCGTCGGTTATGGTTCCGCGTAGTGATCACGCAATGGCCACGCAGTTGCTTGGGCGCAGTCATGAGACCGTGATGGTTCTGCGTGGGGTTTACGTGTCAAAATGCAATTCAATGCCACACTGGTAGAGGGCGACCAGAATGATTACATCATTTCATCATTCAATCATAATCAATCATCACATACGGATTACTAGCGAGTAAATTTTTATTTTTTTATTTTTAAAGTCAGACCTATTCAGAAAGCCCATCAGTCTTCATTTCAAAGCTCCTGGTGGCTAGCCACACACATGTGAGTTATGTCACCTTAAGGTGTTTCCAGAGGCCTACAGACAAGCGATCTCATACTGTGGCCCTTCCTCCTGTAGTTCTGATAAATATGCTTCGAATCACACAATCTGTGCATCAATTTAAAGCTTACATTCCCTTCTTTCCAACAAGTATATGCATTTTGTCTTAGCACAGACTTGCTGCATAACAGCAAACGTTTAGTTTGGTCAATGGAAGGCCGCTTTCAGAGGGCAGAGGTCAAAACTGTGCTTTACATTTAGCATGTTTTCTGAGTACTGCAGTGGCACAGTACAAAGATTCAGACCTATCCAGAGAGCCCAGCAGTCTTCAGCAGTCTGCGGAGGTGGCTAAAATAGACGCAATTGTCTGGGCTGTCCTGACGCCAAAGCACAAGCGATACAGGGAAGATACACACCAAATTAAAGCTCTTGATTTGCAGTTTTTATGGAGTGTAAGCGTGTTCACAACCCCAGTAGCTTTGGAGAAAAACATCAAAATGTTGTGCCCGTTTTCTATGTTCAGGTCAGCCTGGAAAGCAGCCCTGACCTTTGACCCCTGCCCACCGACACCAAATCTGCTAAAAAAAAGGACAAAATAGAGTTGAATACCCTCTTCGTGGCCAGGCAGGCTTCCTATACAACAAAATGGGAATTTTAATTTCCCTCAAACGATAAAATTCTGGCAGTGTCAAATTCGTCTCGAGGAGAAAAGAAAGGAGGTGGCTGGGTCAAGGCCCCACGAGGAGAAAACATTCCGATAAGTTTCACGCAGCACATGTGCTTCGCGTAAATTCGCAAACATATTAAAATTCACAAAAAATCAAATAATGCACCCAACGAAGAGTGGACAAGTGTCCGGAGCCATGGCGGGGGCCAGGAACAGCACAGTGCCTTTTGTTGTTCACCAGAGGTCTGCTTTCTCCCCCTCACCAGAGTGAGGGGGAGTTGAGACACGTTGAGATGGTGTAAGGTGTAAGGTGTAACCTGTCCTCATGCAACTCCACTGGCTCCCTGTCCATCAACGTATACACTACAAGCTACTTTTGCTAACATTCAAAGCTCTCCATAAGCAGGCACCCCCATATCTCTCTAACATGCTTCACCCTTACATCCCACCCCGTTCACTCCGTTCCTCATCTGCCACCCTGCTTTCCACCCCCTCCTTTTCACTTACCTCGCTTGGCTTTTACCTCGCTTGGGCTTTTGGCTGTTCTGCACCTAGACTCTGGAACTCACTCCCACTACACATACGCACTCTGGACTCCATCGACACCTTCAAATCCCACCTCAAAACACACCTTTTTAAGTTAGCCTACTCCCTATAACACTGTTACCCCAACCGTTTTGATCTATTTTCTAGCCACACTGTATTTTCTTGTATGTGTTTATGTTATGTGCTATTGTATTTCATATTTGTTTTGTTTCTTATATCTAAGGTGACCTTGGGTTCGAGAAAGGCGCCAACAAATAAAATCTATTATTATTATTATTATTATTATTAAGGGAGGGTGAGCGGAGGGCGCACCACATATGGTGCATGACTCGGACTTTACACTAAACAATTTTTCCTTACAACGAAATTTTGATATTCCGAATTGGCTCAAAAAGTTAGGACGCAAAAACAATTCCAGAGTAAGTTCAGCACGTAAGGCTGTTGAAGTTGATTCCTGCAATATCATACAATGACCTGATGTAAATATGGTGTTAAAAGCCTACCCTTTTTGAATAAATTACAACTTAGATTACTACATGTACTTGAGCAGAACAAATTGTTCATGCTATCGTTATGTATTATGTTGGTCAACACTCTTACACCGATCTGTCTGTTCACCAAAAGATAAAACAAATCTAATGTAGGATAAAATATCTCCTTGTCAACTATACAAATAGGATGGGTTTATGTTTATTGTTAAATGTATAACCTTGGCTACTCTTCATGAACAGATTGAATACCTACCTCGGACATGGCTCCATGCATTTGCAGGCTTCTTTGAAAACAAATGCTCATGGTTCGCGTAGAAGTGGGGGTGTCGTCAACGAGCTGACGTGTTGACAGTGTCATAAAGACCCTTGAGAAAAAGTTGAATCAGACTCTAAAGCGACACTCAGTTGACAAAGATAGGATTAGAGACGATAGAGTTACTGAAAGTCAAACTCGCCTTTACACACTGATGAAGAGGTGAAGGGAGACTCCACTGTTGTGTGTTGTGACATGTTGGAGGAAATGTCTCCAGGGGACTGAGCTCATGTCCCAAAGCCACCAGTGAGTGCTAGGATCCAAGGAGCTGGAAGCACATTCCAGGTGTGCTGCTAGGATAACCAATAGAGAGCTGGGCTCTAGAGAAACATCTGTTAAGCTTGGAGGACTTTGCGGCAGTAGCTCAGTGGGTAGAGTGGGTGCACAGAGAGGATCATCCACTAACCGTAGGGTCGGTGGTTCGATCCCCTTGATCCCCCTCCAACTGTCCACATGTTGAACCCCACAAATGTACTGATTTTAAGTCGCTTTGAAGAAAAGTATCTGCTAAATGCACCTTTACCCTTACACTGCCAGGGCTTTAACCTCTTCTCTTTAGGCAGTCTCATCACCGTCTGTGATGATGAGGATGGTGGTGGCATCAGTAAACTTTGGAGCGTTGGAGCTGGTGCGTGTACAGGGAGTATAGGAGGGGGCTAAGATGAACTTTATTTATCCCTGAGGGGAAATTAGGTTGTCATAGCAGAAGTCGGAGTACAAATACAGTAAAAACAATATATAATTAAAATGTATAAAAATGAAAATTAAGTGCATTTCCGTTGTAGTGAAGTGTTGTACAGTCTGATGGCACAACAGGAATTTTTTCCTGTGCCGTTCCTTAGTCACTGATCATCAGCAGTTTTGCCAGCATCCTGTCCTCCGCCACCTCCTCCAGGGTTTCAAGCTTAGAGCCAACAACAGACCCTGCCTTTTTAATGACTTTATTGAGTCTTTTTGCATCCTTCGCTTTAATGCCTACACCCCAGGACACCACAGTGAAGAAGATGGTGCTCGCAACAACAGACTCATGAAACATGTTCAGCATCCGGTTGCAGACGTTGAAAGACCTGAGCCTCCTCTGGAAGCCGGCTCAGGCCCTTCCTGTAGACTGCATCCGTGTTTTAAGTCCACTCCAGTTTGTTGTCCAGCACCACACCCAGGTATTTGTACAATTCCACCATGTCGACGTCAACCCCACCAATGCAGACTGGAGGGGGCGGAGGCTTGTTCCTCCTGAAGTCCACCACCTCTTTTGTCTTTGCCACGTTCAGCCGCAGGTGGTTCTCCACACACCACTTAACAGATTTGCCAACCAGGTCCCTGTACTCATCCTCCCTCCCACCCTCTACACGCCCCACAATGGCCGTGTCATCAGAGTATTTTTGCAGATGACACGACTCACTGCGATACTTAAAATCTGCAATATAGGTGGTGAACAGGAATGGAGACAGCACAGTTCGCTGTGGAGCGCCAATGTTGTTGATCAGACGGTCAGACACACAGTTCTTTCATCTCACAAAGAGAGAGTGCAAAGGAAGTGAGGTCGCCCACTCTCACCACCTGGGGTCTGCCTATCAGGAAGTTCAGGACCCAGTTGCAGAGGGAGGGGCTCAGTCTAGATCATTGAGCTTGATGATGAGCTTCCCAGGAACAATGGTGTTGAGAAAAAAATAACACCATTACATTTACATTTACATTTAGGGCATTTAGCAGACGCTTTTATTCAAAGCGACTTACAAAGAGTACATTTTTCATAAGAAGGTGAAACATTTAATTGCTGCTAATACAGTAAGAAAGTCACCAGAACAAGTTTCAAGCATTTCAATTGCTAGATTAACCATTGCTAGTATACAATGTCTGAAGCGACCAGTCCTGTAGCCACTACTGGTTGCCGATTGTTTTGTTCTTGACTAGTACTCGAGCAGGTAATAAAGCAAGGTAAACTTCTTTGTGTTTCAAATAATAATATAAATTTAATTTCTTGATAAAGCAACTTGTTATGTCCAACATAAACAGAAACTCAAAAACCCTGAAGTACCTGAAGCACCTGAAGCACCGTCAAAAACTGTTTGCTCCTTCATTAATCAGCAACACCTGGGCTCAACACTGAGCAACCTAAAGTAACCCACCTGAACCCCAGGCCAACATCCTGTTCAGGTCAGATCACAAAAGGAAAATACTGCCACCTGGTGGATACAATGTTTATAAACAAAAACATGGCTCCTACAATGTCTCTGACTAAGTGTCAAGTTACAAAGAGTGATCAAAGTGCCAAATTACAAAGAGCGATTAAAGTGCCAAGACATACAACAAATAAGAGCATGAGGGTAGGATTATGCAGGGTTCAGTTGAACTCTGAATAAGTGGGTCTTGAGTCTCTTCCAGAAGATGGGGAGTGACTCTGCAGTTCTGACATTGGCAGGGAGCTCGTTCCACCAGTGCGGTGCTAAAAAGGGAAAATAGTTGAGATTTCGCCATCCGACCTTTTCCTCCTTTTAGCGATGGCAGTACCAGTCGACCAGCTGATGTAGTTGAGGGGAGTGCTCGAGCAGGGGCGTGGTGTTTCACTAATGTTTGGAGGTAGGTACGGGAAGTTCCATTGACAGCTTTGTAGGCCAGTAGCATCATCTTGAATTTGATGCAAGCCATTACAGGAAGCCAGTCGAGGTCTTAAGAGAATTTTTTCAGTTAAAAACGAGGTGTTCTGCAGCGTTCTATATCCGGTTTAATATACACCCTCTGGTGCAACCTAGACACATCATCAGTGATGTAACCTGAGGTCATAGGGTGTTTCGGGTCTCTCAACATCAGACACCCTCGCCCAGGCGACCCAGCCGGGGGTGATCAGACCCCGGCTTGTGTCTAGGTAGCTTGTGTGGCACACGGATCACCCCTCCTGATCCACAGCCATCTTGATGCCTTCTCAGCAGCATCAGTGGTGTTCTTGATGGCTTTCTTGCTGTGCAGTCCCCTTATTCCCAACAACTTGAGGGCCCTGCAGAGTGACTGGCCTGCGAAACCTCGGCATCCAACCTCAATGGGACTGCATCGAGTCTTCCATCGGTTGCGCCGGTATTCGCCTGCCAGCTCCTCATACTTGGTCCTCTTCCTCTCAAATGCCTCCTCCATCCGGTCTTCCCAGGGCACAGTCAACTCCAGCAGTATCACCTGCCTTGTTGATTCTGACATAAGAACCAAGTCCGGCCTAAGTGTGGTCACTGCGATGGTCTCTGGGAATTTAAGCTGTTTCCCCAAGTCCACCTTCAGCTGCCAGTCCCTAGCTGTTGTCAGGAGCCCCCCTGTTTGGCCTGGGCGGTGTTGAGGCCTCTCACCAGATTTAACAAAGGTGATTGAATGCCTAGCTGGCTGTTGCTGCTTGCTGAGTGAGATCCCCGAGCAGATGGTATCTGCTATCACCTTCAGCACCTGGTCGTGGCGCCAACGATAGCGCCCCTCGCCCAGGGCTTTCGGGCAACAGCTTAGGATGTGCTCCAGTGATCCTCTCCTCTGACACAAAGGGCAAGCAGGTGTTTCTGCCAGGCCCCAACAGAAGAGGTTGGATGGGCTGGGGAGGACGTCGTAGACTGACTGGATCAAAAACTTTATCCGGAATGGCTCTGCCTTCCTAAGCTCTGACCAAGAAATCTTCCTATCCAGTGTCTGCTCCCATCTAGTCCACGCCCCTTGTTGTCTCATCCCGACCATCTTGCTTGAGCGGGTCTCCTCCAGTCCTGCTCGAACCTCTTCCTGGATAAGCTGCCGCCTCTCCTTCCCCCGGGCCTTGTTGTACCGAGGTCCTGGGTTGCTCCCAAGCCCTGCCCGGCCTGTCGCCACTGCTCCCACCAGAACACCGTGGCGCAACCGCGCCTCAGCTTGCTCAACCGTCTCCTGGGCTCTCCACTTCCGCCCAGTCAGCACTTCAATCCCAGCTAAGGAGACTTTGGTGTCACTCGAGTCTCTGAACAGCAGCACCTCTCTCGCACGGGTAACCATGAACTCCTCCGACAGACTACTGAAGGGAAGTCACAGCTTGTTCTTATGCCCATACAAGGCTATGCTGCTGAGGCTTCTTGGTAGGCCCAACCACCTGCGAAGAAAGCTACTTACCTTACGCTCGAAGCCCTCAACGGTCGTTAGTGGGACATCGTAGACCAGTAGTGGCCAGAGGAGGCGTGGCAGGACGCCATGCTGATATATCCATGCTTTATACTTACCTGGCAGCCCTGACTTATCCACCGCCACTAGCCAGTTTCCCAGTTCTCTGCTGGTCGCCTTGAGCGCTGCTTTGTCCCTCAGGGTGCCATCAAAGATCTTCCCCAGGCTCTTCGCTGGCTCCTCTGAGACCGATGGAATCTGGACACCTCCCAGCGAGAACCGGAACTTGTCTGCAACCTTCCCCTTCTTCACCACCAGGGAACGGGACTTAGCAGGCTTAAAGCCCATACGCGCCCAGTTAATGAGCCGCTCAAGGCCTTGGAGAACCCACCTACAGCCTGGAACTGATGTTGTAGTAACTGTCAGCTCATCCATAAAAGCTCTGATGGGAGGCTGCCACACACCTGACTTGGTGAGCGGTCCTCTGCACTCCACCTCCGCTGACTTAACGAGCATGTTCATGGCCAAGGCAAACAAAATCACTGAGACTGTACTCCCAGTGATTATGCCTTTCTCCAGCCAATGTGATGCTGATGTTACTGTTCCCGAGGTGACGCTCAAACTGAAAGAGTTGTAATAGTCCAGTATGAGGTCCCTAATCTTGCCTGGAACATGATGCCGGTCAAGCGAGGTCTCCACCAGTTTGTGAGGAATTGACCCGTAAGCATTAGACAGGTCAAGCCACAAAACTGCCAGGTTCCCATTGCCCTCCCGGGCCTCCCGGATGAGCTGAGTAACAACTCCCGTGTGCTCAATGCACCCTGGTACCCTTGGGACCCCCCCCTTCTGCACAGAGGTGTCGATGTATGCATTCTTCAGGAAGAACTCTGTCATGCGCCGGGCAACAATGCTGAAGAACACCTTGCCCTCCACACTCAGGAGTGAGATGTTTCTAAACTGCTCGATGGTGCGAGAGTTCTCTTCCTTCGGAATCCATACACCCTCTGCATGCCTCCACTGCTAAGCCACCTTCCCCCTCCTCCAGATGACCCTAAGGATCTTCCAGAGTCGCTGCACGAGCCTGGGGCACCTCTTGTAGACAACATATGGTACTCCACTGGGACCTGGAGCTGAGTTGGATCTAGCTGCTCTGACTATGTCCTCAACTTCTCTCAGGGTTGGCTCCTTGGTGTTAAATGCTGAAGTGGGTTCTGGTGGTGTAATCAGAAAGCTGCAGGGTCCAAGATCCTGCTCCCTTGCGCTGTCGCTGTAAGTTGCCCTGAGGTACTTGTCAACCTCTTCTTGAGAGCAGGCCAATTGTCCACCTCGCTTCTGCCCAAGGATCTTCTTGGTGAAGTTGAAAGGGCCTGAAATGAAGGTGGCACACTTCTTGGCTCTCTCCTTCACCCTCTTCCTGTGCCATTCAGCACGACGGAGTGTCGTGAGATTCCTCCTTATGATGTTGCAGAGCTCTGCTATACTTACCTTCTCTTCCTCTCTTGCCTGCTTGTACTGCCGTCCTAGCAGTCTAAGCTCTTGCCGCAGCTGGCTGATCTTCTTCTGCCGTCGGTTTGGCTCCCCTGCACCGCTGATCGGGTGGTGCTCCTTGGTGCCAAACCTTTCGGCGGCGATGCTGACAATCATTGCACTCATTGTGCACAACTTCTGGTCAGCATCTCCTCTGGCTGTGGCTTCGAGAATCTGATCAACATCCGCATCGAACTGGCACCACAAGGAGTGGTGCCAGATCCGAGCAAAGGTTTGATCACGGTTGCAGGGAGTCCAGCTAAGAGCGAGTTGCAGTAGTCGAGGCGGAAGATGATAAGTGCTTGGGTCAGGAGCTGTGTCACTTCCCTCGTGAGGAAAGGCCGGATCCTGCGGAAGTTGTAGAGAGAAAATCTACAGGAGCGGGTCACAGCAGTGAAGTTTGCAGTGCAGGACAGTTGGTTGTCGACTATCACACCCAGGTTCCTTGCGGTTGGTGAGGCAGATACTGTGATGCCCTCGACCAAGACCAGCAGGTCCCTGTGAGGGCAGTCTTTCCCCGGTATGAAGAGAAGCTCAGTCTTTGCGAGATTGAGCTTGAGTTGATGCGCAGTTGTCCTAGAGCTGATGTCTGCCAAGCATTCTGTGATGCGTGTTGTAATCAGTGTGTCTGTAGGGGGGAAGGAGAGGAACAGTTGAGTGTCGTCCGCATAACAGTGATAGGAGAAGCCGTGTGATGTGATTACAGAGCCTAGAGATTTGGTATATTGGGAGAACAGAAGCAGTCCTAGTACTGAGCCTTGAGAGACCCCAGTGTTTAGCGAGCGGGGTTTGGACAGGGAGCATTTCAATGTGACCTGATAAGTGTGATCCATAGGGTAAGATGTGAACCAGGCTAGCACGGTGTCAGTAATGTAAAGTCAAATGTCTTGGACATTTACACATGCTGATCAGCTCGGTTTGACGCTTCTGTACGGTCTGAGCACTGGTAACATTTGACCTCTCTTGATGTTGTCTGTGGAACACGCACAAACACAAACTCTTATATTTTCTTCTGTAACCAATTTCCCCCCATCCCCGAGAATCTAACCACCTAGAACTGGAAAATCCAAGAACCCAACCAGCCAGAACCAGAATACCCCAGGCCAAAACGGCCCAGAATCCAACAAGCCAGAACTCAAGCCACACATCCACCTCATTCACAGAAATTCCCATTGCTGACTTCTCCACTCATTCTTGAAATAGTTAGCTTTTCCCTAACCTCTGGCCTTGGCTCGTCTTCTCATAAACTCACCGCCATCACTGAAGACCTGGTCTGGACCCCAACACCCTGACAACAACTGACCCATCCAAGAACCATTCCTGGCAACAATTCTGGATTGGGCTGCAGCAACACAAATCAGAACCACCTGGACTTTAATAACATTTATTGAGCATTTACATCACGCTTTCTTACAAACCAGCGCACTGGGACTGCCCTCCTCAAAATAACCAACAACATACTCATCCCGGCTGTCTCCAGCCCTCTGACCTTCCTGACCTTTCTGACGCTCCACCCCCATCACACGGCTCCAGTCCTCCGTAGGCATATCTGGCCCCACCCTCTCCTGGTTCACATCCTTCTTCTCCGTCAGACAATAAATCTCCATAAATAACTGTTGATCCTCCAGGTTCTCAGTCATACAGTGTCCCCCAGGGTTCAGTGATGGTCTCCTCCTCTTCCTCCTGTGTGTCCTCCCCTCAGCCACATTCTCTGCCATCATGGCCTCCGTTAACACCATTTCACAAAACACCCTGCTCTGATTAAATGTAGGCTTGGTTTTGAAATAGTAGCCTTGTGTTTTTATTTAGCAGAGCCTATTACATGGCTAAATCAATTAATTTTATTCTTTCTCTTTTATTTAAATAAATGCCCCGTCAATATTTTAATGGCCCCATCAGTCACTTAATTTTGTCGCCGGGCCTGGGGCACACACACACACCGGCGTTTTCAGAAATCTTTGGCCGGAGTTTTTAGAAATAATCATTTTCTGTGATAAAACATGGTTTTAATGTAAATGAGAGGCCTAGCGGCAGGGAAATATCTGCGTCTTCCCTTTGTGAAAGCGGGGCCTAAGGAAGCCTTACAACATCAAATACATCTGGTGCAAACCTTCTGCCAAACCTGGGCTTGACAGTTGACATGGATAAGATCAAAATTATGGTCTCCCATAAAAGACCCAGATGTAAGGGAAAACCATATAGGTTATACAGGCTCCATTGACATTCAACAAACACACTGCCATATGTAATTCGAACTAAAAATAGCTTCCACAGGGAACTTCTAATACTTCTAATACTACTAATTTCGAGAGACCTATTCAAATCTGGCTCAAAATTCTCAAATCAAACCGATTTGTAACAGGGTGCGGTTGGATCCAATTGCAGCACAAAACCAGACAGATATCATTTGAAACTACCTTTATTATCGTTACACACAATAATCAGAGTAGACGGCCAAGTAAGACAGAGATCGGCAGGGACCAGGAGACAGTGGGCAGGCAAAGTTTGTGGATGGGGACGGACAGGGTCGACACCAGGAAAGCAATCTGAGTAGGCCTACTGCTGGAAACACTTGCAACAAGAGCGAAGAACAATCTGGAACCGGGTGGATTGTGAGGTACCGAGTTGTAGACTTAATTGATGGGAGGATTCTATACAGTTGAGTGAGTGGCAGGCAGGTGAGGAGAAGGCAGGGCAGGCAGACTGACACTGATTATACTATACAGTAGTGAAGTGTGCAGTGCTCTTGCAAATCAGGACTTTGAAAAAAAAGGGACCACACCCAATTGAAACCTTGCATGCTGAGATTTGTAAGAACATTCTCGGAGTATAAAGAAACATCCCCTCCAATCTGATCTAAATTAGGCCAATCTTCCCTTTTAATTAATATTCAAACACGAGCAACACAATTCTAAACACCTCTAAACTAAGGACCCCAAATCCTACCATTATATGCCCTCCATTGCCAAGAGGAGAACATAGAGAGGGCTCCCTCGGCCAGCTGGTCCTGATACTCACCTCATCGAACAGCACAAGGCATCAGGAGAGTCCTCACACACACATATCACCCAGTTAAATCTCTAGACAACTACATTAACTGTTGGACCTACAAAAAACCAAAGCAAAATTCAATGTTATCTGGCTATAAAAAGAGAGTACACCTTAGCAGACTACCTGACTATCTGTTTTTTAATGATTATATATTTATTCTAATAACTGATAGATCATTTTTGTTACATTGAAACTGTTTTCTTGTTCACTTGTAAACAATACTTTATTTATGTTTGCTTTTGCCATTTAAGATGACTTGAGAGATGAGAGACAGACAGAGACAGACAGAGAGAGAAATAGAAATAACAAGAAAGAGAGAGACTAAGGCCCAATCTCAATTCTCTATCTTACCCCTTCCCCTTCCCCTTCCCCTTGGCCCTTGAAACAGAGGGGTAAGGGCTACATGCCCCTATGAATTGAGACAACACTCGTTATGGTTACGTCATCATACATTGACGACAAAATATTGACAATTTGTTATAGGCCTACACACTGAATTGATTGATTGATTGATTTTGAATTTCATTGATGTTCAGAAACAATGTCTTTGTTAACCAACATGTCTTTATTTACAATTATGAATGGCTACAACATTGAACGTATGACTCACTCCCACATTTGCTTTGAAGCGTATTTTGATTTAGCGCATTTTGATTTTGGACATTTCTGCTCGTTTTCGTGTCGAAAACGTATCAGCTGCCGGGTTTCCTCCGGCGTTCCTGTGTGAAAAAGGACGATATATGTAAAGCACGTATTGATTTGTCTCTAATTGTCTACACTGTTATCAAACGGAATTCGCTGCTAATTGTGTTTAGTAAACTAGACATGCATGGAGTTCATTGCTAGTCAGAGAAATGTAACTTTGTGCACTCAGTAATGTAACGTTCGCATACCGATTTTCGAAAAAGTTTCGATTAAGATTATGGTTGCAAATATATAGGTACAGGACTGTTTAGAGCACAAAACAACACTTTCGTAAATTTTAAATCAATTATTTCAGCCGAAAATACTTACATTTATGTGACTCTCGTTGAGATCTGGCCGCGATTGTTGCCGGTTGCGCATTGTAATGGGTACCCCTTGGTTTCAAGTAAGCTCCCGATCTCACTTGGTTTCAAGGGGTGTATACCCCTTCCCCTTAGCCCTTCCCCTCAATAGTGTATGTCTGCAGACCCGGAGGCTGCAGATTCACGACCGCAGATCTACGACCGCACAGTGCCACCTACTGGGAGGAGTATGTGCCTGCTGCAGATTCACGACCGCAGATCTCCGACCGCAGATCTAAGACCTCACAGTGCCTGCCACATAATATATTTTATAATATTAGAGGTTTATTCCAGCCATATACTACTTAATATACTATTAACGGTATTTTCTGTCTAACTATAATATTTAAGGTTTATTTCACCCAAATGTCAAAACAATTGTGATTCATGATATCCCAATATCATCCTAAAGATATTTTTTCACTAACTATAATATTTGAGGTTTATTCCACCCAAATGCCAAAACAATTGTGCTAATTGTGATAATACTACAGTTCCATATAGCTGTTATATCACTTTCCAGAACAAATCAATGACTGGATGAATGAAAGTTTTCTTCAATTAAACCACAACTAAACTGAGGTAATTGTTTTTGGCAATAAAGAAAAGACGATTGCTGTTAGTAAATACCACTGTCTTTAAAGACCAAATACCAAGTCTGAAACCTTGGTGTACTGATACACTCGGATCTGATTATCAGCAGTCATCAAATCAATCACCAAAACAGCCTTCTACCAGCTGAAGAACACATCCAGAGTGAGAGGTCTCATGTCCCAAACAGATCAGGAGAAGCTGATCCATGCTTTTATGTCTAGTAGACTTGACTATTGTAATGGTCTGACAGGACTGCCCCACAAGAGCATTAAACAGCTGCAGCTCATTCAGGATGCTGCAGCTCTGGTTCTTACTGACAAAGAGATCAGAGCATATTACTCCAGTTCAGAAGACTTCACTGGCTCCCAGGCAGCTATAGAATATACTTAAAAGTTCTGCTACTGGTCTATAAATCACAGAACTTATTCTGTAAGGACTTTGAATTATTTAAATCCTTTACTTATTTTAACGCTGTTGCATTATACTGCACTGTGTTTTAAATTAACCTCTATTTATGCATTTTCATGTTTTAAATGCTGTTTGTTCTTTGTTTTTAAATGCTTTTAAATGTTGAACTTTTAATCATGTAAACCACATTGAATTGCCTTGTGTATGAAATGTGCTGTATAAATAAATAAAGCTGCCAAAAACTACTACATGTTACTACCTTAAAGGTCCGGCTCCGGACAACCACACTTAGTTCCTACGCTCTGTATAACACCAGTACAACACATATAATACATATATAATACATTAACTGGTAGCATGGAGTAGGCTACACTGCCAATATGCATTTCTGCCATGTCATTTCAGAAAATGTAAAGTTTCATGCATTCAATCAATAAAGTATGTCTGTCTGTCTGTCTTATGAAAACGTAACGTCAGCCTTATAACGTTACGTTATCATCCACTTAATCATTTTTTATGTTTAATTTAATGCACATGCTAAAACTCTTCGACACCGTGCTTGTACTTCGGTTTCATTAAACAAAATGTACGGTCTAACAGTTCATTTCCAACAAGCTAACATTAGCTTTAGCTACCTATTCGCTTAACCTAGATGACTATGACGTGCCCTTCAGACTATCATGGCAAATAGAGTCACATCATACGTCAAACGTAAAACATTAAAACATTGATTTTGCTGTTGAATCAACAGAATAGTTTCATGATATTAAACAAATAATTCCTCGTGGTGTATGTAAGTGGGAAGACAGTACTCCGTCCAGTTGGTGGCGCTGCCGCTGTCGCACATTCTTGAGGGGCGGAGATCTGCGGTTGGCACATTCCTGAGGGGCGGAGATCTGCGGTCGGGAATCTGCAGCCTCCGGGTCTGCAGACACCCCCTCCTCCTTCCCCTCGGTCGAAAAGAGAATTGAGACAGCCCTTGGTCTCACGTGAACGCGCAAAACCAAGGGGAAGGGGTAAGGGGAAGGGCTAAGATAGAGAATTGAGATTCAGCCTAAAGCTGGCACAGAGACACTGAGGAACCACACCCGCAAAGCATCTTTATCTTGTTAATTGCCAACAGAGAGTCACACCCAAACCCAAATGCAGGGTGGAGGAACGTGGACTTGAAGGTGTGGATGAGTGTCAGTGTGTCTGAGGACACTCCTACATCTGGGGACACTCTGTAAAAGGACAGAGTACCAGCAGGCCGGTCCAGATGCACTCCTACCCTGTTAGAGCCAGCGGGGGGAGACGTATGTCTGTTCTACTACTGTTATACCTGGCAGTGTAAACACCAAACAGGACTCCAGGACATGCTGTTCCCTCCAAGTCTGCTGTCAGCATACCCTCCTCTCCTTGCGATTTCTCTGTATGTCACTCCTATAGAAACAGCTCCTTCTGTTTCTACCTCCCAGTAACAGCAGCCAGTCAGACCCTCTCTACACAACACCTGGTACCGGGAGACAAATCTCTCTGGGTGATCAGGATATGACTGCTGCTCTCTAACCACCATCACCTTTCTGTTGTCCTCAGACAGAGACACGTGTCTGTGGGCTGTGTTTGGTGAGTGAGTTTGCATGCATCTGATCGGAGAACAAGACATGATTAGGCTGATAAGCACACAGAAATACAATGATGAGGTATTTTCATCAGTGTGATAGTCTCAAGTAGATATGAATAATTTAAATAATGTGAAAGTGTGTGAAAGAATAATGTGAGATAATGTGAAATAATGTGTATTTGTATTTTCTCCTGGGTAGAGCCCTGGAAAGTATTATAATTATAGTTTTTATGTAATAGTTCTAATATTGATGCTTGCATCACAATCATGCTTACATTGTCATTATCATCTTGTTAATATAATAATCATATAAGGTATAGTTTGTTGTATTTTTGCACTTGTCATGTTGCACTTGTCATTGATATAATCATTTTGGGTATTACCCTTCTATATGATTAATGTACTCCATGCTATGGAAACATAAAAAGTGCATACAGTGCTAGACCAACTCCACCCCTCTCCAACTCTGAACACAATGCATCTAACCCCAACATACACATCTGGGCTAAAAAGCAGCAAGCCACAGATCAAGACAGTATCTGTGTGGTCCTCTCCTTTATACACAAACTGGGACGTATTTTATAATGAGGACATTGATGTTGCTGTTGAAACAATAACAGACTGATAGAGCTGCTCATCACCACACTTTGGGCACTTTACTCTTGTGACTTACCAGCATGTAGTGAAGCCAACAGAGGAGCAGCCAACAAAACACGCACACACACCTATTAAATAGGCAACGCACACCCAAAACAAGTGTGTGTGTATGTGTGTACCTTGGCAGCTCTGACTAACCTGTTGGGTTAGGGCCTCATTTACCAACATTTGCGAACGCAGCGTAATCTGCGCCAGCGCCGAGCCGTTATTTGCGCAGCATTCGTCACCGCACTTTACATTGTATTTATCAAACGATCAGCGACCACTTCCTGGTCGCTGATCGGCGCGGTGCCTTTGTCGGTGTCTTCTTCTTGCTCTTACAACAGCTGCCATGTCCCTGTTTACAGGCTCAAGCAAAACCCGCTTCCTGATTTACACCTGCTTTTATGAGGCGGAGATTTGCGCTCCAATTCGAGTCGCGCACTTCTCAGGCAATCTTAGTAAATACCACGCAATACATAATAAGGCGCACTTAACGCGTTACCTCCCAGCTCTTTGCGATTCACTCCCACTTCCCCTGATACACTCCCATTTATGCATATATATGAGGCGGGATGCGCAACTTGCCTATCGCCTCTTCAGAGGCAGGCTATTTGCGCATTACCCCGTTGCGCCACGTTAGTAAATACGGTTCCATGTTTTTGCGCCTATTTTACCCGCAAATTACGCTAGAAATGGACGCAATTCTGTTAGTAAATGAGGCCCAAAGAATCCAATGAATGTAAACATCACCCATTACAAATGACATTAAATAAATTATATAGGACCTACGTCAATGTCTCTTTTCTCCTGGATCCTTTATATTACCTTAAGTGCTATAAGGTACAGTTGCAGTCATGAACAACATCTTCCATTTTAGGTCTATTTTCATGTATGTTTCTGAAACATGAATCTCAATTACATTTGTACACTTTAATGTGAAGTTTTGACATAGACTTCCAACTGTATGTGTGTGTGTGTGTGTGTGTGTGTGTGTGTGTGTGTGTGTGTGTGTGTGTGTGTGTGTGTGTGTGTGTGTGTGTGTGTGTGTGTGTGTGTGTGTGCAGGAGGTTTTGACTCAATAATATTCCCATGGTGTACATGTCGCCCAGTCTTAGCGACAAACCCAACTAATGCAGCAGATCCCAGGACACACCACAACACAGAGACAGCAGGCGGCAATTAAGAAGATATTTTATTTTGATGCAGCCACTAAAATAACTGCTACTCGCTAGGAGGCCTACAGCTGATGGTGACCACACAGCACGGTCAGGGTCTAATCTGGAGTGAGTACGCACACAGTTTAAAACACAGCACAAAGGTATAAAAATGTGTTCACCGCAAACCCGCTTTATATTTGTGCCTGGACTACACACAAAAGAAACACACAAACCAGCACACTAATTACACGCGTGAGTTCTGAACCACAAAACCTTACTGGTGGCTCGCCTAAGGCCCACCCCATGGGTACTAATGGGCCCCATGGGCCAAGTACTGTTGATTCATCTGTGTCCACAAAAGCCACACCCGACATGGCTCTGAAGGGATTATATCAATTCTTCTGAAGGGATTATATCAAGTCTTAAGCCTCAGTTGGCAATATTTGCACTGTGCACTGTCCGTGCCAAATGATTGCATCATATAAGTCATTGAAATTGTCCTATTAAAAGACAGAACCCGTGGCATAGATGTGAAAGAAACAATGATGGCTGCATTTGTGACAGTACCTCTGCCCATACCGAAACTCACTGCAATAGCCACAGATGGAGCGCCAGCCATGATTGGATCTGTGAATGGGCTTGTGGGGCTGTGCAAAGCTTACCAAACATTTCCAGAGTTTTGGAATTTCTACTGCATCATCCACAGGGAGCAACTCTTGTCTAAATTATTTACTTTAGAAAATGTCATGAAGATTGTGATGGAAACTATCGTCAACTGCAGATGTAGTTGATGATTTCAAAGCATGCGCTTAACCACAGGCAATTCAAGAATCTCATCGCTGAGCTGGACAATCGGCTTCCAGGTGACCTGCCGATGCACTGCACTGTGAGGTGGCTGTCAAAAGGCCAGGTACTCTCTCGCTTCTTTGAGCTTTTGGATGCTGTGAAACTGTTCATGAATGAGAAGGACAAGGACTACCCCAAGCTCTCAGACCTCGAGTGGATTATGGATCTGGCCTTTTCGGTCAACATGCTCTGTCACTTGAACAGACTGAACCTGACCCTGCAGGGTAAGTTAAAAATGCTGCCTAACCTTGTGCAAAGTGTCTTTGCGTTTGTCAACAAACTGAAGCTGTTCAAGGGGCATATTCAAAAGGGAGATTTAACGCATTTTCCCACTCTGCTAAAAGCCAGTGGGCAAGTCACCAGCGCCGCCCTGAATAAGCAAAGAGCCAGATATGCAACACTGGTTGAAAACCTGCACGAAAGCTTTGTGACCCAGTTCCATGATCTACATCTGAAAAGGCCACAGATTATGTTCCTCGTCGACCCATTTAATGCAGAGACGGACTGTTTGAGAGCCCCCCTAGTCACACAACAAGAAATGCAGCAAACCTCCTCTTCATCAACACAGTGGGACGGACCACTATGCAAGCAGTGGGATCGATTTCCTTAAGTAAAGACTTGGCTGGGCAAAGGAAGGAGAGCTGCTTACTCATCAAGCGGCATGGCTCGCCGTCAAACAGGTGAGGACAGTGAGAAGTGTTTTACCTCAACTTTCACTTTTGTGTTCTGTTCCACTGTCCAAAATAAAAAAAGTCAAAATAGTTTTTAACTGGTCAGCTAAAACAAAGTTATTAAATGATTGTGTTGTTGAAATGATGTGTTTAATTTATTTTTAATTAAAAACTGATACAG
This sequence comes from Urophycis tenuis, assembly GCA_036785325.1. NCBI lineage: Eukaryota > Metazoa > Chordata > Actinopteri > Gadiformes > Phycidae > Urophycis > Urophycis tenuis. The sequence goes on along the minus strand of JAXIVH010000029.1, from coordinate 3,773,308 downwards.
GGGGATGAAAGAGTGATATACTAGTGTGATAAAAGTACTAGTGATATAAGAACTCCTAGTGAATGCTTGATAAGTATAATATCTGGGTGTCATCCTCGATGGCTCACTCTCCTTCAAATCCCATATTAACATCAACACCCGCACTGCCTACTTCCATCTTCATAATATAAATCACCTCCGTCCCTCCCTCACCCCCCACACCACCTCTATTCTTGTACATAGCCTTGTCACCTCCCGTATTGATTATTGTAACTCTCTCCTCTTTGGTCTCCCCCAGAAATCCCCTCATAAGCTCCAACTGGTCCAGAACTCAGCTGCCCGTATCATCTCCCAAACCCCCTCTTTCCACCTCGTCACCCCCATCCTAGAGCAACTCCACTGGCTCCCAATTAACTTCCGTATTAACTTCAAAATTCTCCTTCATACCTTTAAGGCCATCCACAACCTTGCCCCTCCCTACCTGTCTGACCTCCTTCACACTGCCACCTCCACCCGCTGCCTCAGATCCTCCTTTTCCATCCACCTCACTGTCCACTCTGCCCAGCTCACCACCATGGGGAGCAGAGCTTTCAGCCGCTCTGCCCCCAAACTCTGGAACTCACTCCCATCTGAAATCCAAAATATTGACTCCCTCCCTCAGTTCAAATCCTCTCTCAAAACCCACCTTTTCAGGACAGCATTCTCATTGTATTTGTCATGATGTTTTAACTTGCACTTGGTATGGTAATGGTTTTGTTATTTGTTTGCTCTTGTTTTAAATTGTAAAGTGTCCTTGAGTGACCAGAAAGGCGCTTCTAAATAAAATGTATGATTATAATTATAATTATAATAAATAATTAAGTTTATTTTTTGGTGCGTGCTCTGCGCGCGTACTATGTCAATATGGTCAATATGATAGTACCGGCAAGAAATAAAAACTACTTTCACCCCTGAGTGTCTGGTGTACATACGATAGTTAGGAGCTGGGTGAATATCTCCACCCACCTGTTAACAACTGTTACTTGACAACAGGTTTCACATCAGTTAACACTTGCCACCCAACGTGAATCTTGACGAAGAAAAAAATTGTTGTGCTCCCAATCCCCAGTTGTGAGAACGAACTTGGAAAAACAAGGGAGAAGCGTGCTGAGAATGCTTTACATTACTTGGACCGAGTGATGTGAACGACCCGTGGGTTCAGTACGCTGACGTTGAAAGAAAACGAAAATTAAATAAGTGCAGGTGCTAAAAGAACAGAAGACTGATCACCTTAAAGTCATGATGGCAGCATAAGCAGTATAGTCCCATTCTCTCCCATGCTCAACATGCAAAGAGACGCCCAGATATGGCAGACAACCAACTATTTGTGAATTGCGCCAACAGGAAAACCGGCAGAAGTCATGGCAGCAGACCAAGACAGGGAAGACTCCAGAGAAGAAAAAGATGGCCCAGAGGAGAGGTCCGAACACCAGGGCGATAGACCCGGTATGCCCTCCCCATGGACAAGCCGGGGAAGCCAAAACGAAGACCCGGACGGCGAACTATTAGCATTGCCCGAAGTAAGGAGCGAATCCTGCAGAATAATGTTGTTTGGTGAAGGACCCACTACCTGGGACATGAGTAAAACAGTTGATGGTGAAACTAAAGCCGGCTCTAAAACCTGTAGTCACCCATGCAAGTGTCCAGGAGGGAGTCATTGTCATGACCTGGGCTGCTCAGCCATGGCAACAAAGGGAGATGCCCACCAAATCAATGAAAAATTATTTATTAAACAAAAAAAACAAAAGAAATAGTATAAACAACCAAACTGCTGTAAAGAAAACAAATAACCCAAATACAAAACCAACACAAACCAAGCCCGGGCTACTGCAGGGGGAGAGAGACAGACCTCTGCCACTGAGACCTTAAATGAAAACAGTCCCAACCCCACCCCCAGAGCCCAGGTGGAGTCAATGCTCCCTGACGGCCCTGCCCACGACAGAAGGGAGGTGTTACGCCCAGCTTTGCTGTGCTGTGTGTGCCTCTCTACCTGGCTTGGCCGTGCATGTCATTGTTGTTCTCTCTATCGCCACTAGGGGAGCTGCCACTATGGGCCGTGCCAGGCTAATGACTGGACTGATTGGATAGGAGTTAAAAGATGTCCTTCCCGTCGGCTCGGGCGGTCATGGCTGCTCCGGCCTGACGCTGAAAGGCTGGCTGCAGTTTGGCTCCTCATTTTTGACCTCACTTTGCTTTATACTACATCTACTGATATGCACTACACTTTTGGTTTGGCTTCCCATTTCTGATAACGCTTGTATTTAGTTACTTTAATAAATATTTGTTCTACCTTTCCAATCAGCATGCTTTCCCTATTTATGTCAGCTCTACTCGAGCCAAGTGGTCCTGACAGAAGAGAGAGAGAGAGAGAGAGATCAGGGAGGGTTGTCACAGTCATCAATGTGGGATATTATAGGTGCCAGGGGGCCTGGAAGGGGAATCTGTACGGACGAAGAAGCAGGAACCCTATTCGAAGAGGAAGGAAGTCGACGTTGGTTAGAAAAATGGTAGTGATGGCCAGTGAAGAATAGTAAAAAGGAGGGGAGGGGGAGGATTCGGGCCTTGATTAACTCTGAATTTCGACAAATGGGTTAAGTTCGTAGCTAACGTAATGGAACAAATATGAATAAGCAATGAGGAAAATAAAGTTAATAAATAAAGGGCCAGGCCACTTAGAGAAAAAAGACAACCCTGTGGAACTACCCTGATAAGATGTGCAGGAGATCCGTGTACCTTAGATGGACATGCTCTGATAGTCTTTAAAAATAAATCCTACAGGCCATTAACTGCTCCTTCACTAAAGAGTTACAGAACCACGCTGGGAAAAGAGAGTATCAAGAAGAACTAGAAAGTACATTTCCTGAAGAAAATGTGAAGTGGGCTAGCTGACCGCAACCGGATGTCACGCTTAAAGTGATGGTTCGGAGTAAAATTCACCCTGAGGTAATTTCCACCAATAATCGAGCCAAATACCCCCTCAGATGCATTTTTAGCGACGGTCAATATTTATCAAGTTTAGGGGTATCAGCCGAATGGCTTAGTATTGGAGTGTCCGGTACAATGTGTATATCTCGTAAATTACCCCACTAATAATGCATGGATCGTTACCCAACTTCTGTAGTAGTACATATATGGTCTGTACTCACAAAACGAGGCATTTTAAAGTTTGTACGTACACCAGGAGTTTATTTAAAAGAGCACTTTTCTGATAGCTTCAACTCGCTGTTGCTAAGGCTACCGCTGCGTCGACGTCTCTTCCGTCTTTCCGGATAAGTTCGTAAAAGTCCTCTTCAAAACCCACAAGTGTAAGGAAACAGTTAGTGAATTCAACACTCCATCTAATTTCAAGTATTCAATTATTCCAGTTGTCAATACATTTCGATGGAGTGTTGAATTCACTAACCTTTTCCTTACACTTGTGAGTTTTGAAGGACTTTTACGAACTTATCCGGAAAGATGGAATTAGATGTTTGATCTGATTCTAAGAGCTCTCATATAATTTTATCTTAATTTAGGTAAATCCATTTATTGTTTATTGTTTATACTCTGGTCTTTTAGTGCACTCCTTTATCCCTCTGTTCTGCTGGTCAATGTGAATTTATCCTAATGTAGCAGTATGGGAGGCTGCATGCATGCTGGGGGTAGGTTGGTTTGCCCTGCTCTAATTTACCAATCCCTGAAGGGGGCGCCGACTATAAAAGCAGGCGGCTGTCACCGGGGCACTCTCTTGCTTTGAAGCTGGAGGCACGCCCCCTGGTTGCCTCACTTCCTGTTCACTCTCCTGAGCCGGTTGCAGGTATGTTAGCGGCTGCTGCGCTGTTTGTGCTCTGGGTAGTTTTGGCTGCAGGTTACAGGAATTGATTTTATTATTATTCCTGTCAGTGGGCCCTTCCGCATCCTCGCAGTCAGCTAATGGCAAGCTCTGCGCCGCTGTATCTGAACTCTTAATATGTGCTTCCTCTCCTTCCTGGTGTGCAATTAGATGATGCCTGACAGGTAGGTAGATTTTACATCACAAACTTATTAAATTCTTGCTTGTGACTTCTATGGATTGATGTAAGTTTCCTTTTTTTTGTAATCCCAGGACCTCTGTTTAGCGGCATGATGGGGAAGCCGCTGTAGTTGTAACCCACCTGCAGAAACGCTGCTGCTTTGCTCTATCGAAAGTTGGTTTTATTAAGAATTCCGACCCAGCAGGTCGGCCCCTGCTCTGGCGCAGTCTTAATTGTATGAATGTGTTTTATTTTGGTTTGATTTACCATCCCTCGAGGGTGGCTTAGTAGTACCTTTGTTCGTGAAATTTTTGATTGACCATTTATGCCATCACATGACCGTTCTTTTGTTAGTATTATTTTTGCCAATATCGTTTAGTTACTTTTGTTCAGTTGTCACGTGATTGGTATTTTCTTTCTTCGATTGTTTTGTTCTTTTTGTTTACCGAGTTTGAGTTTTGTTTTGTTTACATGTTTTAATTCAGTTATCTGAAGTCTGTTTTTTCAGTTTTGGATTAATTTTGATGTGCATTCGTTTTGTGTAAAATATAGTTTTTTGTGCTTTATGGTTTATATTGAGGGAAACCTCTAATTACTTTTGTTCCTTCTTCCCCCCCTTTCAGAAGCTGAGCGCCTAAGGTGGTGGGATTGGTGTTTCCTGGTGGTGGTGTCTCCGTTATTGTGTGCTGTGCTGCGCACCCCTGGGTTGAGTGTTCACTGTGAGTGAGTGGTCACGTGTGTCTGGGGTGACGCTCCCTGAGATCCCTCTTTCCCTAGTTGGCCAAACTCCCCCCACCGGTAAGCCTCAGCTCTTGATAGACTTTCTTTCCCCTTTTCTTCCATCCATCCATCCATCCATTCTCCTCCGCTTATCCGGGGTCGGGTCGCGGGGGCAGCAGCCTGAGGAGGGAAGCCCAGACTTCCCTCTCCCCAGCCACTTCGTCCAGCTCTTCCGGGGGGATCCCGAGGCGTTCCCAGGCCAGCCGAGAGACATAGTCCCTCCAGCGTGTCCTGGGTCTTCCCCGGGGCCTCCTCCCGGAGGGACGTGCCCGGAACACCTCCCCAGGCGTCCAGGAGGCATCCTCACTAGATGCCCGAGCCACCGCAACTGGCTCCTCTCAATGCGGAGGAGCAGCGGTTCTACTGAGCCCCTCCCGGATGACCGAGCTTCTCACCCTATCTCTAAGGGAGAGCCCGGACACCCTGCGGAGGAAACTCATTTCGGCCGCTTCTATTCGCGGCCGCTTGTATTTCCCCTTTTCTTGAAATGAATAATATTTTACCTTTTTATTTTATCCATGTTTGTAATAAAGAATATATTTTGTTAAACGGAACCACGTCTCATGCTTATTAGTACAACGAACTTGAGTGCCTTTCTCTACCGATATTGGTTGGAATTCATATAATTGACCACATTTCCCTGGGTGCAATTCCCAGGGTGGCGTTGTCTGGCTTTCCAGTACGAGGAAATATATCCTCATACCCCTATTTCTTCCCTCGCTTGCTATACTAGGGGATTAGTAAAGGAATATTTTATCTTTAAACCAACTTACATGAGCAAGCTCCAAGTGAAGAAGTAGGAGAGGGCCCCATAAGAAGATTTGATTACACCGACACTGCAGAGAAAGGAAAGGGATCACATTTTTCCTGCATAGTGCTCAGCGATCACCAGAAACAACAACGGAAGAAAACTGATGTGCCTAAAAAGAGCCCTACACTGACGAAACCGTGGTCATCTCTGGAAGAACAAAATAAACCCAGAAGAGAGGAAGAAATGATGCACAGAGAAAGAGCTTCCACCCCGAGCACAAAACACCAGGGAAGAAGACAAGAAGACCAGCCTTCATGGATCTCAGCGGCCAAAAAAGGGGTAAAAATAACAGAACTAACTAGAAGTTATTACAAAAAACCACGACCAAGGTAGAAATGTTCAACATCGCCAGACAATCCAAGGAAGAAGAATTACTCTTTTGATCCTGTGAGGGAAATTTGGTCTCTACATTTAACCCAATAGTGAATTATTGAAACCCAATCAGCACACAGTGATCACACAGTGAGGTGAAGCACACACTAATCCCGACGCAGTGAGCAGCCTGCTACAGCGGCGCTCGGGAAGCAGTGAGGGGTTAGGTGCCTTCCCCAGGGCACTTCAGCCGTTCGTACTGGTCAGGGTTCGAACTGGCAACCCTCCGGTTACAAGTCCCCAGCCCTAACCAGTAGGGCTGGGGACTTGTAACTTGAGGCTTCTCTTGAGCATGCAAGGGAAGCTGACTATGGACCACTAGTAACATACAATGGAAGAAAAGTGTATATGCCAGAAGTAGGCCAGAAAAACTGTCTGCTCCCACGAGGCTGAGAAGGTCAGGATACACCACTAACACTAGAAGTAACCATGAAGAAGGGTGAATGTAGGGCTGGGTGATAAAACAATAATGATATATCATTATCATATCAAGAGAAAATGCGTTCGGTAGAATGTTTCGGTATTTTTTTTTCCTCGTTGGAAGAAACCAATTGCGTCCCAAAGTCATCAAAATATACTTGACATTGCACAGGTATAAACATAAACATTGCACCCAGGGAAATATAGTCAATTATATAAATTCCAACCAATATCTTAGAGAAGGCACTCAAGTTCGTTGTACCAATGAGCATGAGACGAGGTTCCATTTAACAAAATATATTCTCTATAACAAATATGGATTTAAAAAAGAGCAGTAAAATATTATTCACTTTAAGAAAAGGGGAAAGAAAGAGTCTATCAAGGGCTGAGGCTTACCGGTGGGGGGTTTGGCCAACTAGGGAGAGAGAGATCTCAGGGAGCGTCACCCCAGACACACGTGACCACTCACACTCACACTCACTCAGTGAACACTCAACCCAGGGGTGCGCAGCACAGCACACAAGACGGAGACACCACCACCAGGAGACACCAATCCCACCACCTTAGGCACTCAGCTTCTGAAAGGGGGGGAAGAAGGAACAAAAGTAATTAGAGGTTTCCCTCAAAATAAACTATAAACCAAAAAAAACAATATTTTACACAAAACGAATTCACATCAAAATTAATCCAAAAGAACTTAAAAACATACTTCAGATAACTGAATCAGAATATGTGAACAAAACAGAACTCAAACTCGGTAAACAAAAAAACAAAACAATCAAAGAAAGAACATATCAATCATGTGACAACTGAACAAAAGTAACCTAGCGATATTGGCAAAAATAATACTAACGACAGAACGGTCATGTGATGGCATCAATGGTAAATCAAAAATTACATGAACAAGGACACAACTAAATTAAGCCACCCTCGAGGGATGGTGGGTCCTACTAAAATAATCCCCTACACATGCATACAATTAAGACCGTGCCAGAGCGGAGGCCGACCTGCGGGTGTCTCCGAGCATACCCAAGTTACACCTCACCACCCGCTGTCCAGCGATGCACCTGTGAACAACGCCCGCTAGGCCAGGTGGTGTGGGCAGAGAGGTGAGGCAGCAGAGGAAAAAAAGGGTCGGTCGGAATTCTCAATGAAACAAACTTTCAATAGGGCAAAGCAGCAGCGTTTCCGCAGGTGGGTTAGAACTTCAGCGGCTTCCCCATCATGCCGCTAAACAGAGGTCCTGGTATTCAAAAAGGAAACTTGCATCAATACATAGAAATCACAAGCAAGAATTAATACATTTTAGTGCTGTAAAATCTACCTACCCATCAGGCATTATCTAATTGCACACCAGGAAGAGGATACACATATTCAAAAGCGCAGATACAGCAGCGCAGGCCTTGCCATTGGCTGACTGCGAGGATGCAAAAGGACCCACTGACAGGAAAGTCTAAAAATAATAATAAAATCAATTCTTATAACACGCAGCCAAAACTACCCAAAGCACAAACAGCGCAGCACATTGGCGGTTCTACATTGAAATACGCCCCGGGCGAGATTCCCTCCGAGCGGGGCAGGGAAACGGGAAAAAAAACACCTTTTTTTTGGCACAGACATTTTTTATTTTAACAAGAAAAAGTTGCAGGGGGCGACAATTTGCCAATTCCCCACATAGTGACATGATAGATAGATTATAGAGAAGCGCTTCGTGGCGCAGATGATTTAAAAAAAAAAAAAAATTACGTTCTCGTGCCGCCCCCCCCAAAGTGCCGCCCCGGGCGGCTGCCCGGTCTGCCCGTGCATAAAACCGCCACTGGCGCAGCAGCTGCTAACATACCTGCAACCGGCTCAGGAGAGTGAACAGGGCAAGAGAGTGCCCTGGTGACAGCCACCTACTTTTATAGTCTGCGCCCCCTTCAGGGATTGGCAAATTAGAGCAGGGCAAACCAACCTACCCCCAGCATGCATGTGTAGCGGGTCCCGGCTTGGTCCCCGCTGGCAGATATATAGATAATCCTGTAATGTTAAGGAAATATATATGAAGAAGTGAGACGGGACGACGCGTGCAGTTCTTCCTCCATTCACTTGGATTATGATTTATTGCCCACATGCATTCAGCTATACACATTCCTGTTATGCTGTACTGTAGTACTATTTTTTACATAAATGTTCTGGTCACAACCAAATATAAGTGAATATATTATGCACTGTCACATATCAAGCAACATCTGCTACATCAATACCAAAACATCACAAACAAACCCCCTTGCATTTCAGAACATCAGGATGTCTCTGCATATTCTTCATCTAAACTCTTATTCTTATGAAAGTGCGTTATATGTGGATACTCCCAACAATATTTCCTTAGTAGTATATACTAATTATGACAGGAACAAAACTTTACACGTGGGACAAATCAACACATTTTAAGAATGACATAACACATTTCAATAATAACACGTACTACATGGCTAAAACAGTATTAAATACATACCCAACGTAGACTTTAATTGAACCCAAAATGGCGCTGGCGGGTCTGGCTGAACAGCAAATGCTACCCAAACCGGCGGCCACTGCATTAGCTCCAGCTAACTAGCCGTAACCGGACTGACAGTAGTCAGCTTACCAAACAACATCTTAACATTTCTCTGGTAGCTGCTAGCGAACACAGATGTATAATGTACAAATGTCCAGGAGCCAGTGACAAACAAAAACACAACAAAATAATAGCGAGTGGTTGGTAAAATGACATATAAGCGGGACGCCATTACAGGTTACCGAGGCAGCCGATACTTCACTGTAAGACTCTTTTAGCCTGATTAACCACACGACAGCCCACAGACACTTTGTCACCAATGACTATGAATATACTATAACTGTCTGAATTGATCTGTGTGGTGGAAACCAACCTGTAATGTTAAGGAAATATATATGAAGAAGTGAGACGGGACGACGCGTGCAGTTCTTCCTCCATTCACTTGGATTATGAACTTCACGTCCCGGACTCACGTTACATTGTGAAAAGCCACCTGCTGGCGCATTATGATATTGCACTCACATAAAATCAGACCAAAATAAAATACCTCTACAAAGCATAACATTAAAACAAATACACATATTTTGTGAGTATCACACATGCAGCCTCTCATACTGCTACACATTGATAAGCAGAAACTGATTTTGTCAGTGACCAGGGCTCAAACATAAAGGCCCCACTTCGATCCTATCACTGGATTCCGTGCTCCGCGCACATCATTAACACGGTGCTGAGACATACGTTCAGTGCAAAGGGCGCCGATTCCGATGGCATTGAGGATATTGTGGACATGATAGATTACTGCAAAGAGCTTGTTGCATACCCGATCGCCAGCCTAAAGCCCACTTTGACTCAAGAATGTGATGTGTGGTGGAACAGTAAAGTCACTACGTTGGAATCGATACAGAAACAAAATAAGAAATAAGAAATAAGAAAAAAAAAAAGGAAATAAGAGAGCTTCTAGAGAACAGAGACCAAGAACATCGCCTTGATGGCATCCACCAGGATCAACTCACACACTTGATAGACTTTCTCACCCTTTTTTATCCTTTTTATATTCAACATCGCTCATCATACTGCTAAATAATAATAAAACAAAGCAGAAAAACTTGAATAGAAAGGCCAAAAAATGTCGGTGTTGTCATGACACCGACATTTTTTTTCAAGAGAATACTCTTGATGTCATGACCGAGGGACCCCAGCCAGCATCGAGGTGCGTGTGGATGTGTAGGGTTGTGTCTGGGCAGTGGTTGACTGCGGCATCCGTGAGCATTGAGCTTCTTGGACACTTAGTTCTGATCAGTGGCGAAGCTAGTGAGCTCAAATTTAACCTTTTCTTCAATAGGTTTGATACTGCGGCCCCTGCCCCTCCCCCACATGACCCTGCTGCCACTGCTGCTGGCAGCCCAACAACCAGTGCCACTCCGCCTCCCCCTTCTTCTCCCCCTCCTTATGGACCGCCTTCTGCCTCTCTATTCACTCCCGGCCACTTCACACCTCCACCCTGCCCCACCCCTCCCCCCTGCTCTGCATACTGTCCTCCACTACCTGAGGACCCTATCCCTCCCCCCACGGACACCTCTACAGTATCCTTCACGCCTGACCTGGTGAGAAGACAACTGATTAGACTCCACTCTGGCAAAGTGGCGGGCCCTGATGGTGCGTTCCCCAGGGTACTTAAAGCCTGTGCACCCCAGCTGTGTGGAGCACTTAATCATGTCTTCAACCTGAGCCTGCACCTCCAGAAGGTCCCTCTGATGTGGAAGACGTCCTGCCTCGTTCCTGTCCCAAAGACACTGCGCCCCAGCAGCCCCACGGACTACAGACCGGTGGCTCTGATGTCACATATCATGAAGACCCTGGAGAGGCTCGTCCTGGACCAGCTTTGGCCAATGACCAGACCCTTCTCGGACCAGCTGCAGTTTGCCTACCAGCCCCGCCTGGGAGTCGAGGACTGCATCATCTACCTGCTGAACAAAGTCTATTCTCATCTGGACAAGCCGGCGAGCACTGTGAGAGTCATGTTCTTTGACGTCTCCAGTGCTTTCAACACCTTACGGCCGGGTCTCCTAGGTCAGAAGATGGCGGCGATGCAGGTGGATGCCCCCTTGGTGTCCTGGATTGTTGACTACCTGATGGGCAGACCACAGTTTGTACGCCTACAGAACTGTGTATCTGACAGTGTGGTTAGCAACACTGGGGCCCCACAAGGGACGGTCCTTTCTCCCTTCCTCTTCACCCTCTACACCTCAGACTTCAGCTACTGCACTGAGTCCTGCCACCTTCAGAAGTTTTCTGATGATTCCGCAGTAGTTGGCTGTGGGGTGATGAGGGTGAGTATAGGACTGTTGTGGGCAACTTTGTCTCTTGGTGTGAGCTGAACCATTTACAGCTCAATGCTACAAAGACAAAGGAGCTCATGGTGGACCTAAGGACGGTCAAAACACCGGTGGGCCCTGTGTTCATCCAGGGGGTTCCTGTCGACACTGTTGAGGAGTAAAAGTACCTGGGGGTGTACTTCAACAACAAGTTTGACTGGACCAGGAACACAGAGGCCGTGTACAAGAAGGGCCAAAGCCGACTCTTTTTTCTGAGGAGGCTAAGGTCCTTCAACATCTGCAGGACAATGCTGAGGATGTTCTATGAGTCTGTTGTTGCCATTGCGAACTTCTTTGCTGTCACATGCTGAGGCAGTGGGATGAGAGTTGCGGACACCGATAGACTTAATAGAGGTCTGGATGAGGAATTGGACACTCTGACTACCGTGGTAGATAGGGGGATGCTGTCCAGGCTACGGACTATCATGGACAATACCTCTCACCCTCTCTTTTCCACCCTGGCTCAGCGGAGGAGTTCCTTCAGCAGAAGACTCCTCTCACCAAGATTCACCACAGAGCGACATAGGAAATCATTCCTGCCTGTGGTCATCAAACTATACAATTTGTCACTTTCATCGTAGTTTCTGCTGCACAACAGGTTATTCATTCATATTGCATAATTGGTAATTTCTTTTCATTTCACTTCATAACTGGTCATCTCTATGCACATCTGTTTTTTTTTTACAACATAGAATCCGACATGCTACATCCTTGTGTATGCTATCACCTCTTAGCGTATGCCTGGATGTATGTACATTTATGTATATTTCTTTATGTATATTTTTTGTATATTGCTTTACATAGGTTTATATTATATATTTATATATTCTAACACTTTACTATACGTAGAGTGTCTGTCTCTTTTTTCCCTGGAGTATTGTAACGAATGGAATTTCCCTCAGGGATCATTCAAGTACGTCTGTCTGTCTGTCTGTCTGTCTGTCTGTCTGTCTGTCTGTCAAGCCCACCCAGAACTTGCCTTAGCCCACCCTATCGTTTCATCCTCAAATCTAATATTCTACCAACTAGACTGTTAAAACCGTTGTACCGCTGTGAGGAATGCAAACCGACGTCACATTGCGGTGGCCAAGCAGTCACGCAATCATGTCAGGCAACTGTGAAGACGGATCTGGTTGCCGCCGTGTTGTCCTTTCCAGAGCTGTACACCCCCACCCCTCAGTAATTGCGGCAACATCAGATATGACATTTCATGACTCACGCCGCGGTGTGAGTTTATATTCAACATCGCTCATCATACGTCATTCAATGTGGGAACTTACTTAAGATGTACTAACTTGAATAGAGTAAACAGAATAGCACCCATAGCACTACCTTGTACATCAAAAGCGGTACTTTTTCACCTCTACATTACTGAGCTTAGTAAATAATAATTTTTATTTGGTCCTTTTGCTGCCCTCCATAATTAAGCATTGGATGTCAGCCCCAAATACTTTTTAACTTTTCATGCATTACTAGAATAATTACATAAACTAATAGACAAATTAATTGGAGTTAATATATTGGATTCTATTCCTTGTAAACAATACAACAGAAAACTCATTAACGCTACTTATGCTGCCAGTTTGTTTATTTAGCCAACACAAATTAACACAAAACATTAATGGAACAATGTTTGTTCTGTGTATTTTCAATTATCTGAATTATTTGTTCTATCATTATATATTGGTCTATTTGAAGAATGTACAACCCATGTACAACCTGCAGTGCCTGGAGGACAGGTAAGACAAAAAACACACCTGATGGATTACTGCTGACAAACTAACCGCGTGGGTGGAGACCATTTGATCATTAAGGTCTTGATGGTGGTTAATACAGGACATTAAGGCAGGTGCTTAGGTCCTTTGCAGTTGCGGTTGTTATTGGATTTCAATATTTTTGATTAAACCAAAGTATCAAGAAATAAATACAAAATCGAATTGTTATTTTGTGAAACACCTGATGGTCCTTTCTTGAGGTAAGCAAAGATACACTCCTTTACAATAACCTATTTTCTTGTTCAAAACAACATCCTTCCTCCCTAAAACTTAGATTTGTCTTTAAAATCTATATTTGTTTTCCTACAACAAGTTTGTAAGTTTAGTGCACATAGCACAGACATAACAATTATAATTTAAACAGGCCCACACAGGTACACACACTTAGGATTCAAGGATTCAAGGATTCAAAGCTTTTAATGTCATATGTACAGTAAGGAAACATGTTTCCCTGTACAATGAAATTCTTACTTTGCTGCCCACACTGGATGCAGTAAGAATATATAAATACTGTATAAAAAAAAAATAAAAAAAAAATCTAAATAGAATATAATACCTGTACAATAAAATAGAAATATGAAATTTAGAAAAGTAAAAAAGTAAACAAGTAAAAAAGTAAACTCTTTGTGAATGTAAACATTAATGTGCAAATGAGCAGATGATTTCGAGTGAGATTGTCCAGTGAGGATGTCCATGGGGGGGGGGGGGGGGGGGGGGCGCTCTGTCCTTGGGGCGTTCTGATCTGATCCAGATGTGAGTAACAGTCCGGTTTTCATTTTTTATTTGATTGAACACACAGTAATGGACATCCAAAGAACCGAGCATTGAGAGTTGACAGGATAGAAGGATGTTCTAACGATTGAAAGAGTGTCTCAGCCTCAAATGTCAACAGCTTTCCACTACCTTCCACAGTTCCAGTTTATCTAGTTCCAGTTTATCTACCATTTACCATTCACCGTTTATCACGTACATCAGTAAGAACCATTCACCGGTTGTCACGTACATCACTAAAAAGGTTGGCTACTGCCAATGCTGGAAGCTGCCAACATTCTTAGTGGTCAGTCCTGTGACCTTAGTTTTTTTTACAACAAGACTTATCTTGTTGTCTTGGATTCAATTTGTTTATCACTTACTCATATCATTACAGCCTCAGAGATCACAGATAGGTGCCATAACAAACAATTTGGCATGAAGCTAATAGGGGTATAAAAGTTCACCTGAAATACGGTCAAACCTTTGTTTTCAAAAACTACTAAAGAAACGTTTTGAAAATTTCCAGAATAAATGACTGGATTTGATTAATTAACAAATGATCTATTGCATGAGCATAATTTAGATTATATTAATATAGAGTTCACAATAAATAAAATCTAGTTAATCTCTTAACTATCAAGGAAAACAAAAAAATATTTGTCTTAAGACCAGACCAATATTTGTCTAAATAAATAAATGATATATAACTGAAAAAAAATTCTTACTGTCAAGGAATAGAAATAAACAAAAATAAACTAACACTTTTCTTAAAGCAACACTATGTAGTTTTTCTTACTTTACGCCTACTTTTTCTCTCCCCCTCCAAACAGGTTCCTGTGTCGGTCATTCTAGAATCAGAATCAGAAACAAGTTTATTGCCAAGTAGGTTTGCACCTACAAGGAATTTGACTTGGTGCAATTGGTGCAAGAGAAAAGCAGTATTAAAAATTTTAAAAATATAAGTAAGTAAAATAACTATAAAATAACTAATGTACAAAGAATATGAATATGAATATGGAATATGGAGCAGTAGTGCATGCAGAGAAAAATTGTGGTCCCGAATGAGTACACACTGTACACACTGTGCGTAAATGTAACGCAGACGATCTGAAGATGCCACATTAATGTAGCATGTAGGACTGTGTGGGGGAAGGGAGAGAGTCAGTGTCAGGGGGGGCTCCGGGCCTTGTTGACAAGGCTAGTGGCAGACGGGAAAAAACTGTTCTTGTGCTGCGAGGTTTTGGTCCTGATGGACCGCAGCCTCCTGCCAGAGGGGAGTGACGCAAAGAGTTTGTGTCCGGGGTGGGAGAGGTCGGCCATAATCTTACCTGCATGCCTCAGGGTCCTGGAGGTGTACAGGTCCTGGAGCGACGGCAGATTGCAGCCAATCACCTTCTCTGCAGACCGAATGACGCGCTGCAGTCTGCCCATGTCCTTGGCGGTGGCAGCAGCGAACCAGATGGTGATGGAGGAGGTGAGGATGGACTCAATGATGGAGGAGTAGAAGTGCACCATCATTGTCCTGGGCAGGTTGAATTTCTCCAGCTGCCTCAGGAAGTACATCCTCTGCTGGGCTTTCTTGATGAGATCCTGGGAGATGACAGTTCCCAGGAAGCGGAAAGACTCCCCAGTGTCAATTGTGTAGTCGCAGAGGGTGATAGGGGCAGGTGAGGCTGAGTACTTCCTGAAGTCCACAACCATCTCCACTGTCTTTAGAGCGTTGAGCTCTAGGTTGTTCCGGCTGCACCATGTCACCAGATGGTCTACCTCCCACCTGTAGTCAGACTCATCACCATCAGAAATGAGTCCGATGAGGGTGGTGTCATCCGCAAACTTCAGAAGCTTGACGGACTGGTGATTGGAGGTGCATCTGTTAGGTGCATCTGTTTGTGTACAGGGAGAAGAGCAGAGGAGAAAGAACACAGCCCTGGGGGGAACCGGTGCTGATGGTTTGTGAGTCGGAGATGCGTTTTCCCAGCTTCACATGCTGCTTCCTGTCAGACAGGAAGTCTTTAATCCACCTGCAGGTGGAGTCAGGCACACTAAGCTGGGAGAGCTCCTCCTGAAGCAGAGCCGGGATTATGGTATTGAAAGCAGAGCTGAAATCCACAAACAGGATCCTGGCGTAGGTTCCTGCGGAGTCCAGGTGCTGGAGGATGAAGTGGAAGGCCAAGTTGCCTGCATCGTCTACAGAGCTGTTGGCTCTGTAGGCAAACTGCAGGGGGTCCAGGAGGGGGTCAGTGATGCCTTTCAGGTGTGAGAGCACAAGGCGCTCAAAGGACTTCATAACCGCAGAGGTCAGGTCCTGTGGTCCTTGGCTTCTTGGGGACAGGAATTATGGTTGAGGTCTTGAAGCAGGCTGGCACGTGACATGTCTCCAGTGAGGTGTTGAAAATGTCTGTGAACACTGGAGACAGCTGATCAGCGCAGTGCTTCAAGGTGGATGGGGAGACAGAATCCGGTCCAGCAGCTTTCCGGGGGTTCTGTCTCCTGAAGAGTTTGTTGACGTCCCTCTCGTGGATAGAAAGAGTCGTCACCGAGGTGGGTGGGGGGGTCGAGGGGGGGACCTTTAAGTTGGGCATTGGTGGAGATGCCCAGGCCCCCACTGAAGTGGGGGAGGTGGAGGTGATAAGCTGGAGCTGTAGGGAGGTGTCATGGGGGATGGTTGCAGGACTGTCCCTTTGTCTTTCAAAACGGCAGTAGAACTCGTTCAGGTCATTGGCCAGACGATGGTCGTTGATGGAGTGGGGGGCTTTAGGCTTGTAGTTGGTGATTTGCCTAAGGTCTTTCCAGACAGACGCAACATCGGTGGCTGAGAAGTGGTGTTGGAGCTTCTCAGAGTACAGTCATTTAGCCTCTTTCACCGCCTTGCTAAACTTGTACTTCGCTTCTTTATATCTGTCTTTGTCCCCACTCCTGAAGGCAACTTCCTTATCCAACCTTAACCTTCTGAGTTTGGCTGTGAACCAGGGTTTGTCATTGTTGTAACTCACCCTGGTGCGTGTTGGAATACAGCTGTCCTCACAGAAACTGATGTAGGACGTCACAGCCTCTGCGTACTCATCCAGACTGTTGGTAGCAGTCCTGAACACATCCCAGTCAGTAGAGTCCAAACACGCCTGGAGATCCATCACGGCCTCACTGGTCCACTTCTTTGATGTCCTCACTACAGGTTTGCAGAGCTTTAATTTCTGCCTGTACGCAGGAATCAGGTGGACCATGACGTGGTCAGAGTGTCCCAGTGCAGCACGGGGGACGGCGTGACAGGCATCCCTGACTGTGGTGTAACAGTGATCCATCTCTACTTGGTCAAGGGCCACTTGGTGCACATGGCATACAGCTACATTATTGAGACGCTGCTGGGACATGGTAGATCTTAACCAAGTTTTCACTCTTGTGAGTGCACTAAAGCTTCAGCTTCAGCCGAAGCCACAGCGATGACCATCAACAATCTAACCAGCGTCTCAACCTCACTGAATAAGCCTCTTACCTCACTGGGCATTACCCTGAGAATATCTGCTGCTTCACTAGCTGAAACGTAGGTATGTTAGAATGTTAGAACGTAGGTATGTTAGAGTTAATGTTAGACCTCACCTGAGACCCTGATGCATCAGATGCACCTGTTGCATCAGTGTGCTCTACATCTCTCTCTCTCTCTTGGTTGCTGCTGCTGCTGTGTCCCTTCACTCTCTCTCTCTTTCAGCTGCTGCTGCTGTGTCCCTTCACCCTCTCTCTCTCTTTCGGCTGCTGCTGTGTCCCTTCACTCTCTCTCTCTCTCTTTCGGCTGCTGCTGCTGCTGTGTCACTTCACTCCCTCTCTCTTTTGGCTGCTGCTGTGTCCCTTCACTCTCTCTCTCTTTCGGCTGCTGCTGTGTTCCTTACATAAAAATAAAAATAAAAGTTATTTTCATGGGAGAAATTCATTTTTAAAAATGGGGGAATTCCCCCCTTGCTTCATATAGAGGGGGATTATTTTTACAGTGATACTACTTAACCGTCTTTGCCTACATCCTTCACGTACCACAATATTAATAAATTGCTTTAATTTATTGTCTCTTTCACCTTCTTCTCCCTTATTTTCATCTCTAAAATGCATAAGTGGTTGGGCGGAGCAATTCTAGAAAAATCTCATTCTAAAAATACATTTTAATTGAACTTTTTACCTCAATTAGGATTAATGTACAATTATCTGAAAAAAATTAAAAATGATTGCATGGGCTGCAAAGAAAAATATTTTTAAATACATAATTTAGAAAATAAATAAATACTTTTTAATAAATAAATACACTAAAAAATTTATTTAGTTTCAAAAGTGCAAAGTCTGAACATGCTCTAGCCTACATTTCTTCCTCCTAAACGAGGCCTTTTATAAGAAGAAAAACAGCAGCAGCATGTGTTTTGACTGTCTGATGCTTTCCTATGAAACACAGACAGGACATGTTTCTTTGAGCAGCTTCTTGCTTGCGTTCACTACAGTTCACACAGTTTAACGTTATGCTCCACTCTGATGCGCGTCGGACTTTCAGTAGTAAAATTAGTGACCCATTAGTGACGTCTTTTTGCTAATGTGACGTTACTTACAGTTGCTGCTGCAGGGAGAAGGGTCCGGCTGTGTCCTGCAAGACGGAGGCGTAACTTGTAGCAGGCGTAACTTGTAGGGGGCGTAACTTGTAGTAGGCATAACAAACTGCAGTGGGCGTAAGTAAAGGAGGCGTGTCTTGTGCTTTTCTAAATCACGCATTACGCCAATAGTAGAATACTAGGCTATCCGTCGAAGTCAAAAGTCAAAAGTCATTATTGCCTTTGTATTCTATCAGGCCATGAGCGTAGAAGACAACCTGGACCTGGCATGAAGTTTACACGGCATATAAAGGCCTACTTTTTAAGCCCGTAATGTCTTCAATAAAATTCTTTGATTTATTAATATGCTGTCTTTTTGTTAAAGGTATGAAGGGATAAAGTAGGCTAAACTTATGGAGGTTCCCCACGTTAAACTGCTATATGCATTAAATGTCATTGTAAAATTGTAATAGGCTTATTTTCTTAATGCATATGACTCAGGGATGTCAGTTTCACGTAGAACAGTGAGGCTATGATGAAGCTAATCAAGTGCATATTTTTAAATGAGCGGGTGGGGTGCATTATTTTTATATAAGGCCTAATATTTGCGGTCCGAGTTGCGGTCATTTACGTACCTGTGGTGTAATTATTGTATGTGTTTTATAATGTCTTATAAATGGTTATGGGAGGTCTAGCATAGTAGACACACATGGGGGCGCTGTGGGTCACGCAAGAGTATGTTAAGTTATAGCAGAGCTGAAGAAGAGTTGAATTAATTTTTTCTACATTCAGTACGTGGTCTCATGCTTGTATAGAAATACAGATGCCTAGGTAAAATACAGATGCCTAGGTAAAGTTAATAGGCTAGCCTAGTGAAATAATCTTAATTCCGCGATTTAGAGAAGTACAAGACACGCCTCCTACTACATGTTACGCCTACTACAAGTTACGCCTCCGTCTTGCAGGACGCAGCCGGATACTATTGGAGACAGGGGAAAAGTAACTCCAAATATCCCTCCTCTTCGGAAGTGGAGGGGGAGGAGAAGTGCCGGACTGTGTTTTTTCATGTCAAGTCAAGTAAACTTTATTGTCAGTTTTCATGAATGTACAGGACATACACAAAAACCGAAATGCCGTTTACCTCGACCCCCGGTGCTAGACACGCAGGCAGAATATAAATGAATATATAAAAATATGAATACAAAAAAAATCTAAATAAAAAGGGGGGTCGCGAATATATACAAATGATATAAACAGTGTAAACAATGTGAGGTGCAAGTATGGACAGTAATAGCAGTAATAATAAATACACAGTATTGACATTGTATAAACAAAGTGTATAACAGTTGTATGAACAGTGTATAAAAGCTATAAAAGGTATAAACAGTATGAACAGTTAAATAACAGATCTATAAACAGATTTATAAGCAGTATGGACAGTGTTAAAGTTTAAAGTGGCTGTGCATGGTGGTGGTGGGGGGATGGTGGGGCTGTGCATGGTGGTGAGCAGGTGTGTGGTGGTGGATGCGTGGGGGTCAAAGTCCAGCCTCTTTGGGAGAGGGGCTGTGTGCAGGTGTTCGGGGTTGAATGGATGGGGGGTGGGTGGGGCTGGGAATGGGTGGGGGTCAATGTCCATTGTTTGTGCAGGCAGAGGGCAGGGAAAGAAGGGGGGGGGGGGTCAGTGCTGGGGGAAGGGGGGTCAGTGCTTTGTCAGTGTGTGTCTGCGTGTGGGGGTGGGCGGGCGTTTGTTTGGTCATCAGCCAAATTAGCCAATCAAAACGTGAGTTTGAAACATAGACTTGAAAAAGAAAATTGGTCTGGCGCATTCACGCTGATGAAAAAGGGGTAAATGTGACTCTGAACATAATGCAAATAATTCACTCAATAATGGTCGGGTCAAGTCTATCCTTGCAAAATATGGGAAGACAATCTAGATGACCTATATAACTGCACTCCAAAGATAATGCAAATAAGGTTGCTTAAAAGTTGGTAGGGAGAATTTAAGCCTCCTGAAAAGTTGGTAGGGTCATGTCCCTAACATCCCTATGCAAACCTACATCAGCATGCATGAACATAGACAATACAGATGATCATGTTACAGTAGAGTTGTAGAACATTTTCCAAACGGAAAATGTTCTACATTTTCCGTTTGGAAAATGTTCTACAACTCTACCGTAGCGACCCCTGTCATCTGTTATTATCAGTTTGAATTCATGCATTGATATCATTCCATCTATCAGTTTATGTTTGTAATGCTTTAGTGTGACTGAATCTGCTCTACTCTCTGCTGTAAAGTGAGTTGCAGGTGACTAAAGATTAACTGATACTGCCTATTATAGTAATATAATTTCATGATCATTTACGAAGCATATCCACTTGTCTTAACCTTTGCAGACTTGTAAGGATGACCACCAGAATAGCCTCTTTCATTGGGATGGCAGTAGTGTTCCAGGCGATGGTCTTTCTCTGGATCAGCTTCAAGCCTCCATCATCACCCTTCAATTATGTTCAGCCCCTCACTCAAGAAACCCTGAGTAACACAATGACACCTGCCATATCCCAACATTCTCTCCCAATCTGGCCCCGTTGTCATCAGAACCTCTCCATGGTCAACGTCACTGGCTTCCTCGACCTCCCAAAGCGTCTCCAGGACTTCCTGTACTACCAGCACTGTAAACACTTCCCCCTGCTGCTCGACCTTCCCTACAAATGTGGTGAGACGGACGGATCGGACATCTTCCTTCTGCTGGTCATCAAGTCCCAGCCAGGGAACTACGAGCGGAGACAAGTCCTCCGGGAAACCTGGGCAGAGGAGCGAATGCACAACGGCGTCTGGATCCGCAGGGTGTTCATCTCTGGGACGCAGGGTGCCAACCTGGAGAAGCGAAAGATGAACAAGCTCATGAAGGTGGAGCACCGGAGACATGGAGACATCCTCCAGTGGGATTTTGAGGAGTCGTTCTTGAACCTGACTCTGAAGCAAGTCCTCTTCCTGGAGTGGCTGGAGGACCGCTGTCCCCGGACTCACTTCCTGCTCAATGGAGATGATGACATTTTTGCCCACACAGACAACATGGTGGAATACCTCCAGAGTGCCCACGGACACCAAGGTGGCGACAAGCATGTCTTCGTGGGCAGCCTCATGGAGGGAACTGGGCCCATTCGAGAGCCGAGCAAGTACTTTGTTCCTGTTCAGGTGCAGGAATCTGACTCCTACCCAGCGTACTGTAGCGGAGGAGGTTACCTGCTGTCCAGCTACACGGCCAAGGTGCTATACGAGATGTCAAGGTTGGTTGCGCTGCATCCCATCGATGATGCGTACATGGGGATGTGCCTGGCCAGGGCGGGACTCAAACCCTCCTCCCATACGGGCGTGAATCCTGGGGGGGTCCGCATCCCATCGAAGAAAGTGGACCCTCATGATCCATGTTACTACAAGGACGTTCTGATGGTGCACCGATTTACGCCTCAACAGCTGTACATCTTGTGGGACGAAGTCAATGACCCTGGACTGAAGTGTTGGTCCAACTGAAGTGAACTGGGCCTTAAGATGGGTCTGACATCCGGTCACACGATGATGAACATCCGGTCATCATCGTGTGATGACCGGATGGAGAAAGAGTGTTCTAATTGTCATTGGCAGTTTGGGGTTAGCATCATATGCTTTGGCTACATTCCCAAAATGTGATGGGAGTAAGTGGCATTTTCGTTCAATGCCAGCTTCCCCACAGTTAGCTAGTAAATTAGTTATCTTATATTATCCATTTACCATTATTAAAAAAAACTCAATAAATGAAACAATGTCATGTGATATTATTGAGATAATTAAGTGTCCAAGGGTGCATGCATCTATGTTTAGAAATGTATATACCAATAAACATATTCAGGAATAATGCAATAAACATAAACATTTTATGATGGATTGTGTACGTATCTTAATAATTTCAATAAAATGCAACATGCTGGTATGTTGACATGTGCGCCATTACTAAAAAAGGATTAGGATTTTAAGAATTAGGACACCAAACCACATAAAATCCTAGAATATTGTCTTTTCAGTTCTAGGAATGGTTAAAAATCTAGCTTTAGTGGGAAGAAATACTATTCTGTATTGTATCAGATTCACATAAAGTAGGGTAAAGCATTCCCCACTGCACAGTAATGGGGCATAGAATGCATAACTATTGATTAAACCACGCATCTTAATCACAGGCAGCCACCCAAACCACAGCCTTTGACTGGTGAAAGGCAGATGGCAGCTTCTGTCCTGTTTGTTGTAATGTTTTTTCCGCCCCTTCGTCTCCTCAATTTCAATTTGATAATTGGTAGAAAATCAAGTTTGTTCCAAATTAGTTGACAAGGAAACTGACCAAACTATGAATTTTAAATGCATTTGAAATATATTTCATAACAAAAGTACATCACTAATAATCCAATTTGCTGAGTGTAATGTTAAGTTCCTCACCACTTCAATGAGGTGGTGAGGAACACATTAAAATGAACAGGAATAGACTGGATGACAACCATGAATAGTGATGTGGTGACAACTGGAGAGACAGTGTACAGCTCAACTTCTTAAGTACCCAAATTAGCTACGGAAGGCCCTAAGGAAACATACCCCCAGGGGTGCCCGAGAGGGGGGGAGAATGAGCACCCCAGCAGGACGGACCTACATGCAATGACCAACGCAAACAGATTACCGACAACGATTACAGAATGTGTCTGCCGCAAAGTATGCAAAAACCTGTGTGGCCTTAAAGGGATATTCCGCCATTTTTGGAAATAAGCTCATTTTCCACCTTCCCTCGAGCAAAACAATCGAGCTTTACCCTTTTCCCGTTCATCCAGCCGTTCTGTGAGTCTGGCGGAACAACTTTTAGCTGTATCTTAGCATAGATCATTGAATCGGATTAGACCATTAGCATCTCGCCCGCTAGCATCACGCTTAGAAGTGACTACGATTTCCGGAATTTTTCCCATTTAAAACTTGTCTCTTCTCAAGTTTGAAACTGCAATAAGACCGACGGAAAATGAAACGTGGCGATTTTCTAGGCTGATTTTACCCGGAACTATACTCTCATTCTGGCGTAATAATCAAGGAAAGTTGCAAAGGTACCATGGGCGCAGTGATATGACGCGCCTCAAAGTATAGTCCCGGTATACCACCGGTAATAGCAGGTAATCACGTTGGTTGTATTGCCGGAAGAAGCCTACAGGGACTATTGAGGCGCTGCGTCATATCACTGCGCCCATGGTACCTTTGCAACTTTCCTTGATTATTACGCCAGAATGAGAATGCAGTACCGGTTCAATACGCACACTACGCACGTTGCGTAGGGCCCCGCAAACTCATAGGGGCCCCGCCCGTGGGAAAAAAAAAAAAAAACCTGACGTGCTCGCGCACGTCAGATTGCCAGCGCATGCATGTGCATCAACGGCATCAGCGGGATGAAGCGGAGTTATCCCTCGGGAGTGAAAAGCTAAAAAAGAAAGTGCATGAAAATGAACAGCGTGAACAGCAGTCAGGTAACTCTCCTCTCCGGGTGGGAGAGTGGGAGGGACGGGGTTTGTCCGTGTTTGACCTACATAACAGGGCGGTGAGCCCTGGGTGAACAGCGGACGGTCTCCGTGTGCGTTTTCTGCTTGCGTTCTTCTGGCTACTACTGCCCTATGGGGTGCCGATTGTAAAAACTTGGTTACAATTTTTTTGCTGATATATTTTCAACATTTAGCGCCTTTTCCTCACATTTAGCGCATTTTCCTCACATTTGAGACAGAAATTCATGTCAAACAACACGTTAAAAATACATGTTACATTTTATATCTAAATGTTATATCTAAATATAAATGTTATATCTAAATGTAAATGTTAAATCTAAATCTAAATGTTAAATCTAAATCTAAATGTTAAATCTAAATCTAAATGTTATATCTAAATCTAAATGTTAAATCTAAATCTAAATGTTAAATGTATATCTCAATGTTAAATCTAAATGTGTCGCCAAGTGTAAAACTAAATATTTAGAAAATATTCAAATCCCCAAGGAAACCACGCCCACTGCAGTGGCACCGATCGCACGGCACCGCCCCCACCCAACACGAAGACGCTGAGAAAGGTCAAGGAAGTAGATGTAGAGGACTTTGAAAGGCAGGCATGGCCAGCATGGCAGGCATGGCCTTAAGGCCTAGTTATGCTTCGTTTATACTTCCGCGTCGACGCGACGCGTTGGGACGGTGGACCCACGGCGGACCCTTTGCGGACCCTTTGCGGACCCTTTACGTCCTCGACGTGCACCTCCCCAAATCCTAGACGCGCGTCGAGGCGACGCCGTCCCAACGCGTTGGCTTTGGCTGTGATTGGTCCGCGAGCTACATTGGCTGGAGATCGCTTTTCCGGTTTCCACTCGTAAACACCGCCACGGTGTAAACACAGCCTTGATAAATGCTTCGACTGATTGGCGACAACATATATATATATATATATATATATATATATATATATATATATATATATATATATGTGTGTGTCCGTATGTAATGATCAGAATGGTCATCACATACGGATTACTAGCGAAAAAACGGTTATGTCACGTTAGATCAAGACATTTAGAAAGTAATCCATAATAAACTACATAGCTGTATATTATATAAAGCCATCGTATCATATAGTCATATCTGTTGATAAAAACGTATAAAACTTTTGCCTTAGTTTTTACTTGTGTATGGACCAGTGTATAATGGCTTGCTGTTCTGTAGTTTTGAAGTAACCTTTCTCTTTTGGAAGGCCATCATATATGGCCTGTCTGTGCTGCAGAATTTGTCCTTGCAGGAGGCTGAACAGGTCTTCCTCTCTGGTCCCGTTTATCATCAGAGGTAAGACTATTTTTTTTAAACACAAATCTTTATCAACTATTTGCTAATATTAGTTAATACCTTAATTAAGAAGTAGTTAATAAATGTACCATTTTTAAGTGTTTCCAATATTTCTGTTAACCCAGCAGTGATTATTTTCTTGTCCATTTACTATTTCAGTGAAGTGGAGGAGTTTCAAATAGGAATTGGCAGGCAATTGAGAAAAGAAGGGAAATTGTAATTGGTATGTAGTGCTGTTACCTACTTCACAATCTAGGGGTTGAATATTGGAGGGTGAGGAAAAGTCAATCATGTCAAAAATGTCAATAACATGTTATTTCTACTCTGTTTTCTGGCATCTCTTTCTCTCTTTTTCTCAGGAGTCATGGACCTGTGTGTGTCCTCCCAGCAGCCTGCCTTCTCTCAGCCATCCACTAAAAAGATTACCAGCCCCTAGGCACTGTTGGTCCTGTGGAAACTGATTTTTGTTTGTTAAATAAAAAGGATGTTTGAAAAAAAAGTGTGTCCTATGTTTCTGAACAAATATTAAGGTAAAATGTTTCTGGTATGTTTTTGGCAGCTTTATATATTAATATACTATTAACGGTATTTTCTGTCTAACTATAATATTTAAGGTTTATTTCACCCAAATGTCAAAACAATTGTGATTCATGATATCCCAATATCATCCTAAAGATATTTTTCCACTAACTATAATATTTGAGGTTTATTCCACCCAAATGCCAAAACAATTGTGCTAATTGTGATAATACTACAGTTCCATATGGGTGTTATATCACTGTCCAGAACAAATCAATGACTGGATGAATGAAAGTTTTCTTCAATTAAACCACAACTAAACTGAGGTAATTGTTTTTGGCAATAAAGAAAAGACGATTGCTGTTAGTAAATACCACTGTCTTTAAAGACCAAATACCAAGTCTGAAACCTTGGTGTACTGATACACTCGGATCTGATTTTCAGCAGTCATATCAAATCAATCACCAAAACAGCCTTCTACCAGCTGAAGAACACATCCAGAGTGAAAGGGTCTCATGTCCCAAACAGATCAGGAGAAGCTGATCCATGCTTTTATGTCTAGTAGACTTGACTATTGTAATGGTCTGACAGGACTGCCCCACAAGAGCATTAAACAGCTGCAGCTCATTCAGAATGCTGCATCTCTGGTTCTTACTGACAAAGAGATCAGAGCATATTACTCCAGTTCAGAAGACTTTAAACTGGCTCCCAGGCAGCTATAGAATATACTTAAAAGTTCTGCTACTGGTCTATAAATCACAGAACTTATTCTGTAAGGACTTTTTAATTAATAATAATTAAATAATAATAATTAAATAATAATAATTAAATAAATAATTAGAATTATTTAAATCCTTTACTTATTTTAACGCTGTTGCATTATACTGCACTGTTTTAAATTAACCTCTATTTATGCATTTTCATGTTTTAAATGCTGTTTGTTCTTTGTTTTTAAATGCTTTTAAATGTTGAACTTTTAATCATGTAAACCACATTGAATTGCCTTGTGTATGAAATGTGCAGTATAAATAAATAAAGCTGCCAAAAACATACCAGAAACATTTTACCTTAATATTTGTTCAGAAACATAGGACACACTTTTTTTTCAAACATCCTTTTTATTTAACAAACAAAAATCAGTTTCCACAGGACCAACAGTGCATAGGGGCTGGTAATCTTTTTAGTGGATGGCTGAGAGAAGGCAGGCTGCTGGGAGGACACACACAGGTCCATGACTCCTGAGAGAAAGAGAGAAAGAGATGCCAGAAAACAGAGTAGAAATAACATGTTATTGACATTTTTGACATGATTGACTTTTCCTCACCCTCCAATATTCAACCCCTAGATTGTGAAGTAGGTAACAGCACTACATACCAATTACAATTTCCCTTCTTTTCTCAATTGCCTGCCAATTCCTCTTTGAAACTCCTCCACTTCACTGAAATAGTAAATGGACAAGAAAATAATCACTGCTGGGTTAACAGAAATATTGGAAACACTTAAAAATTGTACATTTATTAACTACTTCTTAATTAAGGTATTAACTAATATTAGCAAATAGTTGATAAAGATTTGTGTTTAAAAAAAATAGTCTTACCTCTGATGATAAACGGGATCAGAGAGGAAGACCTGTTCAGCCTCCTGCAAGGACAAATTCTGCAGCACAGACAGGCCATATATGATGGCCTTCCAAAACCGAAAGGTTACTTCAAAACTACAGAACAGCAAGCCATTATACACTGGTCCATACACAGCAAACCATTATACACTGGTCCATACACAAGTAGCACCATTGTAGCCATGCTGTTTACATAGGCTTTGAAAGTACAGGAACATGAACAAATACATAACATGGTTAGACCTACCTCTGGAAATAGAACACCCAAGATGAACTGCACTTCATCCGTGAAGCCCAGTTGTGTTAGTGTTCTATGCAGTACTGCCTTCAGAAAGGCAAACAGGATGTCTTGTTGTTCCTCACTGTCAAGGTAGACAGGCACCTGGAACGAGGACTTCAGAGGAAACCACTTAGAAGATAAGATAAGATAAGATAAGATATTTCTTTATTAATCCCCCGTAGGAGAAATTCGCAGAGACCAGCAGTGCAGGGGATAGATGAGCAGTAAAGAGCCTGGCTAAATTCTATACACAATAAAAAAACAATAGATTAGATTAAATACGCGCTCTTAAGTCAGGTCGATGACGAGAGGACCCGTATGCATACTAGTGTCCTAGATAGCAGTTTGTGGTGCAAAATGCAAGATAGATCAAATAGTGCAAGTAGATAAAATAGTGCAAGTATGCGGAAAGTGCAAGGTGCAAGATGTGCAAATTTATACAGGTATTCCAGGTACAATATATGAATGGTCCTGGAATAACAACGGCTGGGTCACAGTCCAAGGTGTGTGGTGTGGTGTATGTGAATGAAAGTTCAGTCCATTCCATTTGTCTGGTGGTGTTGGAGCTTCCTGAGCCTGATGGTTGGTGGGATGAAGGAGCACCCAAGCACTTTGAGGCACTTGGCTGAGTGAGCATGTGGCTGAACGTGTTCCTGAGTTGCTTCAGTTGCTTCAGTTCGGCACAGTGAGGCTGAGAGGGTAGGTCCGGGTCGCCAGCAGCATTCCCCTCGTCTTCCTCACTGTCGCCGCCTCCACACCGTCCAGCTTCATCCCCACTGCAGAGCTCGCCTTCCTCCCCGGCTTGTACAACTTCCTGGCACCACCGCTCCCAAGCTTCCTCCCCAGCACACGGCAGTGAAGAGGTGACACTGGCCACCGCAGACTGGTAGACCATCCGTGGAAGCCTGGTGCACACAATGAAAGATGACAGATGGGCAGTGGTTATTAGTGAGATGAACAGACATAAGATGAGAATGGCTAGAAAAACAGTCTGGGGTGTGTGGTGTGTTATACAAATCCATTATCTGGTGGTGCTGGCGCTTCCGAGACGTTGGGAGCGGGTGGTTGAGGTATTGTAGAGCCTGATAGCTGATGGGATGAAAGAGCCCCCCAAGCGCTTTGAAGCACGTGGCTGAGTGAGCCTATGGCTGAACGTGCTAGGCTTCCCGTTGAGCACACCCTATTGGCAAACCAAGACACAGGAACAATTACTTTGTGGGAATTGGGTCTTTGAGCCTATTGTATGATAGTTAATCACTGAACAGGCAGTAAATGTCAATTACATTAAATACATACAAACATTTAAGATAAAAATACAATAAATGAGCTGCATAGTTAAATATGTCTGTTGATGATATTCCTCACAAATGCTCTGGTGATTAATTTCTGTGAGTCAGTCAGTAATAAGAAAATGTGAACATTCTCAAAGTACCACCAAATGCTGCTCAGCCCCCTGTGACTGTAAAATGAAGTCCACAAGTCGCTTTTCCTCTGCAGTGCGGTCAATGACAGCCTGCATGTGATCTGCGGTGTGGTGGTGGACGTTGTTAGTGCCACTGCCGGTGTGGTGGAGGTTGTTGGTGCCACTGCCGGGGGCGTGGTGGAGGTTGTTGGTGCCACTGCCGGGGGCGTGGTGGAGGTTGTTGGTGCCACTGCTTGGGGAGTGGTTGCCAGAGATGGAAGGTTGTCACTGTGCTTCTTCTTGCACAAATCCAGATGTTTAATAAACTCTGGTTTGCGTAGAAGTGTTACACCACAGTAGACACAATGATAGTGGAGCTGAAGCCGACATTCCAGTCCACATGGGCGCAGTGATATGACGCGCCTCAAAGTATAGTCCCGGTAATCACGTTGGTTGTATTGCCGGAAGAAGCCTAAAGGGACTATTGAGGCGCTGCGTCATATCACTACGCCCATGGTACCTTTGCAACTTTCCTTGATTATTACGCCAGAAAGAGAATATAGTTCCGGGTAAAATCAGCCTAGAAAATCGCCACGTTTCATTTTCCGTTGGTCTTATTGCACTTTCAAACTTGAGAAGAGACAAGTTTTAAATGGAAAAATTCCGGAAATCGTAGTCACTTTTAAGCGGGCGAGATGCTAATGGTCTAATCCGATTCAATGATCTATGCTAAGCTACAGCTAAAAGTTGTACCCCCAGACTCACAGAACGGCTGGATGAACGGGAAAAGGGTAAAGATCGATTGTTTTGCTCGAGGGAAGGTGGAAAATGAGCTTATTTCCAAAAATGGCGGAATATCCCTTTAAAGGTCCGGCTCCGGACAACCACACTTAGTTCCTACGCTCTGTATAACACCAGTACAACACATATAATACATATATAATACATTAACTGGTAGCATGGAGTAGGCTACACTGCCAATATGCATTTCTGCCATGTCATTTCAGAAAATGTAAAGTTTCATGCATTCAATCAATAAAGTATGTCTGTCTGTCTGTCTTATGAAAACGTAACGTCAGCCTTATAACGTTACGTTATCATCCACTTAATCATTTTTTATGTTTAATTTAATGCACATGCTAAAACTCTTCGACATCGTGCTTGTACTTCGGTTTCATTAAACAAAATGTACGGTCTAACAGTTCATTTCCAACAAGCTAACATTAGCTTTAGCTACCTATTCGCTTAACCTAGATGACTATGACGTGCCCTTCAGACTATCATGGCAAATAGAGTCACATCATACGTCAAACGTAAAACATTAAAACATTGATTTTGCTGTCGAATCAACAGAATAGTTTCATGATAATAAACAAATAATTCACGTTCAATACTCACA
>JAXIVH010000029.1:3707820-3737820 GCA_036785325.1 Urophycis tenuis | reverse complement strand
TGCAATAGAAATTGTTATGTATGGTTGTCAATTCCAGAGGTCTATAAACCATTAACGAAAACGACCCCCTCTATTTTGTGTTTGATTCATTTGGCAGACTTAGATGGTAGAAGGGTCAAGGCGAGTGATGGTGAAACGGCCAGCCGCCAATCGTTTTACTTCCAACCATCGGGCAACAACAAGGAGCTTGCGGTTATCTCGGCTCACTTTTGGTTCTACGCCGGGCCGGCGGCCAACTCCGCTGCCCCGCTGTACATCTTGACCGAGGATCATCCCTTGGACAAGTTGGCGGAGGCTCCAGTCCTGAAAGGCTTGGACGGCTGGAACATCTATGACCTGGATGTCCATATCCGGCACACCGCCGTTTACTCGGAGCCGTTCATGCTGCAGGTGCGCTGCACCGAGTGCCGTTGCAACTCCGACGACCCAGACAAGTCGCCCTTCCTTCACCTCCACGCTCGCCCACGTGTCACTGGTCGCCGGCCGCGCAGCGCGGCGACCTTTATGCCGTGGTCACTGTCTGCCATCAACATGTTGCAGCGACCCACCCAGCAGCAGCAGCAGAGTAGCAACTGTTGGCGGGACGAGATCGACATCAGCTTTGACGAGCTGGGCTGGGGACACTGGATCGTCCACCCCAAGGCTGTGACTTTCAGCTATTGCCACGGCAACTGCTCGGCCCCCAAGAGCACCCCTGCCTCGCTGGGGATGCGACAGTGCTGCGCTCCGGTGCCGGAGACCATGAAGTCACTGATCATCACCACCACTTCTGACAGCGGGTACTCGTTCCAGCGCGAGGTCCTGCCCAACATCATACCCGAAGAGTGCTGCTGTTTCTGAAGTAGTAGACCGGGCAGAATACTACACGGTGAAAGATAGCCTAAACACGACAATTGTTATAGGTACCGCTATTAGGGGATTATGTACTGTCATGGCTCACATGCTTAAGTTCTTCACCATCTGAAAGTGTTGACAAAATTATTAATAAACAATTATTACATGTATAACTGTTCTCGTCATGTTGTTTCCTATAGCTCACTTCTATACAATGATTGAGTATATTTGTCTATATAAATATAGACAAATATACTCAAACTGGTGTCATCACTAATTGGACATAAAAACTGAAGGCTTAACGAGCTACCGCTTTTACTTCATTTTGCTTTCACAGCCCAGTTACTCAATCCATTTGATTAATAGTGCATGTTTGACAACTTTTACTTTTTGTCGCACTTGGGTAGACTCCTTGGCAACATGGTGCCAACCCAAAACCTGGGTGGGACAAAATATCGCAACGAATGAATGTGCTTGGGACAACAAATATTTCAACTCATATTTATTAACTTGTCATTAGAAAATTACAGAAAAAAACATTACAATGCCAACCCATATCAGAAGGGAATGTTGTACCATATGCAAAGTATTCTTAGTAGCCTATATAAAAAAAAAATCGTAAATCCCCAAAAATGGACAACTACACATTCCAGAGGACAAAATGTCTCATTCCCAGCAGGCTGCGACAGTAGGATTCTGTTGGGAGACATCAAGCTCAGGTACGATGTTGGGAGTTGTTTTTTTTAATATAATTTCTTTAAATGGCTAATCAAACTGAACTCAAACTGAGTTGAAATCGGCTGTTATGGGGCAGTTATGAGGCTGTTAAGGGACAGCCAACCAACTTGTTCGACAATAGGGAAGGATTTGTGTACACACATGCACACACACGTTAAAGTGCCAGAAATACCTTTGAAAGCAGTGGGACATTAGCAAAAGTAAAAAGAATAAGGCCAAAAAGGCCAACATTATTATAATATGGTCTCTCGTCAACTCAAACAAAAACACCATCCAGTCATTGTGGAAATAATTTCAAGCTTTTCCCAGGAAAACATCTTAATTTGAATTTCTGCATAACAATGTGGCACTTGTGACCAGATGCACACCACCCTCACACTTTTGAACATGAGGAGGGCAATTAACAACTTAGCCTGGTTGGAGAGTATAACGTTGAACCCCAAACACCTTGCGAGCCATGCAGGCAGGGGTCAGACATGCCGTGCAGTCCTTGAAGGGGCTACGATGGTTTCTTTGGATTCTAGTTTTTGTTTGGGATTGGCCTTTAATACTGAAATGTACATTACACACAGACACTTGGTTTTCTGGGCTCGTCCGGCATCTTCTGCATGTCCTTGTGCATTTGGTGGCCGTGGGAAGATGGTGGTTGCTCAGGCATCGAGTCCTGGGAAAACATAAACCATCCATTAGTACTGGAGGTAGGGTACATGAGTGCATATGTAGGCCATGTGATTCATTTGAACCAACCTGACAAAAATCACCGCAGTAACAACCTGTGGTCACCAGAGGGGGCACGAGCATTTGTGATTGATCACCCTTAATGGGGGTGAAAAAAAATGTGTGGTGCCTGATAATGTAATTACAACAACAACTAAATAATCAACCACGAAAATACTAGATTTTTAAAAAACTTGTCAGTTAAACCATCACATTGCCCTGAATGTGATAAATTGTTAACGACCAAAATAGTTCTAAAGTGGTAGTGTGTAGAATTTAGCGGCATCTGGAAGAACAGACTTTGCAGAAATGGGGAAAAACATTCATAAGTATGTTTTAATCAGTGTACAATCCCATGAACATATGAGCTTTTTATATTCTTTACAGGGAACAGGTAGTCTTTCATGGAGCCTGTCAGGTTGCACCACCATGTTTCTATGGTGGCCCAGAGGGGACAAACGCCTCTAGAGAGGACACATGTTGATATCATCGTCGCTCCAACTGGTCAGCTATGACCCATCCTTTTACAGACTAAACTAAATACAATGTTTAAATCCGCCAAAGAACATTACATGTTTTTGGAAGTGCCTACTGGCACGTTACAGGCCCTTAGCTTCGTTAAGGCAATTGGAAAGGGAGAGGTGAGGGGGGCATTCAGTTGGCTGCAGACGACAGACGACATCTGCTACCCCAAATGGTTCAGCTTTCAAGAAGTAATCAATTCACCTTTCTCGCCGCTCTCGGCACGTTTCTCCTGAGCAAGATTCTGGCGGTTCTGCTCCGCCGCCGTGGGGTCATCAGCCCCGCTGCCCCGGGATGGGCTGTGATCCCCCAGCTGACACACCAGATCCAGCTGCTGCTGTGCCTGCCTTATGTGGCGCCGCAGGCGGTTCAGCTCTGAGCCACTGTCACAGCCCTCCACCACGGGACTCTCCCTTCCGGAGTCCGCCAGCGGCAGCAGCCCCACTTCCTCCTTCGGCCGGTCCCGCTTCACGGTGGCGTGGTAGCCTGGGGGTGCTGAGGCGGGCAGCACCGTGCCCAGCTGCCGGCACACCGAGGTGGTCGGGTTCAGCCTCGGCTTAGGGAGGGATGGCTTGCTGGCCCGGTGGTGGAAGGTGTCGCGGATTCCCCCCACGCCAAGGTGCAGCAACTCCAGGAGGGTGAGGAGCAGGCAGAGGAAGGACACCACATACATCACCAGCAGGAAGATGGTCTTCTCGGTGGGCCGCGACACGAAGCAGTCCACTGTGTGGGGGCAGGGCGCCTGTATGCACACATAGTCCGCCTGCACCTTGAAGCCGTACAGGATGTACTGTCCGTAGAGGAAGGCCACCTCGAAGGCCGAGCGTGACAGCAGTTGACAGGCGTAGACCTTCATCAGGCCATCGCGCTGGATCTGACGACGGCCGTCGTGCTTCTTCTCCGGGCCTGCAGGAGAAGAGGCCAGGAAGAGAAGTCAAGAGTGGAGACCAAGACGAGAGACGAGAGACGACAGACGACAGACCAAGATGAGAAACCAGGGGACATACAAGTTACCTTGGGTTTCTAGCAGCAGGCAATATAAAAAAAGGCTTAACATGATGATTTCATGACACTGAAAGTCTTCACAAATGTATTTTTAAATAAGGATTTTACTTTAATTTAAAAGAGCAATTGAACAGGACTACTGAATAACTTGATGTAGTCATGTGTAGAGCAGTGGCGTAGCCAGGATTTTTCAACAGTGGACTTTTGCAAATTAGTGTGGGCCACTATTTTTTTAAACTTTTTTTTTAATTATTCCTATAGCATTACCGCAATTGTCCCATAACAGCACGTGATTTCATCACTGATCAGACGATAAATGGCAAACAATAAAAGGCAACATTGATATTTAGATTATAGCCTACTTTATTCATCCCCGGTGGATTAAAGGCACAACATGCATGTATGTGATTTTAACATAAAACATAAATACTTGAGAACCATAGCCTATAGCTTGTGCTAAATATGAACGAAAACGTACCCCAAGCTAAGGTTGTAGGTCATTGTGAGCGCTTTGTATGTTACCAAAAAAAAAACACAAAAAAAAAACATTACATTGATTCTGAAAGTAGCCTACTAATCAAAATTACAAAACATAAGAGAACTTCTAACCAAGAAGGCTATTGAGTTCAACAAACAGTTCAGGGATGTTCAATTCGGTGCATGCGTGCTGAGTGTGATTGATTATGAGCCTCCAGCGATTGTTGACACCTAACAGACGCCGCCTACATAGCTTTACCCAATCAAAATGAAGCGCAGAATATTAAGAATGAACAAAAAGAGCATTCTTTTCAATATTTGAAAATCATTATAATTTATTGAAACTAAATTGATCTCACACAATTTTGTATGGCATTATCATGGACTATGTTTTTCATTCCTTGAATTTCAAGTAAATGCCGGGCACTTCTGATAGGGTGGGCCAGCTGCCAATCATAGTGGCACTGGACCACATTGGCCCTCATGTGGCTACGTGCCTGGTGTAGAGCATGGCGTAAACACCATCAGGTTGAGGGGTTTGATTCCCACTGTGGTAACCGTATCTGGAGTCATGCATATTATATTTGTTTATTCTCATTAAACCTTCATTAATCAGGAAAAAGCCTGATATGAGCTTAAACCTCTTCAAGTGAGAGCTGGCCAACAGGGCAGGATGTACACACACACGGAAGTCAGAAACTTAAAAAGGTACTTTTTTCCCCCCCTTTTTGCTGGCACGTCAAAAGCCCTTAACAGGCTGCAGACAGAGAGAAACAGACAGAAATACTTTTGGGAAATTGCATGCATCACGCCATCCTACCGTTTTCCGGTTTCTCGGGCTCGATCTCCTCCTCAATCATGGGGTCCTCCTCCCCAGCCTCAGTCGCCTCCTCATAATCGCATGCGGCGCCCCGAGTCACAATGGGCATGCGCTTCTTGGCGCCGCGGGGAGTACAGTACAGCGCGTTACCCATGCGAGCAATCTTGTGCATGGCAAAGCCCAGGTACATGATGGTGGGTGTGGTAATCATGATCACCTGGCGGAGACGAGGAGGGGGTCAGAAATGCATCGGGAAGCACAACAACGATGGGAAACAGAGCCTCCAGGGACTCACCTGGAAGACCCAGAAGCGAACATGTGAGAGAGGCGCAAACGCGTCATAGCACACGTTCTCACAACCGGGCTGCTGCGTGTTGCAGACGAACTTGCTCTGCTCGTCGTGGTAGATGGTCTCGCCGCCCACCGCCGTCAGCACGATGCGGAAGATGATGAGCACCGACAGCCACACCTTGCCCACGAAGGTGGAGTGGTTGGAGATCTCGTCCAGCAGGCGGGTCAGGAAGCTCCAGCTCATGGTGATCACACAGGCCGGGAGCAAACTCTGGCACTGCGCAACCAATCAGAAGACAGGATTAGCAGGGAGGGAAAGGACGGCTGAGAGCAAGATCAGGTGGAGGTTAGACATCTTGCTCGAGGAAGACTTCAGCTAGCCACTTTATTATCATCCTGGCCTCAAAAATCAATGTAACATTTCTGATGCATGAAAACCTGATAATTTCAGTAATGTGGGACTTTGAATCTAGAAAAGTAACATGGTACTGCGGTGCGGCAGCAGCTCAGTGGATAGAGTGGGCTGTCCACTAACCATAGGGTCGGCGGTTCCATCCCCTTGATCCCCCTCCTCCTCCAACTGTCCATATGTCGAACCCCACAAATGTACTGATTGTAAGTCACTTTGCTTAATGCCCCCTTTACCCTTTATGTTACTTGAAACATTTGTACAATGACTGAAAGCCTTTAAAGTGCTTACAACTAAGGTTTCAGTCTTTGTTCAAGTGCCACCTCAGGATTTCATGCGTTTATATTTTCTGGGTTATTACTGTCATCATCGGGAGTGCTGGGGATCTTTTTTTTGTTTTTTTGTTTTTAAAGGGACAAAAAGCCAACTCTTGGTTAAAAGGCCTTGCAACAAGGCTGAGGCCTTGCAAGACTTAACTAGAGGCAGCAGCCCAGGAGCGAAGGCTCTAATCCAACATTCCTACATCTTGTTGCCATGCCGACCTCAAACTGCTAAGGCCAGCATCAAAGGGTAGCCTAGCATGTTGCAGCTAGTTGCGAAATGGAAACTTGGTGTGGGTTGAGGCAGGTGTCAAGATGCCTTTTTTTATACAACAGAAGACCTTCATTCTTCTAGAGAGCTTATGACTCCAAATATGGCCCATGGTTGGTGTTGGGACAGATGAAGGAATGCATTTACACTTGACAAGAATTAAACACTTTTTTTTTTTTATCAATGAGCTAAATATTTCCAGTCTTTTCGCTACAAGTTAAAATGCACACAAATTAGGAGAAAGGAAAGGCTGAGGTGCACTGGTTCTTCAAAAAACAAACAAGGCGACCACACAAATTAACCGCAACCGTTCATGGAAGCAATTACTGAGTTTGCAGTGGAAGTTGTCTGTAAAACCACAAAATACTACCGTCTTAATGGCTGCCAAACAAATGGTCGCCCCAGCTCCAAGAGAAGCCCATAATAGAAACGAGCCCAGGTCAGACGGAGTGAGGTTTTTAAAATCCTAACTGAACATTACGGTTCCTGGCTTAGGAGTGAGTCCCACTCCAAGACAAGCCGTAACTGGCCACAACATTCTCAGATTCTTCAGAACATTCACACATTGTTTTTAATCATCAATCCCCTTCACTACCGCTTGGCATTCAAACCAAAAAGAACAAAACCACTGCATTGATTCCAGTAAAAAAACAACAAAGTGCAAGGTTGACAGTCTCGGCTTCCTTTAAATAAATCTTCAACACATCTTACAGTTGAAAAAAAAAAAAGTTAGGTTTAGTGGTTTCCTGATGCGGAGCACCAAACAGAACAGGGCTTTATGGATTGCCTGGTGGAGATCCTAACTGACGCTCGTTGGCTTGCAGATCGCTGATTGGCCCGGCCCGGCAGAGCACGTCTTGCGGTTTGTCAGTTTTAAGTGGGTACTGACAGAGTGTTGTGGAAAAACACGAACCCCATCAGAAGGGATGCACTGGCACGGAAGGAGACAGTGAACAATGAATGAAATCAACCCAGGTGTTAGATTAAACCAAAAGATATATTTTTTTATATTCAGTTGTCGACAAGTGAACAGGCACAGTTCAACACAGAGCAATACACTTGATACAGCTTTCCCAGAAATGCGCGCCAAGTATTGTTGGCCGGCACCTTTTATAGGGTAAGGTAAACAACTCCGAAGGTTGCTTACCTTGGGACAGGGACATTGGAATATTTAAGATAAGGATGGACACCACCATGTTCTTTCCCACTCTTTCAGATGAGACACAGAGTCCTGCTGGTTCCTAAAGCCTTGACACAACCAGAGGCCCCAGATCATCCGTGAACCACACAGCTGAAGGCACGCGAGGTCGAGGACTGTGAATCGCAATCAAACTAGTGGTGTGTCACGTTCACAATGGCATTGGGGAGTGTTGGTCAAACGTGAGGCCCACCACTTGGGCTGTACTCAAGTATTCACACATAGAGAAAAACAAGTATATCAATCATGCATAAAATACAGAGACACACACACAAATCAGATAACTTGCATGTAGTATAAGGGCTCAACAAAAACCTGAATGCTCACAAGGTGAAAAATAGGAGAAAAAAGTCCTGTGGGTTCATTTTACATCAGAAGAGCAAATTTGATTTTGGTGAAAGCAGCACGTCCATTGACGAACACATCCTGTCATACCAACCACAAACAACTAGAACGTCCAATCAACTGGACCACTAATAGCCAGGTGCCATTACCGAACCCAAACTCCTTATCCCAACATCACTTTCATTTCACAATGTATTGGATAGGGTGACCCTTGACATGAACCAGATTGTAGTTGGAGTTCCCATGTACTTAATCATACAATAGGATAGGATTAATGTTGTGCGTATACCTAAACTTTCTCATTTCGTTAGGTCTATATATTGTTTTCTGAGTACAATTGAAAGATGCAACACACACACACACTTTATATCTGGAAAAAAAACTACGGAATGATAACGTTCCTAACACGTTTTAACAAGCCCACTTTGCTGTGAAGTAAGCCAACATCACATTCAAGTAGGCCTATTTTTGAGAACCACAGTGCATAAGACCATGGTATTAATTAGGCTACAACGTGCCAAAACAGATCTATATTCTAACTGCAAGCCACATCACATTGTATGCCAATATTAGTCATTATTGTGACATTCAAGATAGTCAATGAAAGTCATGTTTGTGCCAGACTTAAAGGCATCATAAAGGAATTTGATGTTCTTGCCACACAAACTGCAGAATGCCATTTCAAAATGCATATTGAAGCCACAGAAAGGACAAAAGGCCCACATTTTAAGCTGTAATCAAACATAATTCAAACAGGGAATAGTTTTTCTCT
This sequence comes from Urophycis tenuis, assembly GCA_036785325.1. NCBI lineage: Eukaryota > Metazoa > Chordata > Actinopteri > Gadiformes > Phycidae > Urophycis > Urophycis tenuis. Next base: position 3,729,101 of record JAXIVH010000029.1, on the reverse strand, counting down.
TCCACATGTGAGGGTAGCCTAATGATCGTACCCCAGAATTAGCAGTCAGCCCGTTACGTTGCCAAATGTGTCGAAGCTCACTTCAGTTATGTTGCGGCTTTTACATACGAGTTGTGGCTTTTCCGTTCGTCTTTGCGGCTTTTGTATTTCTGTTTTCAGTAAAAGGGCATGTTTTTGTTGTTGTTGCTTTTTTGGGGGGAATGCGTAAACAGGACTTAAACCTGCACGATGTCGGGTTTTCAGTGGATTGAGCTGTAGCTACAGAAAGTGGAACCAGATTAATTATATACAGTGAAACATTCCCTGGACGGGCCCGTTTTATTCTTTGGAAAGGCTTTACTCAAAATCAAAATTCTGAACAAATAGTCAACAGTAGGCTAGGAGAGTCGCATGTTGCAGATTTAATGAAAAGCCGGCCCTAAAACTGCTGTGTTTTTATCTTTATGACTTTGGCCGCCACTTAAAATTATTATACAGGAGAAACATCTGGTTTTCTCGTAGGATTCAGACGGGTATGGCAGCTGTTTGGTTGAATCGAGACTTGAGATCAGACTGCCAATATCAGCCGGACCGACTCTGCGTTTTCCCAAATGTGTGCAACCCCAACTTCACAGCCCCTTTCATCGGACTATAGAGACAAACTCTCACACCAGTGGCCCGTTTGCTCATCTGGTCCTCACGCAAACAACCAACTTCTCCGCAAAATAACTGGTGGAAAGTGATGGGGAGGGGGGAAATATCTGGACAAAACACCACGAATTAACATTCCTGCCAAACCAAAACCAGATAACTGGGTAGTAGGGTTAAGAACGGAGGACAAAAACATCCAACATGGAAAATAAATCAAACTCAACAAGTTAAAACTAGGCTACTATATCAACATCCCTTGAATTAGTTTGTAACCTATACATCTGGAAATTCAGCACGTATCGAAAAGCAAACGGACGTTAACTGAGCAAAAAGGTGAAGCGCATCACATTCATATTTCCATTTTCATCTATTGGACGTCATCGGACGATCATTAAAGCGTGTACCTCAACAGGCAATAACCCTGAGGAGAAAAATGTTAGATAACACGCAAGCTATACGATATAACATGTCTTCAATGGACCATGCCTAGCTAAAATGCAAGTTATAAAAGACACACTTTAACCTCAACAGAAGTAAAGGTAGACTCCTACCTGGTGGCAAACGATGAACAAAAGTTGATACAATCACGGTCGAAAGGAATACAATCTTAGGAATGCTCAAGGAACAGCAAGCAAGCGTTACGTAATTAATGCGTCCTTTAAAAGTTCGTAGACTTCTCCTGGATCTAATTGATCTACCGGGTTTTGCCAATTAGTCGTCGTCACCAGCACGAGCAACTTTTTACACTCATTGGACGCTTCGACGCAGAACACCACGTGACCCTTACGGCACGGTTGCTACTTCTTCCTAATCTCGTCCCTCCTACACGTCCACGTAACTCCCCCCCCCCCCCCCCCCCCCCCCCACAAAACATCCCTGGAGGCCTCCATCGCGTGAAACCTGAGACCACCTAGCTACTGTTCAGTCCACATCTGTAAGATTCAAGATTCAAGTAAACTTTATTGTCAGTTTTCGTGAATGTACAGGCCATACACAAGAACCGAAATGTCGTTTCCCTCAATCCCTCGTGCAAGACAGCATGCAATATAAATATAAATATATAAAAATATAGGTATAAAAAAATCTAAATAAATATAAGAATAAAAATAAAAATGCTACGGTGGTCGCGAGTATGTGCAATGAAACAGTAAATGGTAAACAGTAAACAGTAAACAGTAAGATGTGCAAATTGTAAACATTAAACAGTAAACAGTAAGAGGTGCAGTATGGGGGAAATGACAGTAATAGTAATAAATAAACAGTATGGACGTAATGAACATTGTGAACAGTATGGACAGTATAAACAGTTGTGACAATGTATAAACAGTACTATGAACAGTTATTTAACAGATTAATATACGGAACAGATTTATATATATGGACAGATTTATGAACAGTACTAAAGTGCAAAGTGTAAAGTGGCTGTGCATGGTGGTGGGGGGTGGTGGGGCTGTGCATGATGGAGGGGGGTGGTGGGGCTGTGCATGGTGGTGGGGGGTGGTGGGGCTGTGCATGGTGGAGAGGGGGTGGTGGGGCTGTGCATGGTGGTGGGGGGTGGTGGGGCTGTGCATGGTGGTGGGGGGTGGTGGGGCTGTGCATGGTGGTAGGGGGGTGGTGGGGCTGTGCATGGTGGTGGGGGGTGGTGGGGCTGTGCATGGTGGAAGGGGGTGGTGGGGCTGTGCATGGTGGTAGGGGTGGTGGGGCTGTGCATGGTGGTGAGCAGGTGTGTGGTGGTGGATGGGTGGGGGGTTAAAGTCCAGGGAGAGAGAGGTTGTGTGCAGGTGTCCGGGGTTGAATGAGGATGAATGAGTGTTTGTGTGTGTGTGTGTGGGGGGGGGGGCTGGGAATGGGAATGGTGGGAGGGGGAGAATGGGTGGGGGTTGGTGTCAGTGTCCAATGTTTGTGGGGGCAGAGGGCAGAGAAAGAAGGGGGGTCAGTGCTGGGTGGGAGTTCAGCATCCTGACCGCCTGGTGGATGAAGCTGTCCTTCAGTCTGCTGGTCCTTGCCTTGAGACTCCTCATCCTCCTCCCAGAGGGCAGGAGGCTGAAGAGGCAGTGAGAGGGGTGGGTGGAGTCACCCGCAATGCTGAGTGCTTTGCGGGACGGGCGTGTATTGTAGATGTCCTGGAGGGAGGGGAGGGGAGCACCGATGATCTTCTCAGCTGCTCTCACTATGCGCTGCAGGGTCTTCCTACAGGATGCAGTGCAGCCGTCGTACCACACAGTGATGCAGCTGGTCAGGATGCTCTCTCGGTGGTTCCCCGGTAGAAGGAGCACATGATGGGGGCAGGTGCTCTCGCTCTCCGAAGTTTGCGGAGAAAGTAGAGGCGATGCTGAGCTTTGCCGGCCAGTGATGTGGTGTTGCAGTTCCAGGAGAGGTCCTCAGTGAGATGCACCCCCAGGAACTTGGTGCTGCTCACTCTCTCCACAGCAGCACCGTCGATGGTCAGTGGGGGGTGCTGGGTGGAGGCTCTACGGAAGTCGACAACAATCTCCTTCGTCTTCTGCACGTTGAGAGAGAGATTGTTGTCCCTGCACCACACGGCCAGCTGGCTCACCTCTTCCCTGTAGTTTGACTCATCGTTGTGGTTGATGAGCCCCACCACAATCGTGTCATCCGCAAACTTGACGAAGAGGTTGTTGTTGAAGGATGGAGTGCAGTCGTGGGTCAGCAGGGTGAAGAGACGGGGGCTGAGCACGCATCCTTGGGGGGCCCCTGTGTTCAGCATGATTATGCTGGATGCGTTCCTGCCGACCCTGACTGCCTGCGGTCTTCCGGTCAGGAAGTCCAACAACCAGTTACACAGTGAGGTCTGTAGTCCTAGACAGTCCAGCTTCCTGATCAGCTGCTGAGGGATGATCGTGTTGAAGGCTGAACTAAAGTCAAGGAACAGCATCCTCACATACGAGTCCTTGGTCTCCAGGTGGGTGAGGGCTGAGTGGAGGACGGTGGAGATTGCATCATCGGTCGACCTGTTGGCCCGATATGCAAACTGGTATGGGTCCAGTGAAGGTGGGAGGATGGATTTGATGTGTTGCATGACCAGCCGCTCGAAGCACTTCATGATGATGGGGGTCAGTGCAACGGGGCGGTAGTCGTTGAAGCAGGATGGAGAGGCCTTCTTCGGTACCGGGATGATGGTGGTGCTCTTGAAGCAAGTGGAGACAACAGCTTGGCTCAGGGAGGTGTTGAACATGTCTGTGAGGACATCTGTGAGCTCCTCTGCACATTCCTTCAGCACACGACCAGGAATGTTGTCAGGCCCTGCAGCCTTGCGAACGTTGATCCTGGAGAGGGATCTCCTCACACTGGCTGGAGAGAGGCACAACACCTGGTCATCTGCAGGGGGTGGTGACTTCTGTGCAGGGGTGCTGTTGTCTGCTTCAAACCGTCCAAAGAAGTTGTTTAGATCGTTCAGCAGAGTGGTGTCACTGTCACAGGTCTGTGGTCGGGGTTTATAGTCTGTGATGGTCTGTATCCCCTGCCACAGGCTCCTAGTGTCTCTGCTGTCACTGAAGTGTTCGGATATCCTGGCACTGTACTGCCTCTTAGCTAGCTTGATGCCCCGGATCAGGTTGGCTCTCGCTGATCTCAGGCCAGCCTCATCACCTGCTCTAAAAGCAGCATCCCGGGCTCTAAGTAAACCACGGACTTCCCCCGTCAGCCATGGTTTCTGGTTGGCCCGTACTGTGATGTCACTTCTCTTGCGGCTAAGTGAGATTACTGTGTAATCTTACTTAGTTGCAAGAGAAATCAGGGCTTTTAGGTGTTTGTTTGTTTTTTTAACTCAAAGTGCGAATATAGGGCGTGGCTACCTATTCTTCGTCATATTATACAAGGTATAGCTTCTATATATATATATATATATAGAGAGAGACAGAGAGAGATTTATTATTTAACATGCTTAAATACCTTGATGGTGTCATAACTTGCCCGTTTACAAAGGCCACCAGCAGTTAGGTTGACAGAACAAAACAGCTGATGCAGGCAGAATAGTCCCATCCATAGATTTATTTTACTCGTTCGTTCATCCACAAACAAAACAAAACTGAAATGCTGTTCAAGGCAATAAAATTTTATTGTACTCATCGCGCCACTCATCATGTTGTATCAAAAATAAAACCAACACTTTTGTTAGAAGTTCCAAAAACACTTTGATCCAAATAACTTATGGTTGCGCCGTGGGACAGGCACCGTCTTCCCCAACAGAATGCCGGCGGTTCACCCATGACACTCCTACAGACTCACGCACCCTCACGCACGCACACACCCTACAGTTAACGCACCTCAAAGCTAGGCTCTTTTAAGAATTAGTTTGGCGTTTTCAATAACTTGGGAACCCTGGTGGCAGGGTTCCCAAGGTGGCACGCCTTGTGACCTTGCATGTGACCCAAGGTCATGGCCCGAGTTCCCCTGCAGGGTCACGGGTGACCTCGGGTGACCTCTGGCGTCCAAGATGAGGGACGCACTGCGCACGCGCACGCACGCACGCACGCACGCACGCACGCACGCACGCACGCACGCACGCACGCACGCACGCACGCACGCACGCACACACACACACACACACACACACACACACACACACACACACACACACACCAGCCGGTGAACAGTTAGGGGCTGCAAAGGCAGGGCTTTAAACCAAGCTTTAAAAATGTGAACAATATCATGTAGCATCGCATGGTAACAAGCATCAAATGCACACACACACACACACACACAACTTTAATACTAACGCACAGCCAGACCAACACACACACACAGGCACTCAGGATGCAGTGGCTCCGTGCAGGGTGGTTGTGAGCGCGATTCCAAACATGGCTTCCCAGTGGGTGCGCACACAGTTCAGCAGGTGGTCTGTGAGCTGAGGGGTCTCCGAGCGGAGGCTCCAGGTGCGCTCCTCCTTCAGCACCTGGGTAAGGGTGAAGCACACACACACACACACACACACACACACATGAAAACTCCTCTGCTTCACCACAGCAGTGGTGCAGAAGCGGTAACTGGTCGAGGTGCTGCTGGACGGATCCCACCTCGTCGTACAGCTGAATGTCCATCCTGCATGTGTCCGAGGGCCACAGTCGGGCTGAGCTCACGCAGCTGATTGGCTGGCTCTCCAGGATGGTGGCTGCCCCGCTCGACGCTTCCCTACTGTCATTGGCTGCGGGGGCACCCGGGCTCTTACACCATTGGTGGTCTTCGTTGAGCAAGTACAGCAACTCCTTGGTAACCAGCACAGTCAGTGGAGTCCAGCAGTTGTCTGTAAAGAAGCGAAGATGAGTACCAGTTTGTTTATCGTTAAAACTTTAAAAAAAAAAAAATCTTTACAAATCCAGTCCTCAAACCTCAACAGATCCTCAATTTGACTTGAAATGTAAAATAAGACGCGCCCTTATTATCAAGTTTAAAGGTGAACTTGTTTTACACAACTATGCAACACCTCTGTGGGTTGCACAAGCGCCGAGCGCTGGTTGGCCTCCAAAAACACTGAACTGCATGTTGGGACGCGCCACATAGCACCACTCCATTACCATGTAGCCAATGGTGGTGTTTTTACACACACACACACACTGTAGTAGCACCAACATCTGCTGGCCTACCGGTGGAAAGAGAGACAGGGGGGGGAAGTGTGTGTTTATGTGTGTGTTAGAGAGAATGTTTGAGCATTGGGAGTGTGTGTGTGTGTGTGTATGTGTGTTTGTTTTTGTGTTTGCCTGTCCCTTGTGTTGCCGAGGCATCTTCATAATTTCTGTCACAGCTGCTGACACTGCTTTAGGTTCCTCAGTGTTCCTCCAATGACATAATCAAGTGGACCATGTGTGACACACACACACACACACACACACACACACACACACACACACACACACACACACACACACACACACACACACACTGTAGTAGCACCAACATCTGCTGGCCTACCGGTGGAAAGAGAGACAGGGGGGGAAGTGTGTGTTTATGTGTGTGTTAGAGAGAATGTTTGAGCATTGGGAGTGTGTGTGTGTGTGTGTATGTGTGTGTTTGTTTTTGTGTTTGCCTGTCCCTTGTGTTGCCGAGGCATCTTCATAATTTCTGTCACAGCTGCTGACACTGCTTTAGGTTCCTCAGTGTTCCTCCAATGACATAATCAAGTGGACCATGTGTGACACACACACACACACACACACACACACACACACACACACCTTGCAAGAGGAACGCAAGGAGATAGAAGAAGTGAAGATGACCTTCTTCTCCATCAGTTTTGTCTTCACACACCAGAGGCCTGCAATAAGTAATACAATCATTACATTTACATTTGGGGCATTTAGCAGGGGCTTTTTTCCAAAGCAACTTACAATCAGTACATTCAGCATACATTTGTGGTGTTCAGTGTCTTCCTCAAGGACACTTCGTCATGTGGACAGTTGGAGGTGGGGATTGAACCACCAACCCTCTGCTTAGCGGACGACCCGCTCTGCCCACTGAGCTACTGCTGCCCAATCAACACATGATCAATACATTATCAATTTCCTACCAATATGCTACCAACACATGATCAATTTGCTACCAATAAACCAAAATGTTTACAATAAACTACCAACATGCTACCAATAAACTACCAATACATGATCAATACACTGCCAATACACCACAAATATACTACCAATACACTACAAACCCATGACCAATACATGCTCGATATACTACCAATTCACTACCTACCTAACCCTTAATACACATAATAAATATGCGTGTACACAACACACACACACACACACACACACACACACACACACACACACACACACACACACACACACACACACACACACACACACACACACACACACACACACACACACACACACACACACACACACACACACACACACACACACACACACACACACACCACACACACACACACACGGTACCAGAGGTGGTGCTGGGGGTGGAGGCGGGAGGTGGAGATGGACTTCAGTTTGCTGCTTGACCTCGGAGCCAACTCACGCACTACATCTGTGTACACACGACAATATTCCTGATGTCACAACATCAAACATTAACTGTGACACCTTCAAAATAAAATACACTAGCGCCTATAAAAAGAGAGCGAGGACACCAATAGGAGCTGGGGTCTTTTACTTTGAAGGCCCCACTTGACAACTTCAAATAAAAGACACCAGCACACAGGAATCCTCTAAACACACCAAACAACGTGGTGTGGACAAACAATAGGGGCCGACACAATGGCTCCTGATGCAGCCTTGGGTTTCCCCTGGTGAATGGGAGTTGGTGGGGATGCCTATGGAGTACAATGAGGCAGGTCACCCTCAAGGCGTGTTATTGAGCGTGACATGGACAAGCATGGGGGGCGTGCGAGGCATCACAGGAGAGAGAGAGAGAGAGAGAGAGAGAGAGAGAGAGAGAGAGAGATGCCTCTATTTGGGAATGGAGCAGGGGTGATTCAAAGGGGCTCTGGGGCTCTAAAGGAGCGTTTGAGGCCCCTGTGGGGACATACCGGTCAGGCGGCTGAAGAAGCGCTTGCAGCGGGCGTCATCACGCACCAGCAGGGTGTAAGCCGCGCCCCCTTCCTCAAACTCCATGTGGATGGTCTGGGAGCCAAGGCCCACCTCCAGGTAGCTCAGCTCCGTGATTGGATGGCTGGCTGTCTTCCGAAGCCGATCAGAGAGCTGGCAGTTGCTAGGCGGAACACGGAGAAAGGGTCAGGGATTGGGCGAATTTACGGGGAGCCGCCTTCTGATTGGCTCAAATTGGTGTCAGAGACCAGATGCCAGAGAGGGCGATTGCAATTGTTGGCATTTGTGTTCCAAGGCTTGCCATTTTCACCCCTTTTAGTAATAAATAATACATTCAAATAAAGTCAATTATGAAATTAATTGTTTGTTATTCAGGACAAAGTGACATTCAATGCTATGTTTAAATGCACATTTTGTGTAATATAATAATTCTGGTGCTTCTGTTGACGATCAATTTCTTTGTGCAGCAGCAACCACAGCCTCGCTGAAGCTATTCAGAGGTGTATTGTCTTCCCTTACTGTAAATCTCCTGTTTAAGAAGGCCCCACAAGTTCTCAAAAGGGTTTAAGTCATGTCATTATTCTTTCATCTTTAAGGCCTTTGCCGGCTAGCCACGCAGTGGAGTCTTTGAATGCATTTGGTGGAGCATCGTCCTGCATAGAAATCATGGCCTTCTTGGAAGATGCAGACTTTTTCCTGTCCCACTGCTTGAAGAAAGTGTCTTCTAAAAACTGGCAATAGGTTTGGGAGTGGAGTCCATCTTCAACCTGAAAAGGTCCAACTAGCTCATCCTTAACCACACCAGTACCTCACGTCCACCTTGCTGCGGTCTGATTCAAAGTGGAGCTCTGTTCCATTACTGATCCAGCCACGGGCCCATCCATCTGGTCCACCAAGGGTCACTCTCATCTCCTCAGTCCATAAAACCTATAAAATCTGTCTTCAGATATTTCTTGGCCCAGTCTTGTTGACTTCAACTATTGGGTCTGGTTTAATGGTGGTCTGATATTAGCCTTCCTTACCATGGCCATGTCTCTGAGCACTGAACACCTTGTACTTCTGGACACTCCAGGTAGGTTGCAGTTCTGGAATATGACACCACTGAAGGAAAATGGGTTCCTGGTGGCTTCACGTTTGATTCTTCTCAAATCTTTAGCAGTTCATTTGCGGTTTCTCAACACGTTTCTTGCAACCTGATTGACTATTTGCAACAAAGCGTTTGATGGTTCAGTGATCACGCCCCAATATCTTAGCCATTTCAAGAGTGCTGCATCCCTCTGAAAGGCTTTTTACAATTCATGACCTTTCAGAGTCAGTTAAATCTCTTTTTTTTGGCCCATTTTGTCTAAGGAGAAGAACCTGCCTGGTTATTATTAATATGCACACCGTGATATTGATCTCTTTAGGCCACACCATTCCTCATTGCACAAATACACATCACCTGATATGCTTAATTCCAATAATGCATTTTATCATACATGTATCATACTGATACTCACTGCTTGAGGGGTGACATTTCCAGAAAGTAGAGCATCGACACGACCGCCTTGGACACGACAAGAAGAGAGGGGGACTCGCCCAATTGGCCAAATCTAACGACAGACATCTGGAGGACACAAACACAAACAAAAACACGAACACGTAAAACAACACAACAAAATCACAGAACAGCACTTCCTGGTTCTGGCTTGTATCGGGACACTCGTATCTAGAACTATCATTATTACGTCATTGGTTGTGCTGTTTATTGTATCCGTACTGAATCTTGTATCACGGCATACATCGTATAGGGACAGAGAGTAGTGTATCAAGACATGGTACAATATCGGTGACAGTCCTGCGCCACACCACATGATCACCATCCTCCTACCTTGAGGAAGGAGTGGAGCTCCTCCTCCTCCTGCTCGAACACCTCCATGTCGAGGAAGAGCTGCAGCCGGTGGTCCACGGCGCCGTAGTCCTCGGTCAGCACGTCGAGCTCACCTGCAACCAGCAACAACTTGACCTCTGTGGCCTTTCACCCTCAGCTGTTGTTGATATGTATTTAAGTGCTGCTTCATACACGTGTTGTCATGACGTCATAAAGTCCAACTTTTAGTTGTTGTTTTTTTTTCCACGTTTTTTGCGTGTATGAGGCAGTCCTGTCTTGGCCAAGCGTGACAGTACAAGTTGTGATAATGACGAATCATAAATTATGCTTAAATTGATGAATTGGAAAATGAAATGTAATTATTCAACAACTTGTATTTATAGCAATTATAGTCATATTTAGTCGTGTAGAATTTACGTCTTATGTGCTACAGTCAAAGAGGGAAAACTCTACGCACCGTTGGCACTCGACTCGTCAGGGTGGTCCACTTCACTGTGGTCATCTCCACTAGCCAGTATGCCAAGTCTAGCGGCCGTGTAGCAGTAGCTTCCCGCTAGCTCTTCCTTGCTGGGGGTGTCCAGATTGTGAGGCAGGCCGCTCTCAGCCCAGGAATCCACCTGCTCCTGCCCCACTTGGAGGGAACCTTCCTGGGCTGTGGCGAACAGGGATGTGGGATCTTGCGAGGTGGTGGTGTTGAAGGTGAGGGGGGCAATGGTGAGGCCGGTGGATTCTAGTATTGGATTGCTGCTCAGGTTTGCATCGCGAGACAACAGATCGTCGGAGAAGGAATTCTGTGGCGAAATCAATGCATTTATTTTAAGAAGAATTTTGGGAGGTAGCTGTGTAGAATGAAACTTAGTCTGGTGACTTTCTTCCTGTAATTTAGCAGCAATGAAATGTTTCACCTTCTTATGACAAATGTACTCTTTGTAAGTCGCTTTGGATAAAAGCATCTGCTAAATGCCCCCAATGTAAATGTAGAATAATTCCTTAAGGATCTTTGGACAGTGGACAGATCTTAGGACATAAAATATGTTATTGTGTCTTTCGGCTTAGGAGAAGAGCTAACTAAATCAGTTGTTCAATTACTTTCCCTTTTAAATACTCTTATAATTAATATGTGACTTGATATGTTAATATGTGACTTACAAAAGACGTGTTGTCGAGGGTGTGGCTATTCGGGTCTTGTTTGATTGGTGTACTGCTGGAGGGAGCTGATTGGATGGCGACCACATGATCGTCTCCACATTCTGGACACAACATGCAGTTCCCTGTTCAAAAACAAAAACGGTCCATTTTATATCCTTCATCAAAAATAACATCTGAGCATCTTAGAATATATATCTCACATATTAGATTACATTATATTGTCTGAGTCAATTGTGAATGTGAATGATTATCAAAAGAATTTCGCAACATTTCTTAAGAATTGAACCACAAGCTTGTGAGAGAAATGGAGTGATGTTGTGCAATGTGGTGTTTATATCTTCAGCTGGAGGCAATCTTTTAACGTGGCAACACCCATGTAGGTACATAAAAACCCAGCAGACCAATTTGTGTTGGAACAAAGCCTCAATGATCCCAGAGAGAACAAACACAGCCCAAAGGTAACCTAAAGTATCATTTGCAAACAGTGTAAAAAACCCCACCCTTAATGTGAAATAAAACAGGATAGTAGTGAGACAAATTAGTTGGGTGGGTTTTAAGTCTTCAGCATTTCAATAGGGGTTGTTAGGGCCTGCCCCCTTAAGAGATGCAATCCTTAAAATAATTTGGATTACTGATAATTTGATCGATTTCAAATCAAACAAAACATCATATTTTTGAACCCTTATCATGCCACTGCTGTTTTTCATCTCAATACTCAGTCCACATCTCTGTGACATTTCAGACAAACAACAGAGCCATCCTGTTTGTGAAAATGAAGGGAAAACATCACGTGCCAGATTATGGTCATGGGGGCCGGATTGGGATTGAGATGTCTGAGCGATTCTCAACCAGTCTCCTTGGTTTCAAGGCCGAGGACTCACCCACACAACAGCTACCTGCTCCTTAACGCCAAAACGTCAACTCTCTGAATCTTTTTATGTCAAAGCGTGTAGCGAATAGTAATTGAAAATATGAAAATTTAATCATTAAATGTGACAGTGAGCTGGAGGGCAGGGGGCACAACACAGTCATTGAACCAACACACCAGCAGCTGTTGTGCACCAGGACTCAACACACCCCTGAGGCACCGGCTGGGGTTCTAGAGCGTGCCGAGGCAGGTCCGGCATTCGGGCCTGACTCAGAAGTGCGTTCCTGGGCCTGCCGCCGGGAGTGAGGTGGGTGTTGTCTCTCCTTGGCTACGAGCCCAGCTCCTCGCTGTTCATATACATGTACATGTCTTCTGGAAGAGACTCAAGACCCACCAGTTCAGTGTCATGCCACAACAGAGTCATGGACCAACACACCAGCAGCCGCTGTGAACCACGACTCAACCAGGACTGTGCTGGTCCATGACTGTGTTGTATTGAGGCGCCTTCATGACCCCTGAGGCACCAGAAGGAGGTTCCGGAGCGTGCCGCAGCAGGTCCAGCATTCAGGCAAGACCCAGAAGAAGTGCGTTCCTGCCGCCCAGAGTGAGGTGGGTCTTGTGAGTGGGCTGATTAAAGAGCCAGAGACGCAGCCAGACAGCAGGTCTGCTCAGTCATGTAAAAGTAGGCAGATAAGCACCACCTGTTTACAACTGTCCCACCCCGGATTGAGGGTCTGGGAAAGGACTGGTTTGAATGGTAGGCTAACCTGAAGACTGGGTCTCAGGGAGATCAATGGTTTTAGAGACGTTTGGTCTATTAGCTCCGGGTGTGTGATTGTGTGGATGTTTCTCTATTTCCGTCTCAGGCCACTAAAGTACCACGGCGGCAATACTGTCAAACACGTGACTATGCAGTATTTATTTAACTTAAAAACATGAGATAAAAACACACAAAGACTAGCCTGTACACACACACACACACAAGTCATCAAAAAGCATCAGAAAACAGAACGCGGTGGGGGGGTACCTCACCTTTGCCCTCCTCCTCCTCCTCCTCCTCAGGCTGCCAGGGCTCTCTCGTGTCCCCCCCCCTGGCCGCGGCCCCCTGCAGGCTGAACTCTGAACGACACCTCAGGCACTGCAGCCGCCGTGCGCTGCTCTTGTGGCCCGCTGTGATGACATCATCACGCTGGCGGTTCAGCTCGGCCACGCTGCACAGCATGTCAGACAGCATCTGGGGGAAGGGGAGAGAGACAGGAGGTGACGTTGTTTCAGTTTCAACTTTATCGTCACACACCTGGTAACAACACACCGTACATCATTACCAGCAGTGAAATTCCTGTCGCTCGGGTGAACTCACCTTTGAATGATGGAGAAAAAAAACTTATAAAACAGGTATCCACAGATACTCTGTGAGCACCTAATTAAATGAAAATAAAATAAAAAGTATATGTGCATATAAATAATAAAAACATTTAATCAAATTAGATAAGTGGCAGAATTAAGGCAGTTATTTCTAGGTGGTTGTTATTAAGGAGCACACGACGTGTATGTGTGTGTGTGTGTCGTTGTCCCTTTCATGTACACATGATTAGATGTTGTTACGTGCATAATTGTATACATTAATAGTGTGTGCACGCACGTACTTGTAGAGTGTGCTGTGGGTCGTCGTCCAATAGGACATAGCGCCGTCTCTTCTCTCCGCTGATGTTCCAGAAGTGAAGAACCACACCAGGAAGTGACTCCACCTTACCCTGAGAGAGAGAGAGAGAGAGAGAGAGAGAGAGAGAGAGAGAGAGAGAGAGAGAGAGAGAGAGAGAGAGAGAGAGAGCGAGAGAGAGAGAGAGAGAGCGAGAGAGAGAGAGAGAGATAAAGAGAGAGAGCGAGAGAGAGAGAGAGAGAGAGAGAGAGATAAAGAGGATAAGTTATACATCAAATTGAATTGACCCCTCCTCCTCCTCCATACCTCTCAAATCCTCCTCCCCACCGCTCTCCTCTTCCTCCTCCTCCTCCTCCTCCTCACCTCCCTCCTCCAGGAGTTCTGTGTGGTCTCAACCCAGGTCAGGAAGTCCAGGTCCATCCGACGGAGCTCCGTGCCCCGCTGCACCTCCACCTCCACCAAAAGGGTCTGTTTCACCACCAGGAACACCTCCTTCCCCTGTCCCCTCCTCGTCTGGCTCACATCTTCCTCTTCTTCCTGCTCCTCATCATCGCTGGACAACACACCCACCAGCAGGGGGTGACAAAGGTCCACTGGGAGCAAGACAAGAAGAATTCAGATACTAAGATAAGAATCATTCAGTTCATCAATCATTCAGTTCATTTAAGATATGTTCACTTAAATTAAGCAAAGCCGGAATGGCGTTGAACACCGACGTCACGCAAAGGCTTGGGAGAGATAAAACTGCCATTTTCTTTCCTAATCATGTGCTTCTTCTTGATTATGGCGTTTGGCCAACAATGTCATGGTGCATTACCGCCATCAAGGGGCTCATTCAGTTCGACTCCAGAAATGCGCACGGGTGAAACCCCAGACGATGAGGACCATTAGTTCTACCCTGAATGGAACCGCGTGCGAGTCAACTCCACTGGGAAATGTCCATGGACACTGAGTGCAGACAGTATGTCCGAGCCCAAGGATAAGCTAGGTAAAGTTAAGATACATTACGTCAAGATGCGTTAGGTTAAGTTAAGATGAGTCAAAATACATTAAGATACCTAGTTAAGCTCTGATAAGTTCCAAGTTAGGATAACTTCGTACTGTGGCGGCAGTAGCTCAGTGGGTAGAGCGCGTCGTCCACTAACCGGAGGGTTGGCGATTCGATCCCCACCTCCACATGACAAACCCCAGAAATGTACTGATTGTAAGTTGCTTTGGACAAAAGTGTCTCCTAAATGTAAATGTAAGGGGGAACCAGCACACTGGCTATAAGAGAGTACGGTTTCAAACGCACATTAGCACATAGAACATCATGGTCTACAACATCGACTGGGTTTCTGAAAAGAACAAAAACACCGGTATGTTGTTCCAACTTGTTCCGGATTCTTTCTAGAAAAGTAACGTAATGTTCTCGCTCAGTACTCATCAAGCAGAATGGCTTCCTTCAAAAGGAAGTGTCGCCTTACCTCCCAGGTCCTCCTCCTCCTCCTCCTCCTCCTCCTCTTCCTCTGGGGTGTTCCCGCTCCTCTGTGTGGGCCCGGAGACGGCCTTGCTCTCCAGGGTGGACGGGGTCTTTTCCGGAATCTGGCAGCTCCACTGCAGGGTGGAGTCCTTCTCATCCCAGGGCTCCTCCCGGGGCTGCGAGCAGGAGGCCGGAGGGGTGCAGACCTCCAGGACCGGTGGGGCCTGTGGAGGGGGTTGGCTTGGGGGGAGGTCAAAGCCATTGGTGCTGGCGGCTAGGGAGGTGGAGACGGGGGTTGGTTCCACCTCCAGGTGATGCTCGTAGCGCAGCCAGTCCTGCCCCAGCTGCTCCCGGAA
Source organism: Urophycis tenuis (assembly GCA_036785325.1). Classification (NCBI taxonomy): domain Eukaryota; kingdom Metazoa; phylum Chordata; class Actinopteri; order Gadiformes; family Phycidae; genus Urophycis; species Urophycis tenuis. The sequence goes on along the minus strand of JAXIVH010000029.1, from coordinate 3,713,577 downwards.
GCTGTCCATCCTCTCAATGTCCTTCTGGTGGGGGAGCACGATGTCTACTGGGAGGAGAGAGGACTTTTACTTTGATAAGGTAGTATATGTGTCTACCAGGAAGAGAGAGGTCTTTTACTTTTAAATGTATTAATCAAGCGGCAACATTCCATGCTGAAAAATGAAGCCCATGCGGAAGTGCAAAAACTTGCAGTTCCTCGACTGGCCACTTGAGGCTGGCCGCAGAAAGGAGTCAACTCCCATAGACACCCATGTTAAAATGTCCAACTTTACAGCCAAAATAAACATGTTTACAGCCTGGTTCAAAAAACGGTTTTGGTGTCTTTCAGTAGTGTTCGAGTCCATGACAACTGTGAGGGGGGTGCATTTTTTTAGAATCCATTATTTTAATGCACAGAGAAGGATTTATTTTATGAATAATTAAGGGCGTGGTCAACTTGATTGGCAGCTGTCATCTGTCATCACGGCATGACCTTCACGGATTCGAGGCTTTGATTGGTCTGGCCGGAGGTAGGTGGGCTTAGAACACAAACTGAAATGTCCAAGATGGCGGCGCCCAGAAGCTCAATATTAGGCTTCATCTCCGCTGTTAAGAATGTCTATGGGTGACGTCACGGAGGGTTTGTCCATTATTTATATACAGTCTATGGTATTAATATGCATCTACCAGGAGGGGAGGGGCCTTTTACTTTGAAAGCCAAGTAGACTTTCAGTTTGAAAGGTAAGTGTAGGTTTTTCTGGTGAGGAAGGACCATGTCTACAACAAGAAAGAAGACTTTTATACACACACAAACACACAGATACCTACCTTGAGAGGAGGTCCGTGCACTTGGCTGGTGGTCCGTGTCGCTGGGTTCAGAGATGCCAGCCCTCCTCACCCTCACCTTAGACTGGGAGAGGAGGGGAGACAGTAAAGGAGCGGGTCACTGCGCGCATTGAGCCTAATGAGACCATCCTGCTCCCAGGGATCACATTCACACATGTCTACAGATCTGGCTAGCCTCCGTCCAATTGAAGAGAAGAAGAGAAGACAGGACCTTTCGGTCTTTAGTGGTCATTCTCAGTATTTTTTAGATATGGGAATGAAATTTGTTCTCTGCATTTGACCCATCCTGTGGTACATAGGAGCAGTGGGCTGCTATGCTCATTTGACCCATCCTATGGTACATAGGAGCAGTGGGCTGCTGTGTTCATTTGACCCATCCTATGGTACATAGGAGCAGTGGGCTGCTGTGTTCATTTGACCCATCCTATGGTACATAGGAGCAGTGGGCTGCTATGTTTATTTGACCCATCCTATGGTACATAGGAGCAGTGGGCTGCTGTGTTCATTTGACCCATCCTATGGTACATAGGAGCAGTGGGCTGCTGTGTTCATTTGACCCATCCTATGGTACATAGGAGCAGTGGGCTTCTGTGTTCATTTGACCCATCCTATGGTACATAGGAGCAGTGGGCTGCTGTGTTCATTTGACCCATCCTATGGTACATAGGAGCAGTGGGCTGCTGTGTTCATTTGACCCATCCTATGGTACATAGGAGCAGTGGGCTGCTATGTTTATTTGACCCATCCTATGGTACATAGGAGCAGTGGGCTGCTGTGTTCATTTGACCCATCCTATGGTACATAGGAGCAGTGGGCTGCTGTGTTCATTTGACCCCATCCTATGGTACATAGGAGCAGTGGGCTGCTATGTTTATTTGACCCATCCTATGGTACATAGGAGCAGTGGGCATGTAGTCTTCCAAATAAAGAAACAATGGCGGTGCCCAAGGAATGCTTAGCCTTCAGAACAGTTCTATCTGAATTAGACTGAATAATATTCACAGATTGAACGTTAAAGAAGGAACAGAAATCGGCACAGAAGACTTTTAATTGGAACACTTTTTCGCCGTACTTCCAACAGGATTCGGGAAAAAGTGAAAAGTGCCTGGAGTTTTTTCTGCCATGCCCATATTTGGAAATATCTTGGTGCCCGGCCAAGGCTGGCGTGTTCAACTCAACCATAGCTCTTCAATTTATTGATCAAGCAGGAAGCGCACCTTCTTCCTGTGGGTCCGCGTCACTGCCACCTCGCCCACAGACATACTGTCGCTCAGCTCCCCCGCACAGCTCGACCACTCTTCCGCACCGTGCTCCATTTCCCTGGCGACTGGAGGCAGGGCCGGCGCCTGGGCAATGAGCTGCCCCGGTTTGGGCAGGAACTTAAGGGAAGAGTCAGGAAGGGTTGTTCACGGAGTGACCACAAAAGGAACGTTTTGAAGGTTGTTGTACAACATGTTGTGCTAGTGCGATAAACCAGTGTCTGGTGTGTGTGACTTACAGACAGCTCTGATGAGGTCAGCGTGCAGCCATCCAGCTTGAGCTGTGACCAAAACACACTTAATTTAAACACAGCTAGTGGCTCCCGACACACCGGCCTCCTGAGTGCAGCATTAGCACACATCTTAGATAGCCTCATTTCGATTCAAACGGAGAAGCACTCTGTCCCTGTCCCAATCTGTCCCTACTGCAAACACCAATACATGAATGATGGATGGATGGAAGGATGGCGCTGCTGCAAGCCACCTAGGTGGCTACCCCACTTCTCCTTAGGTGGGTTTTGCTGGGCACCTCCAAACCAGGGCCCTGTTGCAAGATCCATACTTTCCGTACTTACTATACTTAGCTTGAGTATGTAGGGATAGAAAATCCCTATCTGGGACCTTTTGATCTGATCTTTGATGTGGTGAGTGGTGAGTATGTGGGGGTTTGCCCCCTGTGAGACAGACGGCAGAGGAACTTCAGAATATGTTAACATAATGCAATTAACTGTGATTCCTTCCCATTGTTCTTCTGGTCTGAGGGCCAGATATGTTGTACACTAGAAATGATTAACCTAGCAATTGGAATGCTTGAAATGTGATTGAAATGTAAATGTATGGATGGCTGGCTGGATGGTGGAAGTATGTATGTATGGACCGATGATGGATGCATAAGGCTATATGGATGGCTGATGGACACATACAAGGCTGTATGGATGGATGATGGACGCATATAAGTCTGTATGGATGGATGATGGACAAGTACTGTATAAGGCTGTATGGATGGATGATGGACACATATAAGGCTGTATGGATGGATGATGGACACATATAAGGCTGTATGGATGGATGATGGACACATATAAGGCTGTATGGATGGATGATGGACACATATAAGGCTGTTATGGATGGATGATGGACACATATAAGGCTGTATGGATGGATGATGGACACATATAAGGCTGTATGGATGGATGATGGACACATATAAGGCTGTATGGATGGATGATGGACACATATAAGGCTGTATGGATGGATGATGGACACATATAAGGCTGTTATGGATGGATGATGGACACATATAAGGCTGTATGGATGGATGATGGACACATATAAGGCCGTATGGATGGATGATGGACACATATAAGGCTGTATGGATGGATGATGGACACATATAAGGCTGTATGGATGGATGATGGACACATATAAGGCTGTTATGGATGGATGATGGACACATATAAGGCTGTATGGATGGATGATGGACACATATAAGGCTGTATGGATGGATGATGGACACATATAAGGCTGTATGGATGGATGATGGACACATATAAGGCTGTATGGATGGATGATGGACACATATAAGGCTGTATGGATGGATGATGGACACATATAAGGCTGTATGGATGGATGATGGACACATATAAGGCTGTATGGATGGATGATGGACACATATAAGGCTGTATGGATGGATGATGGACACATATAAGGCTGTATGGATGGATGATGGACACATATAAGGCTGTATGGATGGATGATGGACACATATAAGGCTGTATGGATGGATGATGGACACATATAAGGCTGTATGGATGGATGATGGACACATATAAGGCTGTATGGATGGATGATGGACACATATAAGGCTGTATGGATGGATGATGGACACATATAAGGCTGTATGGATGGATGATGGACACATATAAGGCTGTATGGATGGATGATGGACACATAAGGCTGTATGGATGGATGATGGACACATATAAGGCTGTATGGATGGATGATGGACACATATAAGGCTGTATGGATGTCTACTGACCCTGAGGTGAGCAGCCTGGGGCGAGAGGTGGGGAACAGTGGCGGTGCGGTGGTTCCTCTGGCAGAACAGAGGGTTTCCCTCCAGTATGAGCTGGTAGAGGAGGGGCACATTAGAGTCACAGGGTCACAACCACAACCACAACCACACACACACACACAGTAATTAGCATACGGTACTGTCACAGGTTTTACCATAAAATTAGGTGAAACTTTATTCTCATACATGTGTGTATATGTGTATGTGTGTGTGTGTGTGTGTGTGTGTGTGTGTGTGTGTGTGTGTGTTACCGTTTGGAGACAGTGCAGCAGTGCCAGAGGAGCGAGCTGTGAATGTTCTATCAGCAGGTTGTAGGCCAAGTCCACGTGTTGTAGAGACGACAACTGTTCAATACCTGACACACACACACACACACACACAATAGGTTCTGAATGAGTTTTGATGATTGGACTGATCAGCCTGGGTTGAACCAGGTGGCGCTAGTTGCCCCAACATGGCTGCCCTTCAACATCAACCACCATGCACAAGGAATGTAGCCACCGTCCCTGAGTGAGAGTGGGCGGCTGGTGGTGGCCATTGATGTCTGAAGATCAGCAATATTTTTGGTTACCATGGTGGCATCTCCCCCCCCCCCCCCCCGAATAAAAGAGCAAAAGAGCTGCTTGTTAAACACCTTGCTCGACGGCTCCAGGGCAGCTGAGCCATTTTAAAAACGTACCAATTTTTGTTGGTGTGCGTGTGTGTGTGTGTAGGTAAATATGTTGCAGTATGCACGAGCAAGTAGACGAATGCAGAATTTTAACATTAAAAATTTGCAGCAGACCAAAAAAAGTTCAGTCTTCTGACGTCTAACTTCTGATTGGCTCATGCAGCGATCGTTTTGAGATGTTTCACAGAGTTGTGTTGTACTGGAAAATTGACTCAAGTCAAAATAAGTAATTGTTGCATTACAAGTTTGTAGCTGTCAATGTATACATGTAAATGTCAATCTACACATTTGTGAATATTTTTCCTGTGACTTCACATTCAGAACACAGGTGTGAAAGTTATTTCTTAGGGGTGTTATTGATTAATCATTAATCAATGTTAAAAATGGAAACAATTAAAAATGTATTAACCGACAATTTATGTTTAATGTACCATTTAAGTAAAATCGGTTGTGTTTGGTCTGCCTTGTTAGCCTAGAAATGGCAGTAATTGGACCCAATATGACATTGACTTATATTTATTATTATGCTCGTTTACATTGTTTGTGCTTCAAGAATTCATTGTATCACATTACGATTGGGTGCTGGAATTAAAAAAAAGACATGCATTTTGTATGTTCTTAATAATCGATTATTGATTGTTAACATGTTCACCATTTTTCTCGTGCTCTTGTGTGTTTTTTTTTTTTTCCGTGACTTCAAATTCAGCTTGTGTGTGTGAATATTTGATTAAAGTGAAAACATAAACAGTCACAGTTCAGATTTTTGTTCAACTAGTTCTCACGGCAACTCCAACAGCTTTCACATTTCGCTACATATCTACCTTCATAGTGTGTATGTGTACGTGTGTGTGTGTGTGTGGTGTCTGTTTATATGTATACATGGGTGTGTGTGTGTTGGTTACCATTGATGGTCTCCAGCTCATTGTTA